>CM046442.1:49080267-49434894 GCA_025506515.1 Flaveria trinervia
TCAAGAAAGCTCATCCAGCAAAGATGACCCTCAAGCTTTACTGGAAAACAAGATGATCAAAAGGGGTTTTATATAAAAAGCTGAAGACATCCAGAAGAATGAGCTCCAGTTTCTCCTTGAGGACCACCCTGATGAATTTTTCTAATGGAGGTAACTACAGGGAACTGAAAAATGGCAGGACCATGAAGTACTTAAATAGAGTACTATGGTCCAGAGTTCTTCTTCGAAGGAGGAGAGTAGAAGAACTCTCCAAGGAGGAACAAGTTGTTCTCCTTGAGGCCTATGTTCGAGAGTCATACAGACTCATTATGGGGAAGAATCTCATGAATGGAGATAACAACTCTGTGTCCAGTTCCCCAAAACAGAGTTCCCATTCATACCCTGCCAAACAAATATCTGAGATTTCTTCCCAGGCTGGAGCTTACATGGGTCATCTTCTCTACTGATCAAGAAGGAAAAGACCAACATTTTGCCAACAATAAGTGGGATAATAAATAATTTAGAGGTTTTGGCTGCATTGGTTCAGGGGGAGTTTGTTAGACCAAAGAACCAATGAGCCAAGATCAGAAAACCTCTAAGTCCCACATGGTATCACACAACTGCTGAAAGCTTCATCAGCAGTTTGACAAGTGCTGAAGACTTCAACAGCTGAAGATCAAGTGTGAAGACTTCACAGCTGAAGAACTAAAGTGCTGAAGTACAACAGCTGAAGAACACAAGTACTAAAGCTGAACAGCTGAAGAATACAAATGCTGAAGCTGAAAGACCAAGTACTGAAGTACAACAGCTGAGGAGTTTACAAGTGCTGAAGATCAACAACTGATGTACAAAGTCTGAAGACAAAGACTGAAGACATCAGCTGATGATATCTACTGAAGTCATCAGCTGATGAAACATCTGAAGGTCAAAGTCTGAAGATCAAGTACTGAAGCCTCAGTAGTTTGTCATAATTGTTGAAGAGTACTTCTTCAGTAGTTGTGATATCAGTAGTTTTATTTCTAGTTTCAGTAGTTTTGTAAAACGACTGAAGAGCTTGTTCTTCAGTCGGTGTAGTTTCAGTAGTTATAACAACTGATAACACTTAGAACTTTTGTAAGAAGATCTTCAGTAGTTGTGTTTCGGTTGTGTTTCAGTTGTAATAAAGCTGTTAGATGTCACTATCAAGTGACATCAGTAGACGTCACATCTCTTATATAAGAGGTGTCGACCTAATTGTAATTGTGACATTCTGTTACCATGAAAGCGAATATTGAATGAAATATATTTACAGATATTCTCTCTCTCTATAACCGTCTGTGTTCTTCATTGGAATATCGTTTTGTCTTGTGAATCGACTAATTCATTTGTGTTGAATTCCCCCCCTGCAATACTCGTCAATCAATCAAACATAGATCACTGATCCTAACATTCTGCCCGAGAAGTGAATTATAAAAGTGGAGGAGGAATTCTAGAACTTGAAGCAAGGTGGTGGTGACCATTTGGTCTACTTAACTAGGATTAGGAGTTGAGTATACTATTGCCTCACATTGTCGACACTGTCCACTGCAACATCGAGAAGTTCATCAAGGGTGTACCACCCCAAATTCAAGATGTTGTGGTGGGTAGCCGACCCACAACCTTGGAAGAAGCCATTACTATTGTTAGAATCGTGTATTGAACGAAATACTAACTAATATACGTGTATACCGAATCAATAGTGCGAAATCCTATTTGATTGGCCATCCAATTAGTGAGAACTCACGGAGAAACAATTATAGATTTAATATAAATGTGAAGAACGATTGGTAATCGATCTAGTGCGATCTATGAACTTGGAACAGGTTCTTAGAGGTCTCTGGACGGCTAGGTATGATTTAGTATGTAGTTTTCGAAGTCTTTTATTTTTCCACGATTTAAGTGTATTATAGGTTAGGTTTTTCTCATTCAGGCGACTGAACCATTGCATGGTTCAGTCGTGCGATTGAGACATGCAGTTGATCCATTCGCACAACTCAATGTTCAGTCGTGCGACTGAGTCAATCTCATGTTACAATCATACGACTAATCCAGTTTCCTGGTTCAGTCGTGCGACGGTTCATTAGCATGAAGTTGTTCATGCGTATGGTCCATTAGCATGGGCCATTCACATGAGATCTTCATAAGATTATGTTTGAATATGTTTCATAATCATTATTAGACTTATATCTATTCAAACAACCACAAACCTATATAGTTAGTTGAATAAGCGTTAACCAATAATAATGAAATAATAAACATTCTAAGCACAACCACACATTGTCTTTCATCGAGTATCCATTCTATTACATATGTGTAAGACAATAAATACATTTTACATTAAGCTCTAAAACTAGGTACACATGTATCTACAACTATCACCGCTCAACTAACCGAGAATCATATACGAGCGGGCACATGTCTGTGAAGGGTGCAAAGAAGGTGGAAAAGACGGCTACCGAGACCCTTAAGGAGACTAGAGCTGACCCATCCCACAACAACAACAACAAGAATCGCAACTTCACACCGGTGCGTAACTATGTTGTGGCTGCACCCAAACAACCCAAAGGCAACTTGTACCTGCGGCTTCACCTATGGCACAAATGCCTGGGGCTAGGGCCTATGCTCATCCTCAACCTATGTGCAACACTTGTAGGTATCATGTAAGGCCCCGTTCCCGGGACGCTTACAGCTATAAATCATGGCACATAAACATAACTTTATATTTAACATTTATAAAACATTGTAGTGCAAACATAAAAATAACTTTTCATATCATTACAAATGCTTTTTCAAGTTAATACAATCGTTCATTCGAAACATTCGTTTCGCATTACAATGCAAAAACCTAATCAAAAGATGTCGTCCAAAAGATCTCAGTGGCCGCCCCGTGCCATCCTCAGCAACATTACCTGCCAACTGGAAACACATAAAAGTCAGCGTTATAAGTGAGTTCTAGTTTAATAATAAAACATACTTTATCTTTTGTTAAGACCGTCTTACTTTCATGCGATCATACATCATAGTAAACATAGATAATATTATTATTATCTTCATCGTTCATTGGTTATCTTACTTCATTCATACATTCTTACTTTCATTCATTCGTTCATCATTACATCTTTTCTTTCCATCAAAACCATGAACTTTAGCCATCAGTCTCCTGTACTGGACCTAAGCCTATCATAGACCTTCCATTACAATGCATAGCACCTCCTGGGCATAGTACCTAAGGTAAAGTTTAGGTGTATCATTGCCATGTGCAATACCCTTCTATTTATTGGTACTAGACCAAGTTCTATCATAGACCTTCTATAACGATGCTCCGCACCTCTGGTCACAACACCTAGGGTATGGAGCATGGTTCTATACAAATGGTCAATCATAAAGAAAGACCCCGGTGTGCATCCTCCGTGGTAGCGAACCCGCACACCGTTGGGCTAACATCTGACAAGGCTTGCAAGAGTTTCATTACTTTCATCATTCATTAATGCATGCATTAATTCATCATGTTCCTCTTTTCATTATCTTTCATTTTATGTTACATAATACTTTCATTTCATTCAATAACATTCAACATAAAGTCACGGGAAAGATAACAACATAGCAAGGACATAACATACACAGTCAATACCATCATCATACATGGCATCATCATACATGCATAGCATACATCATGCATACCATCAAGCCTAGCAACATACATAAGCATCATACATACCATCATAACATGCCCATCATAACATCTATGACCTTAAAAGTCAGCTTACATGAACCCCCAGGAACATTCCAAGTCAAAGCCTACATCTCACTTTTCCCTAGAAAGTCAAACTATCTAGTGTTCATCCGCATTTGTTCCACTTTATCTGCATTTGTCTTTTGGACATCCGCATTTGCTATTGTTCATCCGCATTAGCCCTTTTCTACATCCGCATTTGTCTTTTGTTCATCCGCATTTGTTACCCTTAGTTAATGCTCATCCGCAAACACTTTCCACCCGCATTGACTTCATCCGCATTTCCCACTACTCATCCGCATTTGCCTTTTGTTCATCCGCATTTGTTACCCTTAGTCAATTCTCATCTGCATAAACTTTCCATCCGTATTGACTTCATCCGCATTTCCCACTACTCATCCGCATTTCTTTTACTTAGTGGAAAATGTCTATCCGCATTGACTGTCCATCTGCATTGACTTTCTATGTTCAGCTGCATTTGCCTACACTTAGGCAATCATTCTAAACCCATTCTCACCTAAACATCATATTAAATCCCTAAACACCATCCATCATGTTCCAAGTTTAAATCTTACTTTCTAAGTCTTAGAAACACCGTCATACATCCCCAAGCATGAACATAACCACATATCACATCATAAATTCAACATACACACAATCAAACATACGGGTGCGAAACCCAATTAAAAGAAAACATACATTCATGCATTTCCACCGCCAAAAAAGTTAAAATCCACTAAAAGAGAGGTTCTAGAACTCACCTTTGCAGGTCTTGAGTATGTCTTTCTTCCAAACTCATTTGCAAATTTAGTTCAACCGCGTAGGAACCCACTAAGAACATACCAGAACACTACAAACACACATAAGTTCTAACCCGGGGACATAACCGGTTAAGAACACCATAACAACATGAACTCTTACCTTGAATTCACACTTTTCTCCCTGTTTCTCTTCAAATTCGAGAGTTCTTCCTCTCAGCTACTCTCTCTCTCTAAAACCCGAAGATCAGTGATGTATGTGACATATGGGTCGCCATACCACCTTTGTCATGAACTTTTAAACTCTTTTGTCATTTTGACACTTTTAACCCATAGACTTGAGTTTTATTTCTTTTCCTTCTTTTCTACTTCACTTTATTCTTTCTTTCTTTCTTTCTTTCTTTACAAATAACAGGGTGTTACAAGTCCACCCCCTTTCTAAAGGACTCATCCCTGAAACCTGTTATTCCTCAAATAGTTGTGGGTAGTGCTGTCTCATCTCTTCTTCAGTCTCCCATGTAGACTCGGATCCCTTTCTGTGCTTCCACTATACATGCACAAGAGGAACTGCTTAATTTCTCAGTCTCTTCTCTTTTTTATCGATGATTTCCATTGGTTGCTCGACATAATTGAGTCGTTCGTCTACTTTGATATCCTCTAGCGGAACAATCATATCTTCATTTGCCAAGCACTTTCTCAGATGAGTTACATGGAATGTCAGGTGAATTCCACTCACTCATCCGGTAACTCCAGTCTATACGCCACCTCACCTACTCGAGCGATGACACGGAAAGGCCCTGTATACCTTGGGCTCAACTTGCCCTGGTTCCTGAACCAGATGATCCCCTTCCAAGGTGAGACCCTCAACATAACCCGGTCGTCCACCTGGAACTCAATCGGCCTGCGTCGTTTATCTGCACACGACTTCTTTCTATATTTTGTTGCCTTTATGAAGGCCTTGATCTTTTCAAGCTTCTCAGTAGTAGCCTCAATTACCTTGATGCTCTCTAACTCTTTTTGACCAATATCACCCCCAACAGATGGGTGTTCTACATCTCATACGTATAGCATCTCATAATGTGGCATATCAGTGCTAGCATGATAGTTGTTGTTTTATGAAAATTCAGCTAACGGTAAGTGGTCATCCCAACTTCACCCAAAATCGATAACACATGCCCGAAGTATGTCCTCCAATCTCTGAATGGTCTTTTCGGACTGACCATCAGTCTGGGGATGATAAGCCGTGCTAATATGTACCTCGTCCCCATAGCGTCATGGAATTTCTTCCAAAATTTGGATGTAAACCGAGTGTCACGATCAGACACAATAGACACTGGCACACCATGATGAGTTACAATCTCTTTGATGAAAAGATCCGCTAACCTCTCAAATGAATATGTCTCGTGGATCGGTAGGAAGTGAGCACTCTTCGTCAAACGGTCAACAATAACCCATATAGCATCATACCGTTTTGGAGTACGTGGCAGATTCATAATAAAATCCATGGTGATGTGCTCCCACTTCCATTCCGGTATATGCAAAGGTTGGATCTTCCTATATGGATTCTCATGCTCGGCATTCACCTGTAAACATTAAACATTTTACTCACATACTCCACCACATCACGTTTCATACCCGGCCACCAATAATCCTACTTCATATCTTCATACATCTTTGTGGCACCAGGATGAATGAAGTGTCGAGTCTTGTGAGCTTTATCCATAATCTTCACTCATACATCCCCAAAACGAGGAATCCACACCCGTCGAATCGGGTTTTAACACCAAGTGTTTTCACCTAATTCCATGACCAGACCTCTCATTCTTTTCGAGTTAAGATGATCTTCCTTCAGTGCCTCATCTTGAAACTCTTTAACTTGCTTCATCACGTCAGAGGTCATGATTAGCTCATACGCTTTTACCCGAATAGGCTCGACCCTCTCTTTCCGACTAAGGGCATCCGCCATCACGCTGGCTTTGCCCGGATGGTAATGGGTCTCGCAATCATAATCTTTAATGAGCTCCACCATTGTCTATGTCTCTTGTTCATGTCCTTCTGCTCAAAGAAGTATTTCAAGGTCTTGTGGTCAGTGAAAATGGTGCACTTCATCCCGTAAAGATAGTGGCCCTAAACCTTTAGTACAAAGAACATGGCTGCTAGCTCAAGTCATCAGTAGATAATTGACCTCATGAACCTTCAACTGTCATTATGCATAGGCTATAACCTTCCCCCTTTGCATTAACACACACCATAACCCTGAGTAGGAAGCATCAGAATAAACCACCAGATCTTCACTTCCATTGGGTAATGACCGAACAGGAGCTTGAGTCAACCTCGCCTTCAATTCCTCAATGGCCTTCTCTTGAGCTTGACCCCATACAAATTTCACATATTTCCGGGTACATATTTCCGGGTCAACTTGGTTAGTGGAGAAGTGATCTTGGAGAAGTCTTGAATGAAACTTCTATAGTAGCCCGCCAAACCCAAGAAAGTACGAATCTTGGATGGCATCTTCGGAGGCTTCCATTGCATCACTGCCTCCACCTTTGCCAGGTCCACCATAATCCCGTCGGGATTCACCACATGACCCAAGAACTGAAGCTTGCGCAACCGGAACACACACTTGGAGAACTTAGCGTACAACTTCTCCTTTCTCAACGTCTCCAAAACCTCCCGAACGTGACCAACATGCTCAATCTCATTCTTCGAATAAAACAGGATATCATCAATAAACACAATCACTAATTTATCCAACATCGGCCGACACACCCGATTCATCAGATCCATAAAAGTTGCCGGCGCATTGGTCAAACCAAAAGACATGACAAGAAACTCATAGTGACCATAACGCATGCAAAAAGCTGTTTTAGGGATGTCCTGCTCCTTCAACTTCTACTAATGGTAGCCCAATCGATGGTATATCCTTGAAAACCAACTGGCACCTTGAAACAATCGAACAAATCATCTATTCTCGTAAGGGTATCGATTCTTCACCGTCAACTTGTTCAGCTCAAGTAGTCAATACACATCCTCATACTACCGTCTTTCTTCCTCATAAACAGGACCGGAGTACCCAAGGAGAGATACTCGGTCTATGACCCCTTATCAAGCAGTTCTTGCAACTGCTCCATCAACTCCTTCATCTCTGTCGGAGCCAACCGATATGGTGCCTTGGCAACAGTGGGCACCCGGTATCAGATCAATCTGAAACTCGATGTCTATATCAGGAGGCACTCCTGGTAAATCATCTGGGAATAAGTCCGGAAGTCACACACAACCGGTACATCACATAGTTGTGGTGTTGGTGTATCCACATCCTTTACATGAGCCAAGAAGACGCTACATCCACGCCTCACACACTTTCCCCCCACCGCCATTGAGATTACTTTCGGGATCGTCATGACCCGATCCTCATAAACAGTTACCGAACTCCCATCAGGCGCTGTCAAACAAATCATCTTCTTGCGACACACAGTGTTCGCCTTGAAGTCCGCTAACCAATCCATCCCAAGAACCAAATCAAAACCACCTAAGGTCATCACGAACAGTCTAACAGGAAATTATGACCTTCTAGTTCCACATCACAATCCTCTATCATCTCAGAAACCTTGGTAAACTTACCTATGGTAGTTTCTACATTAAAGGGCGCATCAAGACGTCTACTACTAATAGGCAGCTTAGCATAGATAGTAGCAGAAATAAAACTTTTACTTGCACCCGAATCAAATAGCACAAAAGCAAAAGTTTGGTTCACTAGAAATGTACAAACACAACATCAGGGTCCGTCCTAGCTTCCTCCTGTGTCATAGTGAATGCCTTGGTGCTCACCCTCGGTCCTTCACTCCCCGTCTTCTACACCCCGGAACCCTCAGCCCTCGGCTTCTTGCAAACCCTACTTATGTGGCTCTCCTGCCACTGTTAAAGCACCGGACCATACGACAGTCCTTTGCCATGTGCCCCACCTTCCCACATTTGAAGCACAAGTTCGACCCTAACATCCCCGGTGTGCTCCTTCCCACACCTACCGCACTTCTTCGAACCCGCACCCGATGCAACCAACCGACGGTCGTCCACCTGTGCCTTCTTATTACACGTCAAGGCATCACCCTGACGAAACCTCTTCCCATGCTAGTTCCGATCACCACCACCGTTCTTGCTACTTTCATCCACCACCACTACGGCCCTCTCATCATACAATCTCCTGCCAAGTCAACCACCGACCAAAATGTGCTTGGCCGGGTGGCGATAATGTGCCTGCGAATATGCGCCGGCAAGCCCTGAATATACCTCTTGATCTTCGAGACAGAGGTGTCACCTAATCCGGCACCAGACATGCCATTTCGTTGAACTTCATGGTGTACTGCTAATGTGTCATGGTTCCCGCCTCCAGCTGGAGGAATTCTCTCTCGACTTTATCCATTTATCTATGAGGACAGAACTCCTCAATCACCAACATCTTCAGTTCGGACCATCTCATCCTCCCAATAGCCCGACTACCCTCGGCTTGGACTATATTCTCCCACCAGCACAGAGCCAAGTCTACAAAAGAGTGGGCAGCAAACTTTACTTCATGGTCCTCCCGCACTCGCGGATATTTAAGACGACTTCCATTTCTCTTACCCATTGGTGAGCAGCAGCAGTAGTGCCATTACTATCAAAAGTAGGGGGCTTGCATCGTTGAAACGCCATATATTTACAATCTCATGTCACCTCCTGCATGGGCTCTTCTTCTTCCTCCTCATCATCAGAGAGAACCATTTCAGCCTCTGGTTCCTCCCGTCCTCTCGAGGACCTATTCCTCTCTTGTCTCTCCCCTTCCCCTATCGCCTTAATCACATCAGTCATTACAGACGGTAAGATTGTCTGCATGAACTGATGAACTTCTTCCATAACTGCCTCCTTCACCGGGGCCCTCATATTGGCATCCTCATCGTGGCCCTCCGGATGAGGGGTCTCTGGTTCTTCATGAACCACCTTTTCGGCCCTAGGCCTTCCTCTCATAACCCGTGGTTCAGCACCATGACCTCCACCATATGAAGCTTTGGATGATTTACCACCGGCCATCCTCACACACATGCTGAAAGGTTCAAATACCAACACGGTCATTCATGGGAACAATTCAGTTTATGTCAGTACAGTAAGTTCCTAATTACAGTGGCCAGTTGTGATTAGCCACTTACTTTACTTTTCATACTCCAAGCATTACTTGTCCTCACTACATTAGTATCTAAATCTACCAGCAACACATAACCACATAACACGCGCACATAATACCGGTTAACGTTACGAAAATACCTCATGGCACATAGCTACTCAGATTGGCATCCCTTCCCTTTCCGTCCCATTCTCTGTTTAAAGTTAAGGTTTATTTTGAAAATTTACCCATTTCTCTTAAACTTTGGCTCTAATACCAACTTGTAAGGCTCCGTTCCCGGGACGCTTACAGCTGGTAAATCATTGCACATAAATCATATAGCTTTATATTTAACATTGATAGAATATCGCAACAGAAACATAAAAATAACTTTTCATATCATTACAAATGCTTTTTCAAGTTAATACAATCATTCATTACAAAACATCGTTCATTCGCATTACAATGCAAATACATTAATCAAAAGAATGTCATCCAAATGAGATGAGTAGCCGTCTCGTGTCATCCTCAGCAACATTAAATGCCAACTGGAAACACATAAAAGTCAGCGTTGTTCAGTGAGTTCTAGTTTTATAATAAAACATACTTTATCTTTCGTTAAAGCTGTTTTTCACTATCATGTGATCATACATCATACGTACACATAGATAATATTATTATTATCTTCATCGTTCATTAGTTATCTTCCATGCATTCATACATTCTTACTTTCATTCATTCGTTTATCATTACATCTTTTTTGTCCATCAAAACCATGAACTTTAGCCTTCAGTCTCCTCGTACTGGACCTAAGCCTATCATAGACCTTCCATTATGTGCACACCACCTCCTGGCCATAGTACCTAAGGTAAACTTCAGTGTACTTTTACCATGTGCAATACCCTATGTTTTCCTGGTATTGGACCTAGGCCTATCATAGACCTTCTACAATGGTGCTCCGCACCTCTGGTCACAACACCTAGGGTATTCAGTAATGGTTCTATACAATGGTCAGTCACAAGAAAGACCCCGGTGTGCATCCTCCCAGGGTAGCGAACCCACACACCATTGGGCTAACACCTTACAAAGGGGCATGTCCCGACAGACAGGTTTCCAAGACTTTCATTACTTTCATCATTCATTAATGCATGTATTCATTCATCATGTTCCCTTTTTCATTATCTTTCACTTTACGTTACATAATACTTTCATTTCATTCATTAACATTCAATGTAAAGTCACGGAAAGATACACATACATAGCAAGGAACATAAGATACACAGTAAATAACATCATCATACAGGGCATCATCATAGATACACAACATACATCATGCATACCATCAAGCCTAGCAACATGCATAAGCATCATGCATACCATCATAACATGCCAATCATAGCATCTATGACCTCAAAAGTCAGCTTACATGAACCCCCAGGAACATTCCAAGTCAAAGCCTACATCTCACTTTTCCCCATAAACTCAAACTATTCTAAGTGTTCATCCGCATTTGTTCCACTTCATCCGCATTTGTCTTTTGTACATCCGCATTTGCTATAGTTCATCCGCATTTGCCGTTTTGCTCATCCGCATAAACTTTCCATTCACATTGACTTCATCCGCATTTCCCACTACTCCTCCGCATTTGTCTTTTGTTCCTCCACATTTGTTACCCTTAGTCAGTGCTCATCCACATAAACTTTCCATCCGCATTGACTTCATTCGCATTTCTTTTATTTAGTGGAAAATGTCCATCCGCATTGATTGTCCATCCGAATTGACTTTCTATGTTCATCCGCATTTGCCTACACTTAGGCAATCATTCTTAACCCATTCGCATCTAAAAATCAGATTAAATCCCCATACACCATCTATCATGTTCCAAGCTTAAATCTTACCTTCTAAGAAATAGAAACACCATTATACATCCTCAAGCATGAACATAACCACATATCTCATCATAAATTCAACATACACGCAATCAAACACACGGGTCCAAAACCCAGTTAAAAGAAAACATACATTCATGCATTTTTAGCCCCAAAACCAGTTAAAAGCTAGTAAAAGAGGGGTTGTAGAACTCACCTTTGCAGCTCTTGAGTATGGCTTTCTTCCAAACTTGTTTGCAAATTGAGTTGAACTGCCTAGACCCATTAAAAACATACTCGAACACATACAAACATATATAACCACAAACCCAAGGACATAACCGGTAGAACACCATAACAACATGAATCCTTACCTGAATTCACACTTTTCTCTTTGTTTCTCTTCAAAACCGAGAGTTCTTGCTCCCTGCTACTCTCTCTCTATAACCCAAAATCAGTGATGTATGTGACATATGGGTGGCCATACCACCTTTATCACCAACTTTTTAACTCTTTTGTCCTTTTGACGCTTTTAACCCCTAGACTTGGGTTTTATTTATTTTCTTTCTTTTTACTTCACTTTATTCTTTCTTTCATTCTTTGCAAATAACCGGGTGTTACATATCATTATCCAGGGAAACAAGCTTGCCGTATCTGTACCTTATATGTTTAATATGGTCACTTGGTGGCGACTTGTCACGATGCACCTAGCAACGCCGCAATGGTCACAAACCATGTTTGCTACAACTGTGGGGAACGTGGTCAATTTCGCCCACAATGCCCTCATCAAGTGGGTAATGTTCCACAAGCCCGAGGACGTGCTTCAACATTAATGCATATCAAGCACAAGTAAACAACGATGTGGTGATGGTATGTTAACTTGGAGAAAGGTGAAGATCATCTTGGAGAAGCTGAACGGGTGGTTCAGCACCAATGCAACATATGCGTTCTGCATCTGGTCACATAGCTCATCAAAACCTCCCTTTCTGAAGCTACGCACTTAAGCAGCACGTGCGCAAGATATTTAAACCGGGGACAGAGGTTACTCTTGTTGAGTACCCCAGCATTGATGTCCCCAGAGTACTTGGCTCTAAGAAAGCATCCTCTGACTGTGAGGGGGTGTCTTCGAGTCGGACAATAAGTGTCATCCCCCAACTGTAATACGATTCTCAGATCCTCCTCTAAGATAGTAATAGCGTCTCCAAAGATGGTACTTCTGATGCAATGAGGCTCAGATGATCTATCAACTGTAGCGCCTTCCCAGAAGGCTTGCTGAATGGATCGATACGGAGTACAAAGAGTAGATATGGCAATGCAATCCTCGATCTCAGTAGAAATGTGATGATGCCAAGAACTCAGCAGCGTTTCTGGATGTCAAATCCAGATGAGCACATATATTATGCTTCGTGCTCATAGGCCATCGACTCGCGATTTGTTACACAAAGATAGTAAACGTTAGTACCATTGGCTAAGAAAGTCATGAAACACTTAAACTTGAAGAAAATCTTTCTGTCATGCGATTGAGATTATGCGAATGGGGTTCAGTCGTGCGATTGAACAATGCGAATGGGGTTCATCATGCGTTGAACATTGCGAATGGGGTTCAGTCGTGCGACTAATCCCATACGTACCACTGAGTGTGCGACTGGGCTCATACGTATATACCCTCATGCGGTTACACCAGTCGTGCGACTGAACTTCATACGCATAGTTCAGTCGTGCGTTTAAGCAGTTGGCACCCTTCAGTCGTGCGACTGAGGTTCATCAAGCCGTCCATTCGCATGATGTACTGACTGTTCAATTCAAATTCACTTTTTCACCACTTTTGAGTTTAAGACATCGTTGTCTAGTTCATTTGACTCGCAATACATTCTTATAACACCTAACATCTTTACTTTCTTATGTTTGAGTCATTTAGTTAGGTTATTTAGTCACTAAAGTCTCGTTTCTTTTGCGAGTCCAAATGTACCGATTTTGCATCAAATTGAAAGTTATGGGAGTGCTAATTTACCGTAAATTACCTGTAGCGTCGATGTATATGGTCAGTAATCAAGAACGGGGGTATTTAGAGATCAAGTGAAATTTTTGCAGAGTGGTGTTAAGTCGTGCAATTCCGGTTATTTTGAAGGTGGTGAGTCTTTGCGACCGACTCCCCCTCTATTTATACTAACCCTAGATTCAATCGTGCGACTAAGCTCATACGCACCTTTCAGTCATGCGAGTGGGACTCATTCGTGCGATTGGTTTAGTCGTCCTTCTTCAGTCGTCCGACTGGATCTCAGTCGTGCGACTGACTCACTCATCCGCCCTTAAGCATCCGACTGGGCCAATCGTATGGGCCATTCGGTTGGATGGTCCATATTCATGGTCCATTCGTACGAATGGCTTCCATTCGTATGATTGTCCATCCGTATGGTCCATTCGTGCGAAGGGTCATACTATTAAATTTTCTGCCAATTTGAATATTAACTTTTAAAATCCCTTTAATTGTGCAGAAATTAACGTTATGAGCAGTTGATCATCTCAGACATGATCGTTTTGACTTGAAAACCTTTTTTCACCTCACACGTGACTGTTTTGAACTTTTAAAAACACATGTGGTCATCTCAGACATGACCCTTTTAGTGAGTTGATCCCCTACTGATTTCCCTGATGTAATCCGAAAAGCAAACACACTAAAACGACTAACTCAATTAGAAAATTAACTAAAGAATCAAAATAAGAATTGTTTTTGCTTATTGTGAGAGATAAGTCCTGAGATTGAAATCTACTGGATTTGGTTCCGGTATAGACAGCTTCAACTTAGATTGACCATACCTGGACCAATTCAATTTTGGAATCATACAGGAAAGGCAAATCATTTTGGACTTGTTATCAAAATCTTTTGATGCTCAATTCTTGGTGTTCATCCAGAGTCGTTAGCAACTTAGGAAATCATACTAAAACTCTTAGATTACCATATTGATTTGACCTTTCAAGAATTGCAGCCACAATGATTGTCAATATGTTTGTCCACATAAATCCATACACAGACTTTTGACACAAACTAGTGATTGTTTTATGTTTAATTATTTTAACTATCATTTGTGGATCCCACACTTATATTGTAATCAACATTCCTCAGGAGCTTTTGAGCGGTCTACGGGTATTATTACAAGGAGAGATTATTCTTAGAGCTTTCAAAGAGAAGCCAGTCCTCAGGTCAGTGCCATCGCACAGTAGAGAGCGGCAAACAACAATGAATTCTAGAATATCTAGGTTATGCTTATCCTCAGGTCAATGCCATCGCACATAGAGAGGCACACAACCTATCTCCTTGTTAGAGCAGCTTAATTTTATTTTGCACCAAATGCACCAACAGCATACGTCATTAGTTGATAGCATTTTTCTTTCATTTCTTTCGTGCTTTGCTCTATTTATGGTCATCCGCACACATTTGTGGCGTTTACATGCTCATTACCCCTTATTGGAATATTGTTGATTGTGTTAACCAGTGATAAGATGGAAGCCCACAGTCAGTTGAACAACATAGTTTGATCTTGAGATCACCAGTCAGGTCTAATCATCTATTGTGTTGAATCTACCGACATATCAATTGTGGTCTAGCAACCTCTAGGTCTACTCTCATTGTGTTACCTTAGGAGTTACCAGTTTTTCTATCATCTTCCCTTTTATATTGCTTAGACTACACAGACTTATACTTTGAATTTTTGCACCTTTTCTAAATTAAAATTTAAAGTCCCTCTTGACTTCTTCCTGTGTACTATCATATTCCAAATGGTTTGAATCGGTATCACATATACGATCTACCATAAATCAGCTTTCCACTCCTTCTCCCTCATTTTTTTAATGTACTCGCTGACTTATTCTCCCCCTAAAATTCTAAAATCATAAACTGGTTTAATTATTTTAGGATTTTAATAACCAGCAAAATAACATGAGTTTAATTTAAACAGACCAAAATAAACAAATAAAATAAAAAAGAAAAATTAACTAAACTACATCGGACTACACATGATCATCATCCCGAATAACATCACTTTTCTTTTTAACGCCGTTGAACTCTACGAAATATTGAAAACATGGTTTATCAAAGGCTTTAGTATAGAGGTCAGCGCGTTGAAAATCAGTATTAATTTTTACCACATCAGTTAAGTTCTTTTTAAAACAGTCTCTTATGAAATGGTATTTAATACCGATATGTTTGGTCTTAGGATGATGGACCGGTTTTTTAGTTACTGCAATTGTAGCAGAGTTATCAACACAAATAGGAGTAAAGGAGAACTTTAACCGTAATCTCGCATTTGCTGTTGAATCCAGATGATTTGTGAATAGCAACTTGCAGCAGCAACATATTCAACTTCACAGGTTGACAATGCAACCGATGTGTGCTTCTTACACTACCAAGTACTAGTCTTCTCCCAAAGAATTGACACCCTACGGATGTGGACTTGTAGTTCATCTTGCAGCCTCCGTAATCTGAGTCATTATACACAGTGAGCTCAAAGTAATCCTCATGAGGATACCACAACCCAAGTGTGGGTGTACCCTTCAAATAACGAAAAATCCTTTTGACCCCGATCAGATGGTTGACCTTAGGCCTAGCCTGATATCTAGAACATAAACATGTAGCATACATGATATCAGGTCTTAAGGCAGTGAGATACATAAGGGATCCAATCATTCCTCGGTACATCGTGGCATCTACAAGATCTCCATTTTCATCAGGTGTTATGTCGTGATTCATAGCCAGTGGAGTCCTAGAAGCATATGCATTCTCCATGTCAAAACGACTGAGAATGTCTCCTACATACTTGGTCTAATGTAGAAAGATCCCTTTTGGTGTTTGATCTACCTGTAATCCAAGAAAGAACTTCATCTCCCCCATAGCACTCATCTCAAACTCTTTCTTCATAACTGCTTCAAACTCTTTGCATAACTCTTCATTCTTTGAACCGAAGATTATGTCATCAACATAGATCTATACGAGCAGTAGGTCGCCATCTTTTTCTTTAATGAACAGCGTGCAGTCAATGACTCCCCTGCGAAAGCCGTGTTTCACAAGATGAGTCGAGAGTTTCTTATACCAAGCTCTTGGAGCTTGATGAAGCCCGTATAAAGCCTTGTCAGCTTGTAGACTCTATCCCGATGATAAGGATCTTGAAATCCCTCGGGTTGACTGACATAGACTGTTTCTCTGATTTACCCATGAAGGAATGCACTCTTAACATCTAATTGATAGACTTTAATCATCATGTACGATGCATAGGCAAGGAAGATACGAATGGCTTCCATCCTTGCCACGGGTGCAAACACCTCATTGTAGTCAATTCCCTCGACTTGATGAAAACCCTGAATCACCAATCGAGCTTTATTCCTGATAATGACCCCTTCGTCATCCTTCTTGCATTTCAAGACCCATTTGGTGCCAATGACTTTAGCATCTTTAGGTCTATCAACCAGAGTCCATACACCTAACTTCTTGAAATGAAGAAGTTCTTCTTGCATGGCACTCACCCACGCCTCATCATTTAGTGCATCACTGACGTATTTTGGCTCAAACTGTGAGACAAAACACCCATAAGCACCATCATGAATATATCCTTTTTCCATAACTGTGGCGTAATCAGCTGAGTATAGCTGATTTCTGGTTTGTACTCCTGATCTAACATAACCAATGACATTGTCTAAGGGATGATAGACGTTTAGTCGTGATCCTGGAGTGGTAAGAACAGCTACCTCAGAGCCAAGATTATGAACATTTGGTTCTGCATCTGAGGTAGTTGGAGTTTGAGGCTCTGAAGTCGAAGGTGCATCACTGATAGATGCTTGTGGACATTCAGGAACTGGAACCTGTTCCTCCTGACTATTCTGGTTATCTTCTTCAGCTTCATCTTCAGAGGAGGAGTCACTGTCGTCGACTACTCCCCCTCACTGAGTAGATGATTCTCCCTGTGAGCTAGATGTTGGTGTATTCAAGATATCGTCCGTGTAGCTAACTCGTTATCCGAGGGAGAGAGAGGGATGTTGAAGGACTTGAAGAATCCATCATAGTTGAAAAAGTAGGCAGGTCCTTTGCCAGTAGGTGGTGTGGTATATCTCTGACGTCAACATTACACCATACTTCTACTAGACCCGTTGAGTTGTTGTAAACTCGCGTGTTCGGTATGTTGTATCCTAGAAAGATTCCTTCATCTGCCTTCTCAATGAATTTACCCTCTTGTGTCTTCTTCAGAATTGTGCACGGCCTGCCAAATGGTTCGAGATACTACAAATTCGGTTTGCGTCTTTGTAGTAGCTCGTAACATGTCTTTCCGTGGCGCTTGACTATCAGGATTCGATTTAGTGTATAACATGCATTCGCCACTGCCTCATTCCAGAATTGGATAGGCAGTTTCGAGTCTGCCAGCATAGTCCGTGCTGTCTCTATCAAGCTTTTGTTCTTTCTCTCAACAACACCATTCATCTAAGGCGTGTAGGCAGAAGTGAATTGATGCACAGTTCCCTTTTCCTTGCAGTATGCCTCCATCCACTGGTTCTTGAATTCTGTTCCGTTGTCTGAGCGTACTTGTCTAACCTTCAACTTGTAGAGAGATTCCAGTGTTGTTACCAACTCCTTGAATGACTCAAATGTTTCTGATTTGGATTTCAGAAACATTACCCAAGTGAACCTTGAGTAGTCATCAGTGACCACAAGGCAGTACAAGTCGCCTGCAATGCTCTTTGTACTGACTGGACCAAATAGATCCATGTGAAGAAGCTCAAGAGGAAGTTCTATTGAATGAACTTTCTTTTCCGAATGAGACTTCTTTGTTTGTTTGCCTTTCTTGCAAGCTACACAAAAGTCAGGAAGCTGGAAGTTCTTGACATTAACTCCTCTCACCAGATCCTACTGAATCAAGTGATTTATCTTCCTTTGACTAATGTGTCCCATTCTCCTATGCCAAGAGATGGAATCCTTCTCAGTAGCTTTAGATAGAAAACACTGAACCTCATGATCTGTTGTAGAAGCTATTGACAGATCCAAGACATAAAGATCTTTATATCTTGAAGCAGTCATCAAAACTTGGTCCTCTGGGATCACGTAGTCTTTCTTTAGTACGTAACACTTCTTGTTGTCGAAGATGACTTTAATTCCATTATCACATATTTGGGAAATAGAAAGTAAGTTATTTTGTAGTTTTTGAACGTAGTTCACCTTATCAAACTTAACTTTCTGATTCCCCACTTCTCCCTGGGTTGTGATATAGCCACCCTTGTTTCCAGCAAATGACACATGCCCTCCTTTTATTTGTTTGACATTTGATAAAAGAGCCCTGTTTCCTGTCATGTGCCTGGATGCTCCGCTATCTACTATCCACGTGTTAGTTTTAGCATTGTATCGAACACCGTGCACATACAAAGTAAAGGATTAGTTTGGGTTAGGAACCCAAGCCTTTACTGGCTTGGGTTTCCTAGAGGCATCATTATAAATTATACCCATTGACCCTTAGAGGATGAGGGTAGGTCAGGTTCCTTCTTGTCATTATTATCAGACACAGAGCATGTCTTCTCCTTCCATAATCGAGATTTGTGCAATGCCTGTTTGTGATAAACAGTCGACTGACTTACAGGTTGAATTTTAGGTTCACTAGTTCTTCTAGGTGGAGTCAGAAAAATCCTCTTAGAAGACCTAGGCTTTGAAACCTGAAGTTCAATTTTCTTCCTAGGTGTCTGATAGAAGTGACAATAGGAGGCAATGTGTCCATATTCACCATAGTTGTAGCACGACCTGCTATCAACTTTATGATTAAACTTTCTTTGTGGAGAAGTGTGTCACACTCTAGTAACATAACTCACTCTAGGTTTTGACTCTGGTTATTTGGTTGTTTTCTCCGGTTTAACAAAGTTAACTGTTTTAACCTGTTTAACATCCTTTTCTTTTTGTTTAATTGGTTGTTTACTTGAAGTATGTGAAAGATTAACCTTAGAAGTCCTTTTAGGTTCTGATTTGACTCTGTTTGATCCTGACTTTAAGTTAATCTTTTCAGATTCCTTTTCCAGATTAACACAAGACAATTTATCCTTTGCCTTTGAAGTGGCCTCCTTTTGTTTGTTTCCAGAGTCAATAGATGAACATAAGGAATCTGGATCACTAACAAGAGGAGTAGACACCACATGATCCTTGATGGGATTACTATTTATTGGTCTAGCCTTAGTGTTCATCAAAGTCTCAGGTGATGGTGGAACCACTTTATAACCCAATCCCTCCCCGTTGTTCTTTTCTCTCACTAAGTGTTGGACTATGTGTGAAGAACTAGTCCAACTGTGCAGTTTCTGTTTTAATGAATTTACTTCTACTTCTAGAACTGCCTTTTGCTTCTTAGTGTCTTCTAGGGAGTTTAGATAATATCTAATGTCATTAGCTTGGTTAAAGGCAACTACTTTGGTTTCCCTAAGTTGTTTAGTCAAAAGGTCTATCTTTTCTTTTAACTATGCTCGTTTTGTTTTAATACCCTATTAGCCTCAGTGCACAGTTGCAAATCTTTTACTAAGTTATCATTATGATCTAATAACCTAGCAAAATTTTCATCTATGCTATTCCTAAAAGTATCACAATCAGAACAAGCATGATTATCAAACATTTGGTCAGTAGTACTTACCTGAGTTGATTCAGAAAGTTAGCCATCAACGTAGCATGAGTTGTCTCTGGTTCTGGTGATTCTGTCTTTTCTGTCTCTGACGTGGTAGTCTTCTCTTTATGCTTGTAACTGACCTCAGTTGCAGTTGCTTCTTCACTATGTGACATCGCTATCTCAACTGCTAGATCTCATTCACTAGCGGAATCAGTATCAATATCTTCTACACTTGCAATGTTTGATTCCCCTGGTGAGACAAACCTAAAGATCCAATCCTGTCCTTCATCATCATGAGCAGTCACGGCTTTTGGATCCTTGCTTGATGAAGTAGAACTGGTAGCTTGCTTGTCTTGACGAGTGAAGGACGAGAACGGGTTCCCGTTACCCGTCTTCTTAGGCTTGACACATTCCCTTTTGAAGTGCCCCTTCTCTCCACAGTTGAAGCAAGTCACTTTGCTCTTGTCAAAGCCAAATATGGTATCCTTAGTAGCTACCAAGTCTGTCCGGTTTGTTTTACAAACTTCTTTGCCCTCCGGACAACACTAGCTAATGCCCACATTATGCCCATCCTCTCAAGATCCATATTGTCCACCTGGTTGTAGTCCTCGTCTGCCAGATGGTAGTTTCCAATCTTCCCAGCAATAAGTTCATCATAAGAATGACCATTGTAGCCAATGATCCATGTGTTCTCGAGCTACTTCCACAGTCACATTTCCGAGATTCTCGGTCTTCAGTTTAGTAGCACTTGTTTCAGATCCAATATAGTGGGTACAAGAGAGTCCCGACGTGTCTGATCCTGAAGGAGACGCATGTGAAGGACCCGATGAGCTAGACACAAATGCAGTCTGGAGAGGTGCTCCAGATGTCTTAGCTTGAGGCGTGGCGTTGTACAAAGCTAGATTTTGATTGTACGAAGACTTTGAGCTCTATACTTCATCCTAAGTGACTCTTCTCGCAACTTAAGAATGAAGTCATTAATATCCAGTTTTGCTAGCATTCCATTCTGTCTAAGTTAGACACGAATGAGGCCCACTTTTCAAGCAGTCCGTCTGCAAAGTTACTAACTTTCTCTTCTATGGTATTGCCACCACCATGTGCATGCAGTTCACTCATCAGATGGTAAAATCGATCTATAACGTCGTCTAAACTCTCGTTTCCCATCGATGAGAAGTTATCGAATTCCTTCTTTGTTGGACCAAAAGAACCAATGAGCCAAGATCAGAAAACCTCTAAGTCCCACACTATCACAACAACTGCTGAAAGCCTCATCAGTAGTTTGACAAGTGCTGAAGACTTCAACAGCTGAAGATCAAGTGCTGAAGACCTTAACTGCTGAAGACCAAAGTGCTGAAGTACAACAGCTGAAGAACACAAGTGCTGAAGCTGAAAGACCAAAGTACTGAAGATAACACAGCTGAAGAGTTCACAAGTGCTGAAGATCAACAACTGATGTACAAAGTCTGAAGACAAAGACTGAAGACATCACTGATGATATCTACTGAAGTCATCAGCTGATGAAACCCTGAAGGTCAAAGTCTGAAGATCAAGTACTGAAGCCTCAGTAGTTTGTCACAACTGCTGAAGAGTACTTCTTCAGTAGTTGTGATATCAGTAGTTTTATTTTCTTTGTTTCAGTAGTTTTGTAAAACGACTGAAGAGCTTGTTCTTCAGTCGTTGTAGTTTCAGTAGTTTTATAATTTTGTACTTAACTTGCTGATATGTTCTCAGTAGTTGTGAACATTTCAGTAGTTTGTTAAGAATTAGTTATTTCTGTATTGGATCTGCCAGTTGTCACTTTCCGTGATAACAGCAGTGACTGTTGCACTCTATATAAGGAGTGACAACCTATTGTAATGATTGAATGAATGAGGAATTGAATGGAATGAATGATTGATTCGATTAGAAATATTCTTCATCTATAACATTCCCAGAAATCAGAAATACATACTCTCCCTATAACTGTATGCGATCTTAATGCTCACATAATTGTTAGCTTGCTACAATTTGTCTAATTCGTGTTTGTATTCCGCTGCGTTATATTCTGTTACATCAACCTGTGATCATTGATCCTGTCAAATGGTATCAGAGCAGGTTAATCATTGATCGATCTAATAATTGATCATTGAAACTGCTATTCAAGATCCAAGTTTGATTGAATTAGCTTTTGTTTTTGCAAGAAACGGTTATAGAGATTGAATTTTCTGTATTTTCTGCTCATTCATCCTGAGATCTTTTCTTGGTTCTCATTGAGTTTGTTGTGGTTTGTCTAAAACTTCTTTTTAAACTTGAACTAAACTGTTTTTTGAACTGAAAATGACCACCCCCTCCCTCCAATGATCCTCACAATACTGGTTCCTCAACCAAGCCTCCTATGCTGGTTAGGAATGAGTATAACATATGGCAAGACGTATGCTCCATCACCTGTCTGTTAACAGCGCAGGTGTTGGACATCTGTGGTACATGGTCCACACAAGCCTATGGTGAATAACCCGGAAACCAATCAAATGGTTCCGAAGAGGAGGGAGCATACTCAGATGAGGATAAAAAGTTGCTTGATTGATGCAAAAGCCCATGAATTCTGGCCATGGCTTTGCCCAATGAAATCTATTCTGGGCTAATGCATCATGAAACTGCCCATGACCTCTGGATTGCTTTGAAAGAACAATTTGGAGGAACAGATGAGGTCTTGGCAAATAATAGAGAAATTCTTGCCCAACAATATGAGACATTCTCTCATAGAAAGGGTGAGACACTGACTCAACAATATGACGGTTTTCTTGTTTGATCTCTGAACTAAAAATGGTCAAACTTGAATACACCAATATTCAGATGAATACAGATTTCTCAGATCACTGCCTGAGAGATGGGACACATATACTATTGTCCTACGCTCCAGTGCAAGTTTGGACAAACTATCTCTCACCCAACTCCATGGGAAATTGCTCACTTTTGAGAGAGAGATAGACAGAAGAGAAAGCTGTCTTCATCTGGAAAACTCACTGAAGACTTTATACAAGCAACACTGCCTTGGTGGGTCATGAGTCAGAATATGCTGCATCTGAATGCCAGTATGATGAGCATATTAATTTCTCTTCGAGCACTTCTAATTCTGCATTTGTAAGTGTTGATGGTCAGTTTACTGGAGGTAATAATGACAATTTATGTTTCATTATGGATGATCTCAAGGGGATTGCTGATGATGACTTAGAAGAGATGGATATTTTGAGCCAAATGGCCTTGATAAATATCAGATCTCAGAAGTTCTACAAAAGAACTGGAAGAAAATTCCCAGGACTCTCTGGCAAAACCAAAGTTGGTTTTGACAAGAGCAAGTTGAGGTGTCACAAATGCCAACGCTTGGACACTTTGCAAGAGAGTGTAGATCAACTGGTTCAAACTCTACTGCACCCTTTGTGACTTTTCCTGGCAACAGTCAACAAAACAGAGGGCAACATCCTGTCACATCTAGTCATCATCCTCAACAACACTCCGGCATATTTTTTCCTCAGGGTCAAATGCCTTATCAGTACCCTTGTTATTACATGCCACAGTCAAGTCAAGTTCAAGTTCCTATGACACCACAACCTCAGCATTACCAGAACCTCAGCCTTCCCTATCTCATCACAACCTTCATCTCAACAACACAGCTTCTTCACCCAGGAGTTGTTGACTGGAGCAGTTTACCAGATGACTTGTCTGGTCATGATCAACTGTTCTCAGGCTTGGTCAACATGGTGGTGACAGTCCCTTTGGGAATCTAGCTCTTATGGCTTTGGAGTCTGCTGATACTTCATCCTCCAATGCCTCTACACCACAGGTATCACAGGTATCCTCTGAGGCAAAAGCAAATTATGTTCTGAACAATGCATAGCAGCATTTGCTCCATTAGAGAAGCAAATGTAGCTTTAATTAATAAGAACATTGAGCTAGAACAAGTAATTTCCAAAAACAAAGCTGAGTTTGAGTTTGTGCTCAAAGATAAAAATGATGAGGTTTATAAACTGAATTGCAAAATAATTGATGATAAGGCTAGAGAAGATGTACTTTTAGAGATGTACAAAGATCTCAAAGAAACCCTTGCAGTTACCCAGGTCGAGTGTGATAGATGGGTACAATCATGCAAAGGTTTTGAAATGCTTCTTAGTAAGCAATCTGCTTCAAATGTGAAGTTTGGAATTGGTTACAATCACACTGCTCCACCTACAGATTTTACCCCAAGAGCAGAGGTAGAATCTGATGGTGAGAGTGATAACCAATCCATCAAGTCATGTGATCTACCTTCTGATACAGCACAATCAGAAGTAGCAGTCAGTATCAAGTCCTCCTTGAACCTATCAGCTGATGTTGATGGTCCAAATGCTGACATTCACATGATCAATAAGTTGATCAACTCAGGAGTCAATCCTGAAGGTCCTGAAAGGACTGGAGAGCAGGATTCAACTCCTGAAGTTCAAACTTCAACTGCTGTCAGTACTGAAGAGAAGAAACCTGGCAGTAGAAAGAGTTTGAAGACTACTAAAGATGCTGTCAAAGAGCAACCAATACTTCCAAAGCATTGAAGAACAAGTCTTCACCATCTTTAGTTGATGATCAACCTAAGATGAAGAAGAAACCATGTGAAGTATGTGGTTTGTCAATCATCTTACAGATGATTGTTGGTACAAAAGAGGTTCCAAACTCAAACAAAAGGAAGAAATTAATGAGAAATGGTAAAAATGAAAACTGAGTTTGAGACCACATTTGTATCAGCAACATCAAATCCTGTAACCCTTAAGTCCTTAAAGCAATCCAAAAGGGAAGGAGTTAAACAGGTGACAGCTGAGGGTGCTCAAAAGAAGAAGGTACAACATAGGACTTTATCTAACTCCACTAGCAATGTGTCTGATGAGCTGAAAGTTTTATCACAAAATCAGACACAGCTGGTGATGATGGTACAACATCTGTTGGGTAGAGTTAACCAACTAGATTCTCCTATGTTGAAACCACAGAAAAGGAGGTCTATGCCAAAGGACTCCTCTTCTGCACCATCTTCTTCCTCTCAGGCTGTTGTTACAAATAAACATGCTAGTTTACCATCTATTGATGAGACCAGGCCCAAAACCAAAAGGTTTGGGTCTCTAAAACTAACTGATTGTTTATTATTGCAGGTTTCTTCAACATGCCAAAATAGCATCTGGTATGTAGACAGTGGGGGATCCATGCACATGACTGGGAACATCTCTCTTCTTCATGACTACTCTCAAGGAAAGAAGGGATTTGTTTCTTTTGGCAATGATGCTAGGGGTTACACATCATCGGTAAGGGCTTTGTCTCCAATGGAGAAATCAAATTTGATGATGTTAATCATGTGGAAAATCTCAAGTACAACCTCTTGAGTGTCAGTCAAAGTGTGATAAAGGCCATGTTGCCCTTTTCACAAGTCAAAACTGTAGGATTCTGTCATCCAAAGTTTTGCCCTTGATTGACAAGGTGTTGGATGATCACACTCTCCTGAAAGCCAACAGGACAGGAAGAGTGTATGCCTTAGATCTCTCTAAGAAGATAGATCTCAAAGGCAATCCTTGCCTATTTTCCAAAGCCTCTTTTCAAGAATCTAAACTATGGCACAGGAGGCTTGGTCATGTTAATCTCAAAAACATGAATCAGCTTAGCCACAATAGTTTAGTCAGAGGCTTACCAATAAAGGAGTTCCACTGTGATGAAACTTGCACTGCTTGTTTAAAAGGAAACAGCACAAGGTCTCATTTCCTCCTATTGAAGTGTCCAAGTCCACTGCCTGCTTACAATTACTGCATATGGATCTATTGGTCCTGTGAGAGTAATGAGCATGGCAAAGAAGAAATACTGTCTGGTAATTGTGGATGATTACTCCAGATTTGTATGGACTTTCTTTCTACCTCAAAGGATGAGGCTGCTCAGAAGATTATCCACTTTGTGCTGTACATTGAGAAGCAGTATTCCCTTCCAGTCAAGTGTATTAGGAGTGATAATGGAACTGAGTTCAGAAATCATACACTTGATGACTTCTATCTCTCAAAGGGAATCAGAAGGCAGTTCAGCATTCCTAGGACTCCGGAACAAAATGGAGTAGTGGAGAGAAAGAACAGGACTCTCATTGAAGCTGCAAGGTCCATGCTGGCTGACTCAGTTTTGCCATTGACCTTTTGGGCCGAAGCTGTCAACACAGCTTGTATGTGCAAAATAGAGTTTTAGTAAATCAGAGGTTGATGAAGACTCCATATGAAGTTCTCCATCATTTGGCTCCACTGATTTCATTTTTCAAAGCATTTGGGTGTCCCTGTTTTATTCTCAACACAAAGGATCAACTCCACAAATTTGATCCTAAGGTGGATGCAGGATACTTTGTTGGTTATTCATCTACTTGCAAGGCATACAGAGTCTTCAACTGCAGAACAAAGATTGTTGAAGAAACTCTACATGTTAAGTTTAATGAATCTCCAAAGGACAAGATTCCACAAAGTCCTGTGGAGTTATTTGATTTGGACATACTGCAATATGTTCCCTATCAAACTCCTGCTTTGCTCCTGTCAACAGTTCACCACCTGGTGGTACTGCTGATGATGATGATGTTTGCAGTACTCACCTCTTCAGGTTTAGTGATCAGCTGCCTGATTCAACTAACCTGATGTTCCTGTAGCGCCAGTAGCACCATCCACAACAAATGCTGATGAGATTTCTTCGAATTCAACTTCCTTTGAATTACCATCCACTGATTGGTTTCAGGAAATGATTCACCATCACCATCTGTTGCTGCTGAACCGGCTACAAACACTTGCACAGATCTCATTGTGTATCAAGATCTGAAGAATCACCCCATGTCTCAAATCATTGGTGATATCACTGCTGGTGTATCAACAAGAAGTCAATTGTCAAATTTCTGCTTCTATGCTCTCTTCATCAGTCAGCAAGAGCCAAAGAATTATCACATTGCTTTAAAGGACAATGGATGGGTTGATGCCATGCAGCTTGAGCTTCTTCAGTTCAAGAAACAGCAAGTGTGGGAACTGGTTCCTCTACCTCCAGGTAAGTGTGCAATAGGCACTAAATGGTGTTTAGGAACAAAACTGATGAAATGGGCTTATTGTTAAGAACAAGGCCCTGGTTGTTCAGGGTTTGCACAAGAAGAAGGTATTGATTATGATGAAACCTTTGCCCCTGTAGCCAGACTGGAAGCAATTCGATTGTTTTTAGCTTATGCTGCTTATCAAAACTTAAAGTCTTTCAAATGGATGTCAAAAGTGCATTTTTGTATGGAAAAGTTAAGAAGAGGTTTATGTATGTCAACCTCCAGGCTTTGAGGACAATAAACATCCTAATTGGGTGTATAAGCTTGATAAAGCTCTTTATGGGTTAAAACAAGCTCCAAGAGCCTGGTATGAGACATGTCAAACTTTCTTCTGGAAAACAATTTCACTAGAGGCTCCATTGACAAGACTTTATTTATTAAGAAAGCTGGGCAGCATAATCTACTTGTTCAAATTTATGTAGATGATATCATTTTTGCATCCTCTGATCCAAAGTTGTGTGATGCCTTTACAAAGTTGATGCAACAGAAGTTTGAAATGAGTGCCATGGGAGAATTACAGTTCTTTCTGGGTTGCAAATCAAACAAAAGGTTGATGGAATTTTTATTCATCAATCCAAATATACAAAAGATCTTTTGCAAAAGTTTGATTTACAAAACTGTAAGCCCTGTTCTACTCCCATGAGCAGCACCACACAACTGGACTCAGATCAGAAAGGTAAAGTGGTTGATGAAACACTTTACAGATGTATGATTGGGTCCTTGATGTATTTAACTGCTTCTAGACCAGATATTATGTTTGCTACATGTGTTTGTGCTAGATTTCAGGCTGCACCTAAAGAGTCTCATCTGATTGCAGTCAAGAGGATCTTTAGATATCTGCAAGGCACTCCATCTCTAGGTTTATGGTATTCTACCAGACATTCTGGTAAATTAGTTGCTTTTTCTGACAGTGACTATGCAGGGTGTAAGTTGACCAGGAAATCAACTTCTGGTGGATGTCAATTCCTAGGCAACTGCTTGATTTTTGGCAGAGCAAGAAACAGACCTCAGTTGCTACATCCACTGCGGAAGCTGAGTACTTGCTGCTGCAAGCTGTACATCTCAGGTACTCTGGCTTCAAAACCAACTTTTGGATTATGGCATTACAGAGACTAAGACTCCATTGTTAATGGATAGTGCTTCAGCTCTTTGCATTGTCAAAAATCCAGTCCAGCACTCTAGGACCAAACATATAGAGATCAGACATCATTTTATAAGGGATTGTTTTGAAAAAGGTCTGATTGATCCTAAGTTTGTGCCCAGTGCTGATGAGCTTGCAGACATTTTTACTAAGCCTTTGGATAGTTCATCTTTCCAAAACCTGGTGCTAAGGCTTGGCATGCTGCAGCTAGAATAGGTGACAACTACTGATGCTCTCAGTAATTCATATTGATGATCATGAGTGCCTGTCACATATAAGTACTGATGAGTTCTTTTAACCTCAGTAGTTTTTATAACTACTGAAGGCTAAAAGTTCTCACAAGTACTGCAGTACTTCATCTGCTCTAAACTACTGAAGTAGTTACAACTACTGATGCAGTCATAACTACTGAAAACAGTAAAAACAGATAAGTACTAATGTCCTATGAACAACTGAAATCAGCCATAAAGACTGATGAATGTGTTGAGGACAGTTTGAAACAGCTGAAAAGCTAAGAATTGACGAAAACAGCTGAAGAGAACTTTCTCCTCAGTCGTTTGTACCACTGCTGTTTCATTTTAAACAACTGAAGCAAAACCACGTCTTCAGCAGTTTTATAACTACTGATGACCAATACCAAGTCTTCAGTTGTTTACAACAGCTGATGACAAACCACTGTCTTCAGTAGTTTCATAACTACTGATGACAAACACCATGTCAGTTGTTTCAATCACCTGAAGTCAAAACCATGGTATTCAGTAGTTTTCTAAACTACTGATGCCTAACACCGCGACTTCAGCTGTTTCAACGTCTGAAAGATAATACCATGTCAACGGTCGTTTAAAACTACTGATGACTAACACCACATCCTTCAGTCGTTTCCTCACCCGTACCCTATAAATACCCTTAACCTGAGCTCTCCATGCTTTATCTTCTTCAAACCTAACGTTCCTCTCCAAAAAAATTTCCATGGCGTCTATGCAAATTAAACCGCGACACAACTGTGTTGCCTACCTCACAAATCGCCGATCTGGACTAAGTTCGATACTGCTATCGATCTTATGGTTCAGTCCCAATACAACAAGCATTCCTTCTGAACCCCGTTTTACATACCGAATCCTTGAACCAATTTTGGATGAACGTTAATGTCACTACTGAGGGAGCAACACACAATCCCTCCGGTCAGTCGTCAACCACAAAGAAGTAGTGATTACTCCTGCAACAATCCGTAAAATTCTTCAACTGAGTGATGCTACCTCTCCTGCTGGATATCCGAAGGGCACCATAGATCTATCATTTGCTCAGCATGGATATCAAGGTGATCTCACTGCCACCACCATCATGAAGAAACACTTTAATGACGCTGAGCGCCTGATCTTTCACATGGTCAATGTATGTTTGGCCCCTAAGACATCGTCTTGGGATCAAATGTCCACCAAATGGCAGCAGGTAATGTATTCTATCCTTGAGCAACAACCACTGATTTCAGAATTAATATTTTCAGAGCTCAAAGATATGGCTCAAAAACTAACTGCCACCGTTGGATACTCTATCCACGGTTCATAATGGCCATTAATAGACCAGCTTAATGCTGAGGGACTGTTGGCTTGGAGTCCCTGCTACGGCTGTTTTGCCAGAAGTATACTCCCGGCACAACTCCGACCGGACACTCAAACTGCTGCCAAGCTGCGAAAACCCACGCAGCTGGAACCCACAGCCACCACCTCCAAATCCAATGTCCCCACCAAACTCACCAAAAAGAAACCCAAATGGCTACTCAGGAATTGAGTCCCCTGAGGATGCTCCTGCACAACAAACGCAGGATATATCCACTAGTCCAAACCCCCTAGTGGATACCATGACTCCTCCAGTCACAGCCGCTCAGGCTTCCTCTCAACAGGAGCCTGCAGCAACCCAAGGGGCACCTACTTATCTGGGATCTTCCTCACTTGAGGAGATTGCCATTGAAGAGCACCATCCACCCCAGGTGCACACTGCTTCTCCCCCGTACCCCAAACAACCGCCCCTCACAGCCCAACTTTAATAGTTGCTCAAGTGCTGACTCAATTGCACTCCTCACCCCCTCCCCAGAAACCACTTATTACTGGGAATACCTCTACAATTGAGGGGGAGGAACACAGTGCACCTGAGAACCCACAGCACAGGGTTTCCCAATTCTATCTCCTGGTGTAGAGAAGGAGCTTAGAATATCTAGTGAGGCTGCCACCTCCTCTGACTCAGCACATGACCAGAGTGAGGCTGGTAACATTGCTAAGACCTCCCTAGAGGCAACTGCTGATGATGACATTGTCCTGAGGCTGGAAGTCCCCAGTACCAAGCACAAGGGGCACATGCACCAACTGGTCTACACCCAGTGCATGTCCATCCTGCTCTAAGCAGGAGGTCAGGTGATTCAGTATCAACTGATGATGACCTGAGCTCTTCTTCGAGGTAGTTGCTCAAAACACCATTCTAGAGGATGAGGTTAGCAGACTCAAAGAGCTGCTGGCCAAGATGTCTCAGGATGCAAGTCCATCTGCCACCCTCATACACCCCCAGATGGCACCTTCCCTTGAAGGTTTCCCAAATACAGCCACCCCAAAATCAACCACCTACCTCGCTTCAGGCCCTACTTCTCAGGAACAGAACCCTCCTGAGCAAATAGGTGCTGCACTCAAAAATTCCCTCCCTCTCATCACCCCTCTAATTACTGATATAGTGATCAAAGCCCTTGATGAGAGGCTTTCCTCAACATTACAGCCCTTGGTTGATGCTGCTGTCCACAAGACTCTTTCTGCGGTCTCAACCCCTTCCTCCAATGCAACCAAAAAGGGGGAGAGTCCTGCAGTGAAAGAACAGAAGAGGAAAAGATCCGAGGAAAGAAGGACGAAGCAAGCCCAAAAGGATAAAGAACAGCAACCAATGCTCACCTACAAGCGAAAGAAAGGTGCTGATGAGCACATTGCTGAAGATAAAGCCTTGGAGCTACTGATAAAAGAGGCTGATGCCGAACACAGTAGATCATGGACAACATCATTGATCAGCTGTTCAGGCAAGGTCATGACACCAACAAACTTGACTCTGAGATCCGACGACTAGAGATTGAAGAAATCCAGAATAGATGGGCAGTTATGAAGTGTTAGAAAGAGAAAGGCTAGAAATCATGATAAGATTTATTGCAAAATATCTTGGAAGATCAATGATTGAGATCAAAGCTTGGTCCAGGGACAGTATCTTGGCAATCACCACCAAGATCGTTCGTCTGAAGCATACACTAAGGGGCTTGTTATTGAAGCTTTAAATGAGTGGGTGCTGGAGGCAGGACTGAGCTAGCAAAGCAATCAAAAGCCACACTCACCTCAAGGATGCTAGCACAGCCTGTCAACATTCCCACACCAAAACCACCCAAAACACAACCCACCAAACCAACTCCCTTTCCCTCAAAACCCATAGCCGATGATAATACCCTTGAAGAAGAAGAGAAGGATATTGAGGCTAGAAGAGATGAAGAAGATGATGAAGACAGGCTGCCGCTATCAGCTGTGATTCAGTTGCCTAAGGCCACAAGTCACTCCTCAGCAAACTCCTGAAGTCCAGAGACAAATGGTTAAAGTGAAGCTAGAAGAAGAAGAGCTTCATAAACACATGATGAGGAATTGCTGAAGAGAGTTGACAAAGCTTATGCAGCCACATCTTCCATCATCAATATGAAGGAGCAAGCCCTCAGACTTTACACTCTCAGGCATACCTTTCAATATCAAAAGGAAAGAGTGAGGATTTGGCCTGATCCCAGGGTCTCTCACAGAATCATAAGAACAATATACCTCGGAGATACATTGGCCAGGTGAAAAGATCGTAGATGAAGTGATCTCTCTGGTCTTTGTAGTTTCACCCTGGAAATCCTAGAAGACTTCAAGAAGCCTACAAAGCTAATCTAACCCCTCAGAAGATGCTGGAAAACAAAATAGTGAAAAAGGGGTTAGTTTACAAGAGGCTTGAGGAAGTCAGGAAAAATGAGCTCCAGTTGTTCCTAGAGGGTAATCACCCGATGAGTTTGCTTACAGAGTAATAACAACTGTGGAGCTAAAGAATGGGAACAGGCCAAATACCTGTCTGAGTATTATGGGCCGGAATCATTGTTTGAAGGAGGTGCTGAAGAGCTAACCATGGAGGAACAAATCACCTTCCTGAGGCCTACACAAGAGAGTCGTACAGACTCATTATGGGGAAGTGAATCTCATGAATGGGATAACAACTCTGTGTCCAGTTCCCCAAAACAGAGTTCCCATTCATACTCTGCCAACAAATATTTGAGGTTCTTCCCAGGCCGGAGCGTACATGGGTCATCTCTCTCCTGATCAAGAAGGAAAAAGACAACATTTTTGCCATCAATAAGTGGAGTATAAATAAGTTAGAGGTTTTGGCTGCATTGGTTCAGGGGGAGTTTGTTGGACCAAAAGACCAATGAGCCAAGATCAGAAAACCTCTAAGTCCCACACGGTATCACAACAACTGCTGAAAGCCTCATCAGTAGTTGACAAGTGCTGAAGACTTCAACAGCTGAAGATCAAGTGCTGAAGACCTTAACTGCTGAAGAACCAAAGTGCTGAAGTACAACAGCTGAAGAACACAAGTGCTGAAGCTGAAAGACCAAAGTACTGAAGAACAACAGCTGAAGAGTTCACAAGTGCTGAAGATCAACAACTGATGTACAAAGTCTGAAGACAAAGACTGAAGACATCAGCTGATGATATCTACTGAAGTCATCAGCTGATGAAACGCCTGAAGGTCAAAGTCTGAAGATCAAGTACTGAAGCCTCAGTAGTTTGTCACAACTGCTGAAGTTACTTCTTCAGTAGTTGTGATATCAGTAGTTTTATTTTCTTTGTTTCAGTAGTTTTGTAAAACGACTGAAGAGCTTGTTCTTCAGTCGTTGTAGTTTCAGTAGTTTTATATTTTGTACTTAACTTGCTGATATGTTCTCAGTAGTTGTGAATTTTAGTAGTTTGTTAAGAATTAGTTATTTCTGTATTGGATCTGCCAGTTGTCACTTTCCGTGATAACAGCAGTGACTGTTGCACTCTATATAAGGAGTGACAACCTATTGTAATGATTGAATGAAATGAGGAATTGAATGGAATGAATGATTGATTCGATTAGAAATATTCTTCATCTATAAACATTCCCAGAAATCAGAAATACATACTCTCCCTATAACTGTATGCGATCTTAATGCTCACATATATTGTTAGCTTGCTACAATTTGTCTAATTCGTGTTTGTATTCCGCTGCGTTATATTCTGTTACATCCAACCTGTGATCATTGATCCTGTCATTCTTTAACTCCTTAGCTTTGATTGCCTTCAATGAAGCATTCCCGTCATACCTCTTTTCTAGCTCATCCCAAAGTTTCTTGGACTGCTTATTCTCTGAGTACTGGTGGAATATGTCTTTAGGAATAGACTGTGTAATCAATGCATAACTCTTTTCTCTGCATTGTATTTAAATTTCTGCACATCCATCATCCCTCCTAACATTAGCTAACTCCATCAGCTCCCACCGGTGTACTATATCCAATCTCGATGGCTTCCCATAGATTCGGGTCCACTCCATCGAGGTAGATCTCAAAACGTTGTTTCCAGTGGGGAAACTCATCTAACATCAAGAGCTTTGGTGGTTTAGTATGATTACCCACCTCACTCTCAAGCAACAGCAGGTTCTGTATCCTAGATTCCTTTCCAGCAGTAAGGCTGACATTTGATCTTCCATGGCGAATAACTTTATGTCTAATAAAACAAACTATCACTGGTGCGTCTGAAGGATGCGAATGGTCTAGTCGTGCGTATGAACTCTGCGACTGGTTCAATCATGCGGCTGAACTAAGCGATTAGCTCAGTCGTGCGAATGAATCTCATGCGTATGAGCAATGCGAACGAACGGTTCAGTCGTACGAAAGGAGATACGACTAGGTCCAATCGTGCGTCTGGACTATGCGAATGAAGTCCAGTCGTGCGAATGGCACACTCGTGCGACTGAGGCTGCTGTTTTGCGAAAATTTCTAGGTAAACGTGTTTTAGCCGTAAAAATCAAAATTCGCAAGGTCTAATCGCCTAAGTCCGTAGAAACCAAACTTTGATGAGCAGGAATGTCCAAGATCACTTTTGACACAAAAGATTGTTTTTTTAGTGCAAAACACAAAATTTTTATCAATCTTGATTGAATCACATGTAATCAAGAGCCAAAGCTCTGATACCACTTGTTAGGACCTGGTATTTGAACGAAATACCCAGTGATTAGCGTTCAAACCAGATCAAATAGTGTGGAATCCTATTTGATTGGCGATCCAATCAGTGAGAACACACGAAGAATCAATAAAGAATTGAAACTAACGTTAGAAATCGATTAGAAATTGATCTAATGTGTTCTATGAACTTGGAGAACGAATTGGGAGGCTTCTGGATGGCTAGGGTACGTCAGGAATCGTAATTGAAGAATCCCCTTTATTTTTCACGAATTGGGTGTATTTATAGGTTAGTATTATTCATTCGTGCGACTGAACCATTAGTATGGTTCAGTCGTGCGATTGAACCATGCGGTTGATTCATTCGCACGACTGAGTGTTCAGTCGTGCGACTGAGCCAATCTTATGTTTCAATCATACGACTGATCCAGTCTCCTGGTTCAGTCGTGCGACTGAGTCATTCGTATGAAGTTATTCATGCGTATGGTCCATTCGCATGGGCCACTCGCATGAGAACTTCATTCCGTTAAGTTTGAATGTATTAATTAATTAATATAACATTATGTGTAACAATTCAAACAACCACAAACCTAATTAACCAATTCAATGTCAACTCATTAATGAAATATTAAACATTATAAATAACAAACAAACAATATCATTTCATTAATCATTCCAAGCATTACCTCAGAATCAGACAAACAAGATCTATTACATTCATATCATGATCTAGGGACATACGTGTATCAACACTATGAAGTATGAGGGCTCTTCCCTTAACATAATACCTCCACCCTAGCATGTAATTTGAAGCTCCTTAGGGTAGGGATGACATTACCCTTTGAATACCATCCTCAAATACAGTATAAATAAGACAATCCACATTAATGTGGACTTGAGGAGGTTGCCAAGTATGGAATATTGCAAGTGAGGGTAGTGAATCTTCTATGTCCATACCCTGTGAAGAACTCCCAGGTTTTGTGATTGTTGTATAGGTGAGCTAGGAGTTTGGTCTATCACATCCATAGGTTGTTGTGTTCCTGGATGAGCTCTTCTTAATAGTCTCGTAGGTAGTTGCTCCTTGATATAAGAAATCTCAAATTGTTGATGATTGACCATATTTTGTAGGGAAGTCACTTGAGATTCCAAGTGACTAACCTTAGTGACTAAGTAAGTGCATGTTTTTGATAATTTTTACATATTTAGTTTCATCTTCCCCTCATCATACATAGAAGAATCATGGGGTATGAGAGAATATGGCTAAAGTCTCATTCCTCACCACTAACATAATGTTTTAGGCTGCTGGATGTCCTCTGTTAAATAACGAGTTAAGGTGAAGTGTCAATGGGATGAGTTGCCATGGTTGAGGTCTTAATAATGTTATCCCTTGCAAAAGTGATAGTCTCTTCCATATGGATCTCCGAAACAAGTTTAGAGACATCCACGTTAATAGTGGGTGAATGACGTGGCCTATACAAGGGAGAGACGAGAGTACTCATCTCTCTTTGAGTGGGGGAAGAGTAGAGAGACTCATGATACTCACTAGATTTAAAGTCTTCATCATTATAAAATTCAAGGATCAAAATTGATTGATTGATATCAAGAAGCTAGGGATGGTAACTTTCCCCTAAAGGTTAATAAATAGTATTTTGAGACTCTGAGTGAAGGCTTAAGGCTGTTGGGCTAGTGACTACATCAGGTTAAGCATGAGACACCCTAGCACTAATTATTTGTGAGATGGGAGTGGTTTGGTCCTCAGGAGAAATAGGAGATCTAGTGTCCACTTCATCCCATATGGGTGATTATATAAGGCCTACACAAGATTAGTAGCTTGTGTAAGGGTTTGTTTAGATTTTCTTTGGTAGGTGCTAATGATTTGCAATTGTGTTGGTGCTTGTGAGGTAAGAAGTGTGGGTTCAATTCCAGCTTGTGTTGTTAGGTTGTCACCTTGAGCAATAAGCTCTAACATTTTTGGGACTTTGGTCAATATCTATTGGCATTGAGCCTATGAGGAGGTTGTCCGTTCTTGGCTGCTTAGGTGAGTACAGGGATTCATCCTAAGGGGTGTCAACTTGGGTTCTGGGCTCATGGGTTTGAGACTGAGGAGACTCAAAGCCCATATTGAGGTCAATAGTGAAGGAAGGTGGGACCTCTGACTAAGTGGGAGCCTATGTTTCCACTCTAGTTTTTTGGTTAGAACATGAGGGGCTTGTTCAATTAGTGTAGATTAAACAAGGATTTGTTTGGGAAATCTCTTGTATATGATTTTGATGGGGTGAGAGGGTAGGTTTGGCATAATAAGGGTTTTTAATGGTGTGGGTTAATCACGTGTAGGGTTAACAGGGATGTCACCACAAGCTATGCGCTCAATCATACGTGGAAAAATTGTAATGTGTCTTCTAGTAAAATTGGTGGACATCTTCTTGAGTACATTGAAGATGGCTCGCCTCATATGAGGGACAGTTATTATAGCTGCACAGACAAGCTTACTCTAGTCAAACTCACAGTTGATAATATGCTAGATAAACCGGGAATAGATGTTGAATTTCTCCCTATGAAGGTTTCCCACAAAATTGGTGAACACAAATCTGAAATAGTTTAAGTGAATGCATTTTACCAACCCATTAATTAGGCATCCTAGTTCATATGGGATTGGTCCCATCCCCCTGACTTGTTAGACATGTAGTGAAGCACTATGTGTAGTTAGAACTTCCAATGTTAAGAGAAGTTAAATTTGTACACCATGGACCTGCTCACATCACCACCATATACTATTTGGGTATATGTCTCCTCAAGGTTTGCCTTGGGGAAATCTATAGGAGAGCGTTCATCATGGAGCTCCAGATGATCCCTGATGGTCTGTTGAGAAATGATCAACTCATGACCATAAATGCTTGATTGTAGATGCCTAACTCCATTTAGTGTTGTAATTTATTCGTTCCCCTAAAATTCAGCCATGTGGTTTGAGTACATGATGAGATTGAGAGTCAGTGTTATGAAGTGGGTTGACTGCCTTAGGAAGGAGATGATTTTAGAGAAGTCATCATCCTTGGACGAATCCAAGAGTGCGACTTTATTATTTCAGAGTTTAGTGCCATTGTGAGTAAGAAACAGAGAATGAGCTCGAGATAGGGTAAATTGGAGACAAAGAAAGCTTTTGGGTAAGATAATCGGTAAATAGGTTAAAATGGGTGAGTTAGAATTATTTAAAATATTCCAACATCATTAAGAAAATATTTACCTGTACAGATGTGGGGCCCAAAAGATTTCCGTTACATAGTAAGGCTTTGTTCCGAGTATAAAACGATTCCAAAGATAATATTCTTCCGAAGCCAATTTTACTTCCGAAGGTAAGTATTATACCTCAGAAGGCAAAGGGGCTTTGTGAGTGAAAAAGTTTTAAGCATCGGAAGGAGATTTAATGTGCCATCATATGCTTCTTCCGAGACTAAAATTTCCTTTGAAAATAATATATTCCTTGGACGAATTTTGCTTGAACAGATATATGTAACACCTTCCGAGCATTAATTCCCCATCTGAAGATTTTGTACTCAGATAAAATTTTGAAGAAAGATCTTTTGTAACAGGATTACATTGTATTGACGAAGACAAGACAGATTTTGAAAAGGTATTTCAAATGAGACAGACTAATTAATGTTTCTCATCCCAATAACCGTAATAAGATACTTGATTCTTTGTTCATCAATGGCCTTAATGAACCAATCAACGTATTGTTTTATTAATCAACTTTGTGTAGATTAATTTGATTTTTCTCATGAATATCTCTAATAAAATGATACCTAATGTCAATGTGCTTTGTATTGTAGTGCTTGACTAGATTTTCAGTAATGTAGATAGTGTTGGACCAAAAGAACCAATGAGCCGGATCAGAAAAACCTTTAAGTCCCACAGACGTCACAACAACTACTGAAGACCACAACAGCTGAAGACAACAGCTGATTACAAAGTCTGAACACAAGTGCTGAAGACAAAGTCTGAAGACAAGTGCTGAAGACCAAGTCTGAAGACAAGTGCTGAAGACAAAGTCTGAAGACAAGTGCTGAAGACAAAGTTGAAGACAAGTGTTGAAGACAAAGTCTGAAGACAAGTGCTGAAGACAAAGTCTGAAGACAAGTGCTGAAGACAAAGTCTGAAGACAAGTGCTGTAGACAAAGTCTAAAGACACAAGTGCTGAAGACAAAGTCTGAAGACACAAGTGCTGAAGGCCAAAGTATCAGACGTTGTCACAACAGCTGAAGAGGTCTTCTTCAGTAGTTGTGACGGTTTACCTTTCAGTAGTTTTATGTTTTATCTATTCAGTAGTTTGACACAACAGCTGAAGAATACTTCTTCAGTTGTTGTGCTCATCAGTAGTTTTATGTGTTTCAGTAGTTTTGTAAAACGACTGAAGAGCTTGTTCTTCAGTAGTTGTAGTTTCAGTAGTTTCTTATCTGTAGTTTCATATTTTGTACTTAACACTCTGATATGTTCTCAGTAGTTGTGAACATTTCAGTAGTTTGTTAAGAGTTAGTTATTTTTGTTATAGATCTGCCAGTTGTCACTTTCTCGTGATAACAGCAGCGATTGCACTATATATATGGAGTGTCAACCTAGTGTAATACTGGGATGATTTGATCAGAAATATTCAATATTATAGAAACATTCCTTGTTACAAAAATATATTCTCTCGTTATAACCGTATTTGTTCTTAATGCATACGAGTATCAAATTCTTGCTACAATTTGTCTAATTCTTGTTCTTATTCCGTTGCGTTACGCTCTAATACATCAAACTTGTGATCACTGATGCTGTCAAATGGTATCAGAGCAGGTTAATCATTGATCGATCTAATAATTGATCATTGAAACTGCTATTCAAGATCCAAGCTTGATTGAATTAGCATTTTTTTTGCAAGAAACGGTTATAGAGATTGAATTTTCTGTGTTTCTCGTCATTCATCCTGAGATTTTCTCTTGGTTTTCATTGAGTCTGTTGTGGTCTATGTAAAAACATTTAAAAGCTTGAATTAAATTGTATTTGGACTGAAAATGACTACTCCTTCCAGTGATCCTCACAATACTGTTTCCTCAACCAGCCTCCAATGCTGGTTAGGAATGAGTATAACATATGGCAACGACGAATGCTCCATCACCTGTCTGTTAACAGCGCAGGTTGTTGGACATCAGTGGTACATGGTTCACACAAGCCTATGGTGAATAACCGGAAACCAATCAAATGGTTCCGAGAGAGGAGCAATACTCAGATGAGGATAAGAAATTGTTTGAGATTGATGCAAAAGCCTATGGAATTCTGGCCATGGCACTGCCCATAGAAATCTATTCTGGGCTAATGCATCATGAAACTGCCCATGACCTCTGGAATGCCTTGAAAGAACAATTTTGAGGAACAGATGAGGTCTTGGCGAATAATAGAGAAATCCTTGCCCAACAATACGAGACATTCTCTCATAGAAAGGGTGAGAAACTGACTCAGCAGTTTGAGCGGTTCTCTTGTTTGATCTCTGAATTAAAAATGGTCAACTTGAGTACACCAATATCCAGATGAATAACAGATTCTCAGATCACTGCCTGAGAGATGGGACACATATACTATTGTCCTACGCTCTAGTGCAAATTTGGACAAACTATCTCTCACCCAAGTCCATGGGAAATTGCTCACATTTGAGAGAGAGATAGAACAGAAACGAAAACTGTCTTCATCTGAAAGCTCACTGAAGACTTTGTACCAGGCAACACTACCTTGATTCTGGTGTTTGTGAGTGTTGATAGTCAGTTTACTGGGTGTATATTGACAATCTATGCTTCATCATGGATGATCTGAAGGGGATTGCTGATGATGACTTAGAAGAGATGGATATTTTGAGCCAAATGACCTTGATAAATATCAGATCTCAGAAGTTCTACAAAAGAACTAGAAAAAGTTCCCAGGACTCTCTGGCAAAACCAAAGTTGGTTTTGACAAGAGTAAGTTGAAGTGTCACAAAAGCCACAGGCTTGGACACTTTGCTAGAGAATGCAGATCATCTGGATCTAATTCCTCTGCACCTTTTGTGACATTCCCTGGCAATAGTCAACAACACAAAGGGCAACATCCTGTCAATTCTAGTCATCATTCTCAACCATAATCTCCTGCATATTTTGTTCCTCAGGGTCAAATGCCATATCCTTACCCTTGTTATTACATGCCATAGTCAAATCAAGTTCAAGTTCCTATAGTACCACAACCTCATGCACTACCAGAACCTCAACCATCTCAATCTCATCAACCTCCTCACCTCAACAACACAGCTTCTTCACCCCTGGAGTGTTGACTGGAGCAGTTTACCGGATGACATGTCTGGTCATGAACAACTGTTCACAGGTGCTGGTCAAATAGTGGTGACAGTCCTTTTGGGAATCTGGCTCTCATGGCCCTGGAGTCTACTGAGGGTTCCTGCTCAAATGCATCATCTTCACAGGTAACTCAGGTATCTTCAGAGGCTAAAGCCAAGTTATGTTCTGAATCATGCATTTCTGCCTTTGTCTCCATTAGAGAGGCAAATGTAGCATTAATAAATCAAAAACTTGAGTTTGAGAAAACCATTTCCAAAAGAAAAGCTGAGTTTGAGTCTGCTCTTATAGTAAAAATGATGATATTTTAAAGCTTAAATGCCAATTAAATGATGAAAAGGCCAAGCTAGAGGTTATTCTGGAAGACCAGAGAAGTCTCAATGAAACTCTTGCAGTCACCCAGGTAGAGTGTGATCGATGGGTACAATCATGCAAAGGTTTTGAAATGCTTCTTAGTAAGCAATCTGCTTCCAATGTGAAGTTTGGTATTGGTTATAATCACACTGCTCCTCCTACAGATTTTGCTTCAAGAGCAGAAGTGAAATCTGATGGAGAAAGCAAAACCAATCCACCTCATAATGTGATTCACTTTTTGATAGAGCATCATCAAAAGTTGGAGTCAGCACTAAGCCCTCTCAGAACCCATCAGCTGATGTTGATGGTTCCACTGCTGACACTCACATGATCAAAGAGATGATCAACACAGGAGCTATTTCTGGAAGTCCTAAAAGGACTGGAGAGCAAGATTTAACACCTGAAGTTCAAACTCCAACTACTGTCAGCACTGAAGAGAAGAAAACTGTCAGTAGAAAAAGTTTGAAGACTACTAAAGAGGAAGTCAAGAAATCAAAATGCTTCCAAGTACTGAAGAGCAAGTCTTCAGTAGTTTCATTCTCTTTAGTTGATGATCAACATAAGATGAAGAAGAAACCATGTGAAGTATGTGGTTTGTTCAATCATCTTACAGATGATTATTGGTACAAAAGGGGATCCAAACTCAAATATAAAGAGGAAAGTAAGAGAAAATGGTTAAAATGAAAACTGAGTTTGAAGCCACATTTTTACCAGCAACATCAAATCCTGTAACCCTTAAGTCCAAAGAAATCCAAAAAGGAAGGGGTTAAACAGGTAACAGCTAAGATTGCTTAAAAGAAGAAGGTGCAACATAGGAACTTATCAAACTCCAATGCCAATGTGTCTGAAGAGCTGAAAGCCTTATCACAAAATCAAACACAGCTGGTTATGATGGTTCAACATCTATTGGGAAGAGTTAACCAATTAGATGTTCCTATGTTGAAACCACAGAAAACGAGGTCCAAGCCAAGGATTCCTTTTCTTCACCAGTTTCTTCCTCTCAGGCTATTGTTTCCAACAAACATGTTAGTTTACCATCTGTTGATGAGAACAGCCCAAAACAAAAAGGTTTGGGTCTCAAAATCTAACTAATTTGTTGTATTTTGCAAGGTTCTTCAACATACCTCAGAGGCATCTGGTATGTAGACAGTGGAGGATCCATGCATATGACAGGAACAGATCACTTCTTAATGACTACTCTCAAGGAAGGAAGGGGTTTGTGTCATTTGGCGATGATGCAAAGGGTTACATCATTGGCAAAGGCTTTGTTTCCAATGGGGAAATAAAGTTTGATGATGTTAACCATGTGGAAAATCTCAAGTACAATCTCTTAAGTGTTAGTCAAATGTGTGACAAAGGCCATGTTGCTCTTTTCACCAGTCAGAACTGTCGGATTCTGTCATCCAAAGTTCTAAGTTTTATTGATAAGGTGTTGGATGAACACTCTCCTAAAGCCAACAGGACAGAAAGAGTGTATGCCTTAAATCTTTCCAAGAAAATAGATCTCAAGGCCATCCTTGCCTATTTTCCAAGGCTTCCCCTCAAGGATCTATTCTATGGCATAGAAGGCTGGGTCATGTTAATCTCAAAAACATAAATCAGCTGATAAACCATGGTTTAGTAAGGGACTGCCTATGAAGGAGTTCAAGTGTGAAGATAACTGCACTGCTTGTTTAAAAGGAAAACAGCACAAAGCTTCATTTCCCTCCATAGAAGAACCTAAGTCCACTGCCTGCTTACAACTTCTTCACATGGATCTCTTTGGTCCTGTGGAGTGATGAGTATGGCTAAGAAGAAATACTGTCTGGTAATTATGGATGATTACTCAAGATATGTATGGACTTTCTTCTTGCATTCAAAGGATGAGGCTGTGCAGTCCATTATGAACTTTGTGTTACATGTTGAGAAGCAGTATTCCCTACCAGTTAAGTGTGTGAGGAGTGACAATGGTACTGAATTCAGAAACCACACACTTGATGAGTTTTACTTATCAAAGGGAATCAAGAGGCAGTATAGCATCCCAAGAACTCCTGAGCAAAATGCAGTAGTGGAGAGAAAGAACAGGACCCTTTTGAAGCTGCAAGGTCCATGTTGGCTGATTCTGGACTGCCAATGATTTTTGGGCTGAAGCTGTCAATACAGCTTGCTATGTACAGAATAGAGTTCTAGTAAATCAGTGGTTGATGAAGACTCCATATGAAGTTCTTCATCATTTGGCCCCTCTAATTTCATTCTTCGGAGCATTTGGGTGTCCTTGTTTCATTCTCAACACACGGGATCAACTCCAAAAATTGATCCCAAGGTGGATGCAGGGTACTTTGTTGGTTATTCATCAACTTGCAAAGCATACAGAGTCTTCAACTATAGAAAAATGATGGTTGAGAGACTCTACATGTTAAGTTTAAGAATCTCCAAAGGACAAGATTCCACAAAGCCCTGTGGAGATATTTGATTTGGACATACTGCAATATGTTCCTTATCAAACTCCTGCTGTTGCTCCTGTCAACAGTTCACCACCTGGTGGTTCTGCTGGTGCTGATGATGATGATGATAGCAGTACTCACCTCTTCATGTTTAGTGATCAACTGCCTGATTCAGCTAGACTGATGGTCCTGTAGCTCCAGTAGCACCATCAACAATGCTGATGAGATTTCTTCAAATTCAACTTCCTTTGAATTACCATCCACTGATTGGTTTCAAGGAAATGATCACCATCACCATCTCTTGCTGCTGAGCCTACTACAAACACTTGCACAGACCTCATTGTGTATCAAGATCTGAAGAATCACCCTATGTCTCAAATCATTGGTGATACCACTGCTGGCGTATCAACAAGAAGTCAATTCTCAATTTCTGCTTCTATGCTCTCTCATCAGTCAGCAAGAGCCAAAGAATTATCACATTGCTTTAAAGGACAATGGATGGGTTGATGCCATGCAGCTTGAGCTTCTTCAGTTCAAGAAACAGCAAGTTTGGGAACTGGTTCCTCTACCTCCAGGTAAGTGTGCAATAGGCACTAAATGGGTGTTTAGGAACAAAACTGATGAAAATGGGCTTATTGTTAAGAACAAGGCCAGACTGGTTGTTCAGGGGTTTGCACAAGAAGAAGGTATTGTTTATGATGAAACCTTTTCCCCTATAGCCAGACTGGAAGCAATTCGATTGTTTTTAGCTTATGCTGCTTATCAAAACCTTAAAGTTTTTCAAATGGATGTCAAAAGTGCATTTTTGTATGGGAAAATTAAAGAAGAGGTTTATGTATGTCAACCGCCAGCCTTTGAGGTCAATAAACATCCTAATTGGGTGTATAAGCTTGATAAGCCTCTTTATGGGTTGAAACAAGCTCCTAGAGCCTGGTATGAGACATTATCAAACTTTCTTCTGGAAAATAATTTCACTAGAGGCTCCATAGACAAGACTTTATTCATTAAGAAAGCTGGGCAGCATAATCTACTTGTTCAATTTATGTAGATGATATTATTTTTGCATCCTCTGATCCACAGTTGTGTGATGCCTTTACAAAGTTGATGCAACAGAAGTTTGAAATGAGTGCCATGGGAGAATTACAGTTCTTTCTGGGTTTGCAAATCAAACAAAAGGCTGATGGAATTTTCATTCATCAGTCCAAATACACAAAAGATCTTTTGGAAAAGTTTGATTTACAAAACTGTAAGCCATGTTCTACCCCCATGTTAGCACCACACAACTGGATACAGATCAGAAAGGTAAAGTGGTTGATGAACACTTTACAGATGTATGATTGGGTCCTTGATGTATTTAACAGCTTCTAGACCAGATATTATGTTTGCTACATATGTTTGTGCTAGATTTCAGGCTGCACCTAAGGAGTCTCATTTGATTGCAGTCAAGAGGATCTTTAGATATCTGCAAGGCACTCCATTTCTAGGTTTATGGTATTCTACTAGACATTCTGGTAAATTAGTTGCTTTTTCTGACAGTGACTATGCAGGGTGTAAGTTGACAGGAAATCACTTCTGGTGGATGTCAATTCCTAGGCAACTGCTTGATTTCTTGGCAGAGCAAGAAATAGACCTCAGTTGCTACATCAACTGCTGAAGCAGAGTACATTGCCGCTGCAAGCTGTACATCTCAGGTACTCTGGCTTCAAAACCAATTATTGGATTATGGCATAATAGAGACTAAGACCCCATTGTTACTGGACAGCTCTTCAGCTCTTTGTATTGTCAAGAATCCTGTCCAGCACTCTAGGACTAAACATATAGAAATCAGACACCATTTATTAGATGTTGTTTTGAAAAACGTCTGATTGATCCGAAATTTGTTCCTAGTGCTGATGAGCTTGGAGACATTTTTACTAAGCCTTTGGATAGTTCAACTTTCCACAACCTGGTGTTAAGGCTTGGTATGCTGCAGCTAGAATAAGTGACAACTACTGATGATCTCAGCTCACAAGTACCGATGATCATTAGTTCATTATTGTCACATATAAGTACTGATGAGTTTTTTTTACCTCAGTAGTTTTATAACTACTAAGGCTACATACCTCACAATACTGAAGTACTTTATCTGTTAAAACAGCTGATGTAGCTACAACAGCTGATGTAGTCACAACATTGATGCAGCTACAACTACTGATGTCAGAAAGCAGATTACTGATGTCCTATGAAACACCTGAAAAGCAGATGAAAAGTCTGATGAGTAAGGGTTGAGGACAGTGTGAAACAGCTGAAATGCTATGAATTGACGAAAACAGCTGATGAGTAATTACTTTTCAGTTGTTTCTCTACAACTGCTGTTTCATTAAAACAACTGAAGCCAAAACTATGTCTTCAGTAGTTTACAACTACTGAGACTAACACCAAGTCTTCAGCTGTTTACAACAACTGCTGACAAAACCACTATCTTCTGTAGTTTCACAACTACTGATGACTAATACCAAGTCTTCAGTTGTTTCATCACCTGAAGTCAAAACTGCCTTCAGTAGTTTTATAACTACTGATGACTAAAGCAAAGACTTCAGCTGTTTCAACGTCTGACGGTTAAAACCAAGTCTTCAGTTGTTTTAAAACAACTGCTGATCAACCAATACGGTCAGCCTTTTCAAACCTCTGAAAGTTAATACCACGTCATCAGTAGTTTCAACAACTGATGACTCACACACCAAAACCTTTAGTCGTTTTCTAACCCGACCCTTTAAATACCTTATCCCACCTTAGAGTTTTTATCTTCTCTTCTCACCTAACGTTCAAAAACTCTCTACCCTCTGTTCATCAACGGCGACCATGCAACTAAAACCATGACACAATTGTGTCGCACATCTCACCAATCTCCATACTGGACCAAGTTTCACAACGCCATTTATTTAATGGTTCAGTCACCCTACAAAACGCTTTTCTGGTAAATCCCACCATATATGCCGAATCCCTTAACCAATTCTGACAAACGTCACTCTGGTCTCTGAGGAGAATGACACAGAGTCTCTTCAATCATTTGTCCATGGCCAAAAAGTGGTCATTACTCCAGACACTCTTCGCCAAACCCTTAATCTGGATTATGCCACTTTCCCAACTGGTTATCCAAAGGGCACAACAATCAATCATTTGCCCACCATGGATACCAGGGTAACCTGAGTGCATCTACCATACTCAAAAACATTTCCGGATGCCGAACGTCTCATATTTCATATGGTAAATGTATGCCTTGCCTCCAAGACTTCATCATGGGATCAAATGTCCACAAGGTGGCAATAGGTAATGTACTCCATCCTTGAGCAACAACCATTAAATTTTTCTGAAATACTATTTTTGAGCTCAAGGATATGGCCCAAAAACAAACTGCTAACCGTTGGATATTATATCCTCGGTTCATAATGGCCATAATTGAAAACCAGCTTCAAGTTGAGGGACTTGTGGCCTGGGAGTCCTGCTATGGCTGTACTGCCGGAAGTATACTCCCGGCACAACTCTGAGCAATCACTGAAAATGGCTGCCAAGCTGCAAAAACCCACGCAGCTGGAACCCACAGCCACCACCTCAAATCCAAGTCCCAACCAAACCAAACAAAATGCCCCGAAACAGCTATTCAGGGAGATGAGTCCCCTGAAGATGCTCCTGTACCACCAAGGCATGATATACTTGCTGGCTTAAACCCCCCAGCAGTATCAGAGACTCTCCTAGCCACAGCCGCTCAGGATTCCTCTCAAAAGGAGCCTGCAACAACCATAGAAGGGGTACCCACAAATCTGGGATCTTCCTCATTTGAGGAGATTGCCATTGAAGAGCACCATTCTCCCCAGGTGCACACTGCTTCTACCCCATCTCCCCATGCAACCGCCCCCCAAGTCCAACCATTATCATTGCAAAGGTGCTGAATCAGCTGCATGCCTTCCTCCTCCCCAACAACCACCACAAAGGGGAGAACCACAGCTATTGAAGACGAGGATCACCATGCTTCTGACAACCCACAGCACGGGGTTTACACGTTCTATCTCCTCGTGTGGATTTGGAGATTAGAACATCTAGTGAGGCTGCCACCTCTTCTGAATCAGCACATGATCAGAATGAGGCTGGAAACATAGCTAAGACCTCACTAGAGGCAACAGTTGATGAAGGACATAGTCCTGAGGCTGGAAGTCCCCAGTTCCAAGAAAAGGCCACATGATAAAACGTCTACACCCAGTGCATGTACATCATGCTACAAGCAAGAGGTCAGGTGATTCAGCATCTGCTGATGATGACCTGGGCTTCTTTTATGATGTTCTGGCCTAGAACACAATTCTTGAGGAAGAAGTCAGTAGACTACAAAGACTACTTGACCAATTCTCTCAAGAAGCAAGTCCATCTGCCACCACATAAACCCACAGATGGCACCTTCACCTGAAGGTCTCCCACACACTCAGCCACTCAAACTCCCAAGCCACCAGCTTCTGTTTCTGGCACTGCTTCTCGGGGACATAACCCCTCTGAGCAAACATTTGCTATCTTTCAGCAAACCCTACCTCTCATCACCCCAATGATCACAGACATTGTGATCAAAACCATGGATGAGAGGCTTCCCTCAATCATACAACCCCTGGTGGATGCCATTATTGATCAACTGTATAGACAAGGGTTTGATACTGCACAGCTTGACTCAGAGATCAGGAGACTTGAACTTGAAGAAATTAACTCAAGGGGCAAGTTATGATGCATTAGAAAGAGAGAGACTAGAGATCATGATCAGATTCATTGCAAATATCTTGGGAGATCATTGATCGAGATTAAATCATGGACCAGGGACAGTATCTTGGCCATAACCTCCAAGATCTATTCATCTGAAGCATACACTAAGGTTTAGTAGTCGAAGCTTGAATGAAGCAGGAGCAGGAGCAGGACTGAGATAGCCAAACACTCAAAGCCACCCTCACCTCTAAAATGCTAACTCAGCCTGTCAACATTCCCTCTCCAAAACAACCACAACCACAACCCACAAAACCAACTCCCTTACCCTCTAAACCAACAGCCGATGATGCACCCAAGAAGAGGAAGAGAAGGGTGTTGAGGCTAGAAGAAGAAGAAGAGGATGATGTGGAGAAGATAGGTTGCCTCTGTCTGCAGTCCTACATTGCCTAAAGCCAAACCCATGCTCATCACTCCCACCTCACAGATGGAAACTGTGAGAGTAAAGATTGAAGAAGAGCAGCAAAGGCTTTATGACGATGAGATGTTGAAAAGCATCGAGAAAACTTATGCTGCTTCTTCATCAATAATTAGTATGAACAAAGAAGCTCTGAGGTTGTACACCCTTGCCAACACATTCAATATCAGAAGGAAAAGGTGAGAGTATGGCCTGATCCTAGGGTGGCTCACGGATTGTAAAGAAGACATTCCTTCGAGATACAAGGGCCAAGTAAAAAGGATCGTAGGTGAAGAGAGCACAGTGGTCCTTGTAGTATCACCCTGGGAGATTGTAGAAGATTTCAAGAAGGCCTATGAGACTAAACAGCACCCCAAAAGATGTTAGAGAATAGAGTTATAAAAGGGGTTAGTCTATAAGAGGCTGAGAACTTCAAACAAAATGAGCTCAGTCGTTACTTGAAGGGACTCATCCTGATGAGTTTGCATACAGACAGATTACAACAGTTGAGCTCAAAAATGGCAAACAGGCAAGTACATCTCAGAGCTGTATGGGCGTGAAGGATTGTTTGATGGTGAAGCTGAGAACCTGAACGGTAGAACAAATTATGTTTCTCGGAGCATACACCAGAGAATCCTACAGGCTTATACATGGGAAGTGAGTCTCATGGATGGGGGAACAGCTTAGTGTCCAATTCCCCAATACAGAGCTCCCATCCATACATTGCCAACCAATCATCAGAGACTCATTCCCAGGCCATTGCTTATATGGGTCATCTTCTCAATTGATCAAGAGGAAAAAGACCAACCATTCTGCCAACAATAAGTGGGACCTCAATAAAGTTAAAGGTTTTGGCTGCATTGGTTCAGGGGGAGTTTGTTGGACCAAAGAAACCAATGAGCCGGATCAAAAAACCTTTAAGTCCCACAGACGTCATAACAACTACTGAAGACCACAACAGCTGAAGACAACACTGATTACAAAGTCTGAACACAAGTGCTGAAGACAAGTGCAAGACAAAGTCTAAAGACAAGTGCTGAAGACAAAGTCCGAAGACAAGTGCTGAAGACAAATTCTGAAGACAAGTGCTGAAGATAAAGTCTGAGACAAGTGCTGAAGACAAAGTCTGAAGACAAGTGCTGAAGATAAAGTCTGAAGACAAGTGCTGAAGACAAAGTCTGAGACAAGTGCTGTAGACAAAGTCTGAAGACACAAGTGTGAAGACAAAGTCTGAAGACACAAGTGCTGAAGACCAAAGTATCAGACGTTGTCACAACAGCTGAATAGGTCATCTTCAGTAGTTGTGACGGTTTACCTTTCAGTAGTTTTATGTTTTATCTATTCAGTAGTTTGACACAACAGCTAAAGAATACTCTTCAGTTGTGTATCATCAGTAGTTTATGTGTTTTAGTAGTTTTGTAAAACGACTGAAGAGTTTGTTCTTCAGTCGTTGTAGCTTCAGTAGTTTCTTATCAGTAGTTTCATATTTTATACTTAACACTCTGATATGTTCTCAGTAGTTGTGAACATTTCAGTAGTTTGTTAAGAGTTAGTTATTTTTGTTATAGATCTGCCAGTTGTCACTTTCCCGTGATAACAGCAGCGATTGCACTCTATATAAGGAGTGTCAACCTATTGTAATAGTGGGATGATTTGATCAGAAATATTCAATATTATACAAACATTCCTTGTTACAAAATTATATTCTCTCGTTATAACCATATTTGTTCTTAATGCATACGAGTATCGAATTCTTGCTACAGTTTGTCTAATTCTTGTTCTTATTCCGTTGTGTTACGCTCTAATACATCAAACTTGTGATCACTGATCCTGTCTGATAGCAATGTTCATGAATATCTCTAATAAAATGATACCTAATGTCAATTGCCATGAGATGATTCTTGCACCAAGAAATTGACATTCTCCTGTTGTGGATTTCTTGTTGATATTACAGCCACCATACTCACTATGAGAATAGCCTAGAGATTGAAATTGTTGTTCTTTGGATACTAGAGACCTAGTTTAGGTGCTCCTTTGAGGTATCTAAGGATTCTCTTGGCGGCAACTAGGTAAGACACCTTTGGAGTAGCCTGATATCTTGCACAAATGCATGTTGCAAATATGATATAAAGTCTACTTGGGTGAGTAACATCAAAGACCCAATAATTGCTCTATACGAATGTTTATCAGTATCCTCCCCCTAAGAGTCAAGACAACGATTGTGGTTTTTGGGTATAGGAGTCTTTGATGGCTAAAAATCTTTCATATCTAATCTTTCTAATATGTCAGATAAATATTTAGATTGATTGATAAAGAACCCTTCCTTCGTCTACTTTACCTGAATTCCATGAAAAAGTCCATTTTTCCCATGGAACTCATCTCAAATTTCTTCTTCATGATGCTCACAAAGTCTCTACACATATGGTCATTTAGAGAACAAAATATGATGTCATCAATGTAGTCTGGGATGAGCAAAATGTCTTTCCTAGACATCCTTATCAATAAAGTCTTGTTAATGGTATATCTTGTATAATCACTCTTTTGGAGAAATTAAGACAAAGTCTCATACAATAGCCTAGGTGCTTGGTGCAACCCATAGAGAGCTTTATCCAATTTTCACACATAGTCAGGGCGTTGTGGGTCTTCAAATCCTAGAAGTTGGCATATGTAAACTTCCCTATCAATATCCCCATATAGAAAGGCACACTTACATCAAGTTGGTAGACAGTAAATTCTTGGATGCAGCATAAGCAAGAATAAATCTTAATGCCTCAAGTTTGCCACGAGAGCAAGGACATCAGTGCAATCAATTCCTTACACTTGAATGTATACTTGAACTACCATTCTTGCCTTGTTCTTGATGATCAAGCCTCTATCATATCTCTTGCTTCTGAAAACCCATTTGGTACCTATTGGTACTTGATCGGATGGAAGCGAACATAGGTTCCAAACCTTTTGTCTTTTGAATTAAAGCAAGTCTTCTTGCATTGATTCGACCCAGCTACTATTTTTCAAGGCTACCTCCACTTTCTACGGTTCAATCTGAGATAAAATGCATGAGAACGTATAGACATTCCCATTGTGAGATTGTCTCCTTGTTCTAACACTTTTAGAGACGTCTCCGATGATGTGCTTAGCTTAATGAGTGTTGTGAATTCTGAGCCTTGGGTTACATCCAATTGTAGAGACCGATCCACATTAGTCATGTTTGGCTCAAAAACTTGAACACTTGAGTTAGCTGTTATTTCAAACTTACTCAATCAAGACTAGTTGAATGAATAAGAAACATCATTATTATCAATTGGCTTTGAAGCAGCATTAACAGTTTCTTGTTCCTTCCATCAGCTTGGTGTTGTGTATTGTCACGAGATGAGTGTCGAGGCTCCCTACGCTGACAATGTTAAAGCTCCACTAGCTCTTGATATAGTCATACTATCACATCTGTCAACAGTGGGAGCTTGAGCTTCAACTGCTCTTGGAGAACTTAGAATAGGTCTGGGTAACTCAAATTGTTGGTTATCATTAGAATCACTTTGAGTACCTACTCTAACAGAATCATTCTAACAATACGGTTAAGAATAGTTTGGAAACAATTCTAAATCAATGATATTATTAGGGTCATTCCCCTAACACAAGGAGTTTGCTCATTGACAACAATGTTGGATGATTCCTCAAATTTTTGATTTTTAATGTTGTATACTCTATAAGAAATAGAGTTTGAGGAATATCCAACAAAGATAGCATCATTCGACTTTTCAACAAATTGTGGAAAATTGTCCTTTATGTTAAGTATGGTACACCTGCTGCCAAAGGACCTTAGAAAGTCAATGAATGGTGCATAGTGTTCCATAGCTCTTAAGGGATTTTTCCATGTGGTTAACTACGAGAACTCTGTTCTGCAAATTGTACTTTTGAGTTACAGAATGAGATAAGAAGTTGATTCTTAAACTCAATCCCTTGATCACTTCTTATTATTGACCTTGTGATTAATTTGATTTTCAAATTTCAAAATAAAATATTTAATGTTTCAGCAGAATCATTTTTGGTTCTTAAAAAGTGGTCATTACTCCAGACACTCTTCGCCAAACCCTTAATCTGGATGATGCCACTTTCCAACTGGTTATCCAAAGGGCACAACAAATCAATCATTTGCCACCATGGATACCAGGGTAACCTGAGTGCATCTACCATACTGAAGAAACATTTCCCGGATGCCGAACGTCTCATATTTCATATGGTAAATGTATGCCTTGCCTCCAAGACTTCATCATGGGATCAAATGTCCACAAGGTGGCAATAGGTAATGTACTCCATCCTTGAGCAACAACCATTAAATTTTTCTGAAATACTATTTTTTGAGCTCAAGGATATGGCCCAAAAACAAACTGCTAACCGTGGATATTATATCCTCGGTTCATAATGGCCATAATTGAAAACCAGCTTCAAGTTGAGGGACTTGTTGGCCTGGGAGTCCCTGCTATGGCTGTACTGCCGGAAGTATACTCCCGGCATAACTCTGACCAATCACTGAAAATGGCTGCCAAGCTACAAAAACCCACGCAGCTGGAACCCACAGCCACCACCTCAAAATCCAGAGTCCCCACCAAACCAGAAACAAAACGCCCCGAAACAGCTATTCAGGGAGATGAGTCCCCTGAAGATGCTCCTGTACCACCAAGGCAGGATATACTTGCTGGCTTAAACCCCCCAGCAGTATCAGAGACTCTCCCAGCCACAGCCGCTCAGGATTCCTCTCAAAAGGAGCCTGCAACAACCATAGAAGGGGTACCCACAAATCTGGGATCTTCTTCATTTGAGGAGATTTCCATTGAAGAGCACCATTCTCCCCAGGTGCACACTGCTTCTACCCCATCTCCCCATGCAACCGCCCCCCAAAGTCCAACCATTATCATTGCAAAGGTGCTGACTCAGCTGCATGCCTCTCCTCCTCCCCAACAACCACCAACAAAGGGGAGAACCACAGCTATTGAGGACAAGGATCACCATGCTTCTGACAACCCACAGCACCGGGTTTACACGTTCTATCTCCTGGTGTGGATTTGGAGATTAGAACATCTAGTGAGGCTGCCACCTGTTCTGAATCAGCACATGATCAGAATGAGGTTGGAAACATAGCTAAGACCTCACTAAAGGCAACAGCTGATGAAGGACATAGTCCTGAGGCTGGAAGTCCCCAGTTCCAAGAAAAAGGGGCACATGCTAAAACTGGTCTACACCCAGTGCATGTACATCATGCTACAAGCAAGAGTTCAGGTGATTCAGCATCTGCTGATGATGACCTGGGCTTCTTTTATGATGTTCTGGCCCAGAACACAATTCTTGAGGAAGAAGTTAGTAGACTACAAAGACTACTTGACCAATTCTCTCAAGAAGCAAGTCCATCTGCCACCAACATAAACACACAGATGGCACCTTCACCTGAAGGTCTCCCACACACTCAGCCACTCAAAACTCCCAAGCCACCAGCTTCTGTTTCTGGCACTGCTTCTTAGGGACAGAACCCCTCTGAGCAAACAGTTGCTATCTTTCAGCAAACCCTACCTTCATCACCCCAATGATCACAGACATTGTGATCAAAACCATGGATGAGAGGCTTCCCTCAATCATACAACCCCTGGTGAAGGAGATTGTGAGCAACAGGATTTCTGCTACTCAAACCCTTGCAACCAATGCAACCAATAAAGGGGGAGAGTCAGTCAGTGAAAGCAAAGAGGAAGAGCAAACTGAAAGAAAAGGAAACTAAGAAGGAAGAGGAGTCTGTGAAGGGAACCGAAAATGATCAAGTGGGTGAAAGTCACAAAGACTTTCATGTCACATATAAGAAGAGGAAGGGTGAAGGAAAAGAGAAAGAACTCCAACTCGATGAGATGATCAAAATGGCAGATGCTACACATAGTAAATCAATGGATGTCATTATTGATCACTGTATAGACAAGGGTTCGATACTGCACAGCTTGACTCAGAGATCAGGAGACTTGAACTTGAAGAAATTAACTCAAGATGGGCAAGTTATGATGCATTAGAAAGAGAGAGACTAGAGATCATGATCAGATTCATTGCAAAATATTTGGGAGATTGATCGAGATTAAATTATGGACCAGGGACAGTATCTTGGCCATAACCTCCAAGATCTATTCATCTGAAGCATACACTAAGGGTTTAGTAGTCGAAGCTTTGAATGAAGCAGGAGTAGGGAGCAGGACTGAGATAGCCAAACACTCAAAAGCCACCCTCACCTCTAAAATACTAACTCAGCCTGTCAACATTCCCTCTCCAAAACAACCACAACCACAACCCACAAAACCAACTCCCTTACCCTCTAAACCAACAGCGATGATGCACCCAAGAAGAGAAGAGAAGGGTGTTGAGGCTAGAAGAAGAAGAAGAAGAGGATGATGTGGAAGAAGATAGGTTGCCTCTGTCTGCAGTCCTAACATTGCCTAAAGCCAAACCTATGCCCATCACTCCCACCTCACAGATGGAAACTGTGAGAGTAAAGATTGAAGAAGAGAAGCAGCAAAGGCTTCATGGCGATGAGATGTTGAAAAGCATCGAGAAAACTTATGCTGCTTCTTCATCAATAATTAGTATGAACAAAGAAGCTCTGAGGTTGTACACCCTTGCCAACACATTTCAATATCAGAAGGAAAAGGTGAGAGTATGGCCTGATCCTAGGGTGGCTCACAGGATTGTAAAGAAAGACATTCCTTCGAGATACAAGGGCCAAGTAAAAAGGATCGTAGGTGAAGAGATCACAGTGGTCCTTGTAGTATCACCCTGGGAGATTGTAGAAGATTTCAAGAAGGCCTATGAGACTAAACAGCCACCCCAAAAGATGTTAGAGAATAGAGTTATTAAAAAGGGGCTAGTCTACAAGAGGATTGAGAACTTCAAACAAAATGAGCTCAGTCTGTTACTTGAAGGGACTCATCCTGATGAGTTTGCATACAGACAGATTACAACAGTTGAGCTCAAAAATGGCAAACAGGCCATGTACATCTCAGAGCTGTATGGTCGTGAAGGATTGTTTGATGGTGAAGCTGAGAACCTGAACATGGTAGAACAAATTATGTTTCTCGGAGCATACACCAGAGAATCCTACAGGCTTATACATGGGAAGTGAGTCTCATGGATGGGGGAACAGCTCAGTGTCCAATTCCCCAATACAGAGCTCCCATCCATACATTGCCAACCAATCATCAGAGACTCATTCCCAGGCCATTGCTTATATGGGTCATCTTCTCAATTGATCAAGAAGGAAAAAGACCAACCATTCTGCCAACAATAAGTGGGACCTCAATAAAGTTAAAGGTTTTGGCTGCATTGGTTCAGGGGGAGTTTGTTGGACCAAAAGAACCAATGAGCCGGATCAGAAAAACCTTTAAGTCCCACAGACGTCACAACAACTACTGAAGACCACAACAGCTGAAGACAACAGCTGATTACAAAGTCTGAACACAAGTGCTGAAGACAAGTGCTGAAGACAAAGTCTAAAGACAAGTGCTGAAGACAAAGTCTGAAGACAAGTGCTGAAGACAAAGTCTGAAGACAAGTGCTGAAGATAAAGTCTGAAGACAAGTGCTGAAGACAAAGTCTGAAGACAAGTGCTGAAGATAAAGTCTGAAGACAAGTGCTGAAGACAAAGTCTGAAGACAAGTGCTGTAGACAAAGTCTGAAGACACAAGTGATGAAGACAAAGTCTGAAGACACAAGTGCTGAAGACCAAAGTATCAGACGTTGTCACAATAGCTGAAGAGGTCTTCTTCAGTAGTTGTGACGGTTTACCTTTCAGTAGTTTTATGTTTTATCTATTCAGTAGTTTGACACAACAGCTGAAGAATACTTCTTCAGTTGTTGTGCTCATCAGTAGTTTTATGTGTTTTAGTAGTTTTGTAAAACGACTGAAGAGCTTGTTCTTCAGTCGTTGTAGCTTCAGTAGTTTCTTATCAGTAGTTTCATTTTTATACTTAACACTCTGTTATGTTCTCAGTAGTTGTGAACATTTCAGTAGTTTGTTAAGAGTTAGTTATTTTTGTTATAGATCTGCCAGTTGTCACTTTCCCGTGATAACAGCAGCGATTGCACTCTATATAAGGAGTGTCAACCTATTGTAATAGTGGGATGATTTGATCAGAAATATTCAAATTATACAAACATTCCTTGTTACAAAATATATTCTCTCGTTATAACCGTATTTGTTCTTAATGCATACGAGTATCGAATTCTTGCTACAGTTTGTCTAATTCTTGTTCTTATTCCGTTGTGTTACGCTCTAATACATCAAACTTGTGATCACTGATCCTGTCTGATAGCAATGTTCATGAATATCTCTAATAAAATGATACCTAATGTCAATTGCCATGAGATGATTCTTGCACCAAGAAATTGACATTCTCCTGTTGTGGATTTCTTGTTGATATTACAGCCACCATACTCACTATGAGAATAGCCTAGAGATTGAAATTGTTGTTCCTTGGATACTAGAGACCTAGTTTAGGTGTTCCTTTGAGGTATCTAAGGATTCTCTTGGCGGCAACTAGGTAAGACACCTTTGGAGTAGCCTGATATCTTGCACAAATGCATGTTGCAAATATGATATAAAGTCTACTTGGTGTGAGTAACATGAAAGACCCAATAATTGCTCTATACGAATGTTTATCAGTATCCTCCCCCTAAGAGTCAAGACAACGATTGTGGTTTTTGGGTATAGGAGTCTTTGATGGCTAATAATCTTTCATATCTAATCTTTCTAATATGTCAGATAAATATTTAGATTGACTGATAAAGAACCCTTCCTTCGTCTACTTTACCTGAATTCCAATGAAAAAGTCCATTTTTCCCATGGAACTCATCTCAAATTTCTTCTTCATGATGCTCACAAAGTCTCTACACATATGGTCATTTAGAGAACAAAATATGATGTCATCAATGTAGTCTTGGATGAGCAAAATGTCTTTCCTAGACATCCTTATCATTAAAGTCTTGTTAATGGTATATCTTGTATAATCACTCTTTTGGAGAAATTAAGACAAAGTCTCATACAATAGCCTAGGTGCTTAGTGCAACCCATAGAGAGCTTTATCCAATTTTCACACATAGTCAGGCGTTGTGGGTCTTCAAATCCTAGAAGTTGGCATATGTAAACTTCCTTATCAATATCCCCATATAGAAAGGCACACTTACATCAAGTTGGTAGACAGTAAATCTTGGATGCAGCATAAGCAAGAATAAATCTTAATGCCTCAAGTTTGCCACGAGAGCAAGGACATCAGTGCAATCAATTCCTTACACTTGAATGTATACTTGAACTACCATTCTTGCCTTGTTCTGATGATCAAGCCTCTATCATATCTCTTATTTCTGAAAACCCATTTGGTACCTATTGGTACTTGATCAGATGGAAGCGAACATAGGTTCCAAACCTTTTGTCTTTGAATTAAAGCAAGTCTTCTTGCATTGATTCGACCCAGCTACTATTTTTCAAGGCTACCTCCACTTTCTACGGTTCAATCTGAGATAAAATGCATGAGAACGTATAGACATTCCCATTGTGAGATTGTCTCCTTGTTCTCACACTTTTAGAGACATCTCCGATGATGTGCTTAGCTCAATGAGTGTTGTGAATTCTGAGCCTTGGGTTACATCCAATTGTAGAGACTGATCCACATTAGTCATGTTTGGCTTAAAAACTTGAACACTTGAGTTAGCTGTTATTTCAAACTTACTCAATCAAGACTAGTTGAATGAATAAGAAACATCATTATTATCAATTGGCTTTGAAGCAGCATTAACAGTTTCTTGTTCCTTCCATCAGCTTGGTGTTGTGTATTGTCACGAGATGAGTGTCGAGGCTCCCTACGCTGACAATGTTAAAGCTCCACTAGCTCTTGAGATAGTCATACTATCACATCTGTCAATAGTGGGAGCTTGAGCTTCAACTGCTCTTGGAGAACTTAGAATAGGTCTGGGTAACTCAAATTGTTGGTTATCATTAGAATCACTTTGAGTACCTACTCTAACAGAATCATTCTAACAATACGGTTAAGAATAGTTTGGAAACAATTCTAAATCAATGATATTATTAGGGTCATTCCCCTAACACAAGGAGTTTGCTCATTGACAACAATGTTGGATGATTCCTCAAATTTTTGATTTTTAATGTTGTATACTCTATAAGAAATAGAGTTGGAGGAATATCCAACAAAGATAGCATCATTCGACTTTTCAACAAATTGTGGCAAATTGTCCTTTATGTTAAGTATGGTACACCTGCTGCCAAAGGACCTTAGAAAGTCAATGAATGGTGGCATATTGTTCCATAGCTCTTAAGGGATTTTTCCATGTGGTTAACTACGAGAACTCTATTCTGCAAATTGTACTTTTGAGTTACAGAATGAGATAAGAAGTTGATTCTTAAACTCAATCCCTTGATCACTTCTAATTATTTTGACCTTGTGATTAATTGATTTTCAAATTTCAAAATAAAATATTTTAATGTTTCAGCAGAATCATTTTTGGTTCTTAAAAATAATACTCATGTGAATCTAGTAATATTATCAATGATCACAAGGTAATATGATTTCCTTCCAATGCTCATTATACTTGTGAAGCAAAAAGATCCATGTACAGTAAGTGCAATGGAGAGGTGATAAAGTTAACCACTTTGGATTTATGAGATACTCTATGTTGCTTTCGTTTCAGACATGCAACATAGTTGTCCTTGCAGCAAAATTCCTTTTTAGGCAAACCTTGTACCAAATTATTATTAAAAAATTTATTCTTGGTTTTAAAATTGACATGACACATTTGTTTATGTCATAGTTTTGACTCATCAACATCAGCTTTGGAAGGAAAGCATGATACCTCACCTAGTGGGGAAGCATTTTTTGTATCCAGCTTGTACATTTTCCCTTTCCTTGGAGATCTAAGAAGTACCAAATCCGAATGAATTGTCATCCCTGGTTTAAGGATAATGGACTCAAGTTTTATGAAAAGCATTTGGTGCTTTTGATCACAAAATTACCAAACACTTAATAGATTGAGTTCAAGCTGCTTGACAAAGTAAACTTTGTCAACTTTTAACTGATTGTTGGATACACTTCCTCTGTCAGAAATGTATCCTCCAACCTCACCTACAAATGAATAGGACCTCCATCAAAATGTTGAAATTGCTGATAGAGAGATTATGTTCCCTGTCATGTTTCTGGAGCATCCACTATCTATAATCCACATATTGTTACTTTTGTCATACGGATGTCAGTGCACATAAGGTGAAGAAAGTTAGTGTTTATTAGAAACCTAATTGACAGGATCAGTGATAACAAGTTTGATGTATTAGAGTTCAAGGCAGCGGAATAAGAATAGGAATTAGACAAATTGTAGCAAGAAGTTGATGCTTGTATGCATTAAGAGCACATACGGTTATAGCGAGAGAATATATTTTTGATTCAAGGAATGTTTATAGATATGGAATGTTTCTAATCAAATCATTCATTCATTCACATCATTCATTCCAAAACATTCACATATTACAATAGGTTGTCACTCCTTATATAGAGTGCAACAATCACTGCTGTTATCACGGAAAGTGACAACTGGCAGATCTAATACAAAAATAACTAACTCTTAACAAACTACTGAAATGTTCACAACTACTGAGAACATATCAGAGTGTTAAGTACAAAATATAAAACTACTTATTAGAAACTACTGACACTACAACGACTGAAGAACAAGCTCTTCAGTCGTTTTACAAAACTACTGAAACATAAAAACTACTCAAACTAGAAATATAAAACTACTAATATCACAACTACTGAAGAAGTACTCTTCAGCAGTTGTGACAAACTACTGAGGCTTCAGTACTTGATCTTCAGACTTTGACCTTCAGGTGTTTCATCAGCTGATGACTTCAGTAGATGTCATTAGCTGATGTCTTCAGTCTTTGTCTTCAGACTTTGTAGATCAGTTGTTGATCTTCAGCACTTGTAAACTCTTCAGCTGTTGTACTTAAGTACTTTGGTCTTTCAGCTTCAGCACTTGTGTTCTTCAGCTGTTGTACTTCAGCACTTTAGTTCTTCAGCTGTTGAAGTCTTCAGCACTTGATCTTCAGCTGTTGAAGTCTTCAACACTTGTCAAACTACTGATGAGGCTTTCAGCAGTTGTTGTGATACCATGTGGGACTTAGAGGTTTTCTGATCTTGGCTCATTGGTTCTTTTGGTCCAACAAACTCCCCCTGAACCAATGCAGCCAAAACCTCTAAATTATTCGTTGTCCCACTTATTGTTGGCAAAGTATTGGTCTTTTCCTTCTTGATTAGTAGAGAAGATGACCCATGTAAGCTCCAGCCTGGGAAGGAATCTCAGATATTTGTTTGGCAGGGTATGAATGGGAACTCTGTTTTGGGGAACTGGACACAGAGTTGTTATCCCATTCATGAGATTTACTTCCCTATAATGAGTCTGTATGACTCTCGGACATAGGCCTCAAGGAGAACAACTTGTTCCTCCTGAGAGAGTTCTTCTACTCCTCCTTCGAAGAAGAACTCTGGACCATAGTACTCTGATAAGTACTTCATGGTCCTGCCATTTTTCAGCTCCACCGTAGTTACCTCCCTATATACAAATTCATCTGCATGGTTGCCTTCAAGGAGTAACTGGAGCTCATTCTTCTGGATGTCTTCAAGCTTTTTATATAACAACCCCTTCTTAATCATCTTGTTTTCTAGTAAAGCTTGAGGGGTCTTCTTTGCTTGGTGAGCTTTCTTGAATTCATCAATGATTTCCCAAGGTGAGACTACAATGGCCAACATGATGGTAGAATATATTGTTTTTGGTACCTGGCCATTGTATCTGTGAGGAATAGTTCTTTTATGGATTCTAGAACTCACCCTGGGGTCCAGCCATACTCTCACTCTCTCCTTCTGATACTGAAAAGTGTGCCTGAGAGTGTACAGCCTTTGAGCATGCCCTTTCATGGCTTGAATAGATGATGACTGAGGAAATTCTTTGTCAACCATCTTCAACAGTTGCTCATCGTGCTGTTTCTGCTGTTCTTCTTCTTCTATCTTGACTCTGACCATTTCCCTTTGAGAGTCAGGTGTGATTATGGGTTGACTCCAGGGTTTTGGCAGCTTTAGAACAACAGAGAGTGGCAGACTATCATCTTCATCCTCCTCTTCGTCTTCTTCTTCCATCCTCAGCACCCTTCTCCTCCTTCTGGTGCATCACTGGATGATGGTTGGGTTGGTGAAGGAATTGGTTTTGAAGAATGAGGATGTTTGGATTTTGGCTTAGAGATTGGTTGGGAGATTTGAGGATAGGATCTGTTTGAGTGGGTGGAAGGGAAGGTGATCCAGCATCTTTGTAGTTAGTTTCGCCTTTGTGAGTTTAGCCATCTCTAACCTTTTACCAGCCCCGGCCTCATCAAGGGCTTCCACAATAATCCCTTGTTGAATTGCTCAGACAGACATATTCTGGTGGCTATAGCCAGAATACTGTCCCTGGTCCATGCGCGAATCTCCATTAATGATCTTCCTAAGTATTTTGCAATAAAGCGGATCATTATTTCCAACCTCTCTTTTTCCAGAGCACCATACCCTGCCCATCGGGTTTGTATCTCTTGCACTTCCAACCTTCTGATCTCACTATCCAGTGTGGCTGTGTCAAACCCTGCCTGAAGAGTTGTTCAATTATTTTATCCATGGATCGGCTGTGTGTAGTGTCCGCTTCTTTTACCAGCTCCTCCAATGATTTGTCTTCAGCAGTATGATCATCAGCACTTTTCTTTCGCTTGTAAGTGAGCAGAGGTTGTTTTTCTTTCTCCTCCTCTTGGGCTTGCTTCTCTTCTTTCTTTTCCTCTGTTCTTTTCCTCTTCTTTTCTTTCACTGCAGTACTCTCCCCCTTTTTGGATGCATTGGAGGAAGGGGTTTGTACCACAGAAAGAGTCTTTTGGATAGCAGCATCAATCAAGGGCTGTAAAGTTGAGGAAAGCCTCTCATCAATGGCTTAGTCCAATATCAGTGATTATGGGTGTGATGAGAGGGAGGGAATTTTGAAGTGCAGCACCTATTGGCTTAGGAGGGTTTTGTTCCTAAGAAGTAGGGCCTGAAGCAGAGGCAGGTGGTTGAGTGTGGAGTGGCTTAGTGTTTGGGGAACCTTCAAGTGAAGGTGCCATCTGTGGGTGGGTAGAGGCAGATGGTCTTTCTCCTTGGGAGAGTTGACCAGTAGGTTTTGCAGCCTACTGACTTTCTCTTCAAGGATTGTGTTCTGGGCAAGAACATCGTAGAAAAAGCCCAGGTCATCATCAGCCGAAACTGAATCATCTGACCTCCTGCTTAGAGCAGGATTTACATGCGCTGAGTGTAGACCAGTTGGTGCATGTGCCCCTTGTGCTTGGTACTGGGGACTTCCAGCCTCAGGACAGTGTCCATCATCAGCTGTTGCCTCTAGTGAGGTCTTAGCAATGTTACCAACTCATTCTGATCATGTGCTGAGTCAGAGGAGGTGGAAGCCTCACTAGATATTCTAAGCTCCTTGTCTACACCAGGAGATAGAAGTGGTAAACCCCTGTGCTGTGGGTTCTCAAGTGCACTGTGTTCCTCCCCCTCAATTGTAGAGGAATTCTCAGTAGTAAGTGGTTTCTGGGGAGGGGGTGAGGAGTGCAGTTGAGTCAGCACTTGTGCAACTATTAAAGTTGGGCTGTGAGGGGCGGTTGTTTGGGGTGAAGGATAGAAGCAGTGTGCACCTGGGGAGGTGGTGCTGTTCAATGGCAATCCCCTCAAGTGAGGAAGATCCCAGATATGTAGGTACCCCTTCTGTGGTTGCTGCAGGCTCTTGTTGAGAGGAGGCCTGAGCGGCTATGGCTGGAAGAGTCATTGTATCCACTAGGGGGTTTGGACTAGTGGATATATCCTGCGTTTGTGGTGCAGGGGCATCCTCAGGGGACTCAATTCCCTGAGTAGCCGTTTTGGGTTTCTTTTTGGTGGGTTTGGTGGGGACTTTTGATTTGGAGGTGGTGGCTGTGGGTTCCAGCTGCGTGGGTTTTCGCAGCTTGGCAGCCATTTTAAGTGTCTGGTCAGAGTTGTGCGGGAGTATACTTCCGGCAGAACAGCCGTAGCAGGGACTCCCAAGCCAACAAGTGCCTCAGCATTAAGCTGGTGTGTAATGATGGCCATTATGAACCGTGGATATAGTATCCAACGGTTGGCAGTGAGTTTTTGAGCCATGTCCTTGAGCTCCGAAAATATTATTTCTGAGAAGTTTAGTGGTTGTTGCTCAAGAATAGAATACATTACGTGCTGCCATTTTGTCGACATTTGATCCCAAGACGACGTCTTAGGGGCCAAACATACATTCACCATGTGAAAAATTAGGCGCTCAGCGTCATTAAAGTGTTTCTTCATGATAGTGGAGGCACTGAGATCGCCTTGATATCCATGTTGGGCAAAGGATAGATCTGTGGTGCCCTTCGGATATCCAGCAGGAGAACTAGCATCATTCAGATGAAGAATTCGGCAGATGATTGCAGGAGTGATGACTACTTCTTTGTTTTTGACGACCGACTGGAGGGATGGTGTGTTGTTCTCCCCAGTGGTAATAGTAACGTTCATCCAAAATTGTTGAAGGGATTCGGCATGTAGAATGGGATTCAGAAGAAATGCCGTATTGTATTGGACTGAACCATAAGATCGATAGCAGTATCGAACTTAGTCCAGATGGGCGATTTAGTGAGGTAGGCAACACAGTTGTGTCGCGGTTTAATTTGCATGGACGCCATCGAGAAAAGGAAGGTTTTGGAGAGGAACGTTAGGTTTGAAGAAGATGAAGCATGAGAGCTTAGGTCAGGGATATTTATAGGGTACGGGTAAGAAAACGACTGAAGGATGTGGTATTAGTCATCAGTAGTTTTAAACAACCGTTGACATGGTATTATCCTTTCAGACGTTGAAACAGCTTAAGTCGTGGTGTTAGGCATCAGAAGTTAGAAAACTACTGAAGACCGTGGTTTTGACTTAAGATGATTGAAACAACTGTGGACTTGGTGTTTGTCATCAGTAGTTATGAAACTACTGAGGACAGTGGTTTTGTCATCAGCTGTTGTAAACAACTGAAGACTTGGTATTTCTCATCAGTAGTTATAAAACTACTGAAGACAGTGGTTTTGCTTCAGTTGTTTAGAATGAAACAGCAGTCGTACAAACGACTGAAGAGAAAGTTCTCTTCAGCTGTTTTTGTCAATTCTTAGCTTTTCAGCTGTTTCATATTGTCCTCAACACATTGCATCAGCCTTTTTGGCTGAGTTCAGTTGTTTCATAGGACATCAGTACTTATCTGTTTTTACTGATTGCAGTAGTGTAACTGCATCAGTAGTTGGAACTACGTCAGTAGTTTAGAGCAGATGAAGTACTGCAGTACTTGTGAGACATTTAGCCTTCAGTAGTTATAGAAACTGCTGAGGGTAAAAGAGCTCATCAGTACTTATATGTGACATAGTTACTAATGATCATCAGTACTTATTACTAGATCATCAGTAGTTGTCACTTATTCTAGCTGTAGCATACCAAGCCTTAACACCAGGTTTTGGAAAGTTGAACTATCCAAAGGCTTAGTAAAAATGTCTGCAAGCTCATCAGCACTAGGCACAAACTTAGGATCAATCAGACCTTTTTCGAAACAATCCCTTATAAAATGATGTCTGATCTCTATATGTTTGGTCCTAGAGTGCTGGACTGGATTTTTGACAATGCAAAGAGCTGAAGCACTATCCATTAACAATGGAGTCTTAGTCTTTGTAATGCCATAGTCCAAAAGTTGGTTTTGAAGCCAGAGTACCTGAGATGTATAACTTGCAGCAGCAATGTACTCTGCTTCAGCAGTTGGTGTAGCAACTGAGGTCTGTTTCTTGCTCTGCCAAGAAATCAAGCAGTTGCCTAGGAATTGACATCCACCAGAAGTTGATTTCCTGGTCAACTTACACCCTGCATAGTCACTGTCAGAAAAAGCAACTAATTTACCAGAATGTCCACTAGAATACCATAAACCTAGAGATGGAGTGCCTTGCAGATATCTAAAGATCCTCTTGACTGCAATCAGATGAGACTCTTTAGGTGCAGCCTGAAATCTAGCACAAACACATGTAGCAAACATAATATCTGGTCTAGAAGCTGTTAAATACATCAAGGACCCAATCATACATCTGTAAAGTGTTTCATCAACCACTTTACCTTTCTGATCTGTATCCAGTTGTGTGGTGCTGCACATGGGGGTAGAACAGGGCTTACAGTTTTGTAAATCAAACTTTTGCAAAAGATCTTTTGTGTATTTGGACTGATGAATGAAAATTCCATCAGCCTTTTGTTTGATTTGCAACCCCAGAAAGAACTGTAATTCTCCCATGGCACTCATTTCAAACTTCTGTTGCATCAACTTTGTAATGGCATCACACAACTTTGGATCAGAGGATGCAAAAATGATATCATCTACATAAATTTGAACAAGTAGATTATGCTGTCCAGCTTTCTTAATGAATAAAGTCTTATCTATGGAGCCTCTAGTGAAATTGTTTTCCAGAAGAAAGTTTGATAATGTCTCATACCAGGCTCTAGGAGCTTGTTTTAACCCATAAAGAGCCTTATCAAGCTTATACACCCAATTAGGATGTTTATTGTCCTCAAAGCCTGGAGGTTGACATACATAAACCTCTTCTTTATTTTTCCATACAAAAATGCACTTTTGACATCCATTTGAAAAACTTTAAGGTTTTGATAAGAAGCATAAGCTAAAAACAATCGAATTGCTTCCAGTCTAGCTACAGGGGCAAAGGTTTCATCATAATCAATACCTTCTTCTTGTGCAAACCCCTGAACAACCAGTCTGGCCTTGTTCTTAACAATAAGCCCATTTTCATCAGTTTTGTTCCTAAACACCCATTTAGTGCCTATTGCACACTTACCTGGAGGTAGAGGAACCAGTTCCCACACTTGCTGTTTCTTGAACTGAAGAAGCTCAAGCTGCATGGCATCAACCCATCCATTGTCCTTTAAAGCAATGTGATAATTCTTTGGCTCTTGCTGACTGATGAAGAGAGCATAGAAGCAGAAATTTGACAACTGACTTCTTGTTGATACACCAGCAGTGATATCACCAATGATTTGAGACATAGGGTGATTCTTCAGATCTTGATACACAATGAGATCTGTGCAAGTGTTTGTAGCAGGCTCAGCAGTAACAAATGGTGATGGTGAATCATTTCCTTGAAACCAATCATTGGATGGTAATTCAAAGGAAGTTGAATTCTAAGAGATCTCATCAGCATTTGTTGTGGATGGTGCTACTGGAGCTACAGGAACATCAGGTCTAGCTGAATCAGGCAGCTGATCACTAAACCTGAAGAGGTGATTACTGCAATCATCATCATCATCAGCAGTACCACCGGGTGGTGAACTGTTGACAGGAGCAACAGCAGGAGTTTGATGAGGGACATATTGCAGTATGTCCAAATCAAATAACTCCACAGGGCTTTGTGGAATCTTGTCCTTTGGAGATTCATTGAACTTAACATGTAGAGTTTCTTCAACCATCTTGGTTCTGCAGTTGAAGACTCTGTATGCCTTACAAGTAGATGAATAACCAACAAGATACCCAGCATCCACCTTAGGATCAAACTTATGGAGTTGATCCTTTGTGTTGAGAATAAAACAGGGACACCCAAATGCTTTGAAAAATGAAATCAGAGGAGCCAAATGATGGAGAACTTCATATGGAGTCTTCATCAACCTCTGATTTACTAAAACTCTATTTTGCACATAGCAAGCTGTGTTGACAGCTTCAGCCCAAAAGGTCAGTGGCAAACCTGAGTCGGCCAGCATGGACCTTGCAGCTTCAATGAGAGTCCTGTTCTTTCTCTCCACTACTCCATTTTGTTCTGGAGTCCTTGGGATGCTAAACTGCCTTTTGATCCCCTTGGAAAGATAGAAGTCATCAAGTGTATGATTTCTGAACTCGGTCCATTGTCACTCCTAATACACTTGACTGGAAGGGAATACTGCTTCTCAATATACAACACAAAGTGAATGATCTTCTGAGCAGCCTCATCCTTTGAATGTAGAAAGAAAGTCCATACAAATATGGAGTAATCATCCACAATTACCAGACAGTATTTCTTCTTTTCCATGCTCATTACTCTCACAGGACCAAATAGATCCATATGCAGTAATTGCAAGCAGGCAGTGGACTTAGGCACTTCAATAGGAGGGAATGAGACTTTGTGTTGTTTTCCTTTTAAACAAGCAGTGCAAGCTTCATCACAGTGGAACTCCTTTATTGGTAAGCCTCTGACTAAACTATTGTGGGTAAGCTGATTCATGTTTTTGAGATTAACATGACCAAGCCTTCTGTGCCACAGTTTAGATTCTTGAGAAGAGGCTTTGGAAATTAGGCAAGGATTGCCTTTGAGATATATTTTCTTGGAAAGATCTAAGGCATATACTCTTCCTGTCCTGTTGGCTCTCAGGAGAGTGTGATCATCCAACACCTTGTCAATCAAATGCAAAACTTTGGATGACAGAATCCTACAGTTTTGACTGGTGAAAAGAGCAACATGGCCTTTATCACACATTTGACTGACACTCAAGAGATTGTACTTGAGATTTTCCACATGATTAACATCATCAAATTTGATTTCTCCATTGGAGACAAAGCCCTTACCTATGATGTAACCCCTAGCATCATTGCTAAAAGAAACAAATCCCTTCTTTCCTTGAGAGTAGTCATGAAGAAGAGAGCTATTCCCAGTCATGTGCATAGATCCCCCACTGTCTACATACCAGATGCTACTTTGGCATGTTGAAGAACCCTGCAATAATAAAAAATGAGTTAGTTTTAGAGACCCAAACCTTTTTGGTTTTGGGCCTGGTCTCATCAATAGATGTTAAACTAACAGGTTTATCTGAAACAACAGCCTGAGAGGAAGAAGATGGTGTAGAAGAGGAGTCCTTTGGCTTGGATCTCCTTTTCTGTGGTTTCAACATAGGAGCATATAGTTGGTTAACTCTACCCAACACATGTTGAACCATCATAACCAGCTGTGTCTGATTTTGTGACAAAGCTTTCAGCTCATCAGACACATTGCCAGTGGAGTTTGATAAGTTCCTATGTTGCCCCTTCTTCTTCTGAGCATTCTCAGCTGTCACCTGTTTAACCCCTTCTTTTTTGGATTTCTTTGTGGACTTAAGGGTTACAGGATTTGATGTTGCTGATACAAATGTGGTCTCAAACTCAGTTTTCATTTTTACCATTTTCTCATTGATTTCTTCTTTTTGTTGAGTTTGGAACCTCTTTTGTACCAACAATCATCTGTAAGATGATTGAACAAACCACATACTTCACATGGTTTCTTCTTCATCTTAGTTTGATCATCAACTAAAGAGGGTGAAGCAACTGAAGACTTGTTCTTTAATGCTTTGGAAGCATTGTTTGCTTTCTTGACTGCCTCTTTAGTAGACTAAAGAAACATAGGTGGTTGTTAGGATCAAGAAACACTTGATCACTATTACCACCACAATTTCCTTCCACAATGAAGCTCGTTCATTTGAGTTTTGTGCCTCTAAGTTGGAATTTTTTGGCACCTTAAATGTATAATCATGAAGATTATAGATCAAAATATGATAAACACAATCAAAACTTCTTTGATATCTATTGATTGCTTGTAATATTGTTTAAAAGTAAATCCCTCAATCAATTAGTCATTTAATTAGTAACCTAAACTTAATTACAATTAGGCTATTTATAGTCTAGTCTAACTCTCCCTATTTACACATAAACCCCTAGACTATATAACTAGACTAAAACAAGACAAAACATGAAAAATATAATAAAACACCTATAAGTCTAGTTGACTTTGACTTTGATGTTGAATTTGACATTTGTTGATAATATAGACTATTGTTTCAGACGCAACAATACACCCCCTTAGTCTATCATTATCAACATCTTGCATCTTTTTCAGCACCAATAAGTCAACATCTTCAATCTCCCCCTAGATTGATGTTTCCCAAATTCAGTTGCTGAAGAACTTTATCTCACAAGCTCCCACTTTTCGCGTGCATCCTTTGTGAAGAATTTGGAATAGCTTTACTAACTCTAATCTTTAGTGCTTCAAAAGATGTAGAAGGAAGATTCCTAGCTTGGTATCTTCTTCAAACTTGAGGAACAGGTTCTCTGATTAGGTAAACTGCTCAACTGATGATCCACAATCACTTGTAGTAAAAATCTTAAACACGACCACAAACACAATCTCGAAATTTCTATTTAGATCAATAAATTTTAACAAAATAAACGCTTGTTTATATGTGTGTGAAAACAAATGACCCCGTGTTCATTTGTGTGCAATTTCTATGAAATGCATGAAAAATAACAATTGTAACAATATAATGTGGAAGACAAAAAAGAATTTTGAAATGAAAATTTATTATAATTATATATATATATACATCGACGAGAAATGAGATCACATTGATAACTGAATCTAATTACAATCTTTGAATGATTATGAAAATCTCAAATAGGTCAATAATGATTGTTGATATGCTTTTCCATTTAAACCCATGCCCTATCTTTTTCAACAAGCAACTCATGATTCATTAACGTTCGATCAAATACTTTAGAATGTTAGGACTCCACAATCATTTTGCAAAAACCATCACCCAACCTTACGTTTTCTTAAATTTGGTTACGATATTTATATAGGAAGGCTTGTAGATCAGTGTGCAAGTGCTTTTCATCGTAATACTACATTCTATGATAAATTCATCATTAGATGATTTGACACAACTTATACTAAAATGGTGAGAGCTCCAGGTCTATACTCACGTATAACAAAGGAGATGACCATTTAATCATGTACTGATGATAGCTCCTAGTAAGTGCTATCGTACAACAAAAAAGATCATCACTCCAGGTCAGTTTTCCGTACGGTAGAGGTGATTAGCATAAACATGAGACACATAAATACACCAAACATGGCTCAACGATATGGATTATATGATTTATATCAGGGAGGGTGAAAGATCAATTCTCAATCCAATTTTTGTTGGGACTCAGTTTTCGTGCAGGCCAATGTGATTGCATAAATCCAAACATCCTTAAGTATAGATTTTAATTTAAATCATTATGTTGTTGTCTACTTTATTCTTCAGGCTGAGCCTACCAAGCATATCATCAACGAATTTGTTTGATTGTTAAATTTTCATTTGCGCAAGTCATGCAACATCAGTTACTATCATTTCTCATTTCAAACCGCAAGTTATGCAAGAACAAGTGTCTCAAGATGATATACAATCGTTTCTCAGTCATCTCGAATCAATTTCCCAGTTCTCCTTTCATCATTTTTTATTGAATTTTATATACTCTCCCCCTAAATTTGTATTTTTGCAAATAACTTTTCTTCATTTATTTTTGAATATGTTTTATAAAATTATGCAAAAATATAAATTTACCAAAGAAGATCTTCTAAACTACACTAATATCAAGATAAGGAATGAATTATCAAGAAATATGCAGCAATTATGAAGTGAGATTTATAATTCGGCTCATATAAATCTAGATTGTGGATAAAATACCATAACCTTAACCTGTTTGTTCAGCCTCAAATTTGAATTAGGAACAATCACTGTCAGGGAACCGGATTACTAAAAGTCCTCCTGAATTCTTACTGCACTCATAAAAAGATTACTTTGAAAGGGGAATCCCGACCATCATAGTCCAAGGTGTTCCTTTTCCTCAATATAAGTAACCTGCTTCGGCATAGAACAATATAAATAATCGGGGATTGTTATATCCTTATTTTTAATTTGTCAAATTTGTTTCGGTTCAATTAATTTAGATTTGCATGAATTAAATTTGGAAATCATTTTCTGTTTAAGACCAGAAGAAAAAGAATTTGGTTTTAAACTTTGGTCAGTTTCAACCTTGAATCATGTGAAACCAGCTTCACATGAAAAGGTTTGGATGAAGGATTTTTCATCTAACTAATCAAATATGTGTGCTTTTCACCTCTTGGACAACAAAAGTAACCCGAGTTGTGTTTATCATTTCGAACATTCTTTGTTAACTTACATCCTAAGAACCAATTTGTTTTGGCATTACCATCCATAGAAAGTCTTTGAGTAGATTTCTTTACCACATGACCATCTTTTCCACACTCAAAACAAGACTTGAAAGGCTTTTGACGCTTGACTTACCTGTGTGAAGCATTTGGAATTAGAGATTGCTTTGAGGTTGTTGCAGATTCTTGCGTGTTTTGAATGTGCTATGCTGAGCAGTGGATGAAAACTTCACTGGTTGATTGGCTTGTTTTGCAGTTAGAGAAGATATCTGTATTTGTGTTGATTAAGTTTTTGCAAGCATTTGATACAGGATATTTTCAGGTGTTATCTTGATCTTTGATGAACTGACATGGTCCTCTATGTGTGATTCATCATTTGAGCTTATCTAGTCTCGGATACATAGATCTACTTCCCATGGATCTTGATTGACATGCATATGGTGTGTTCTTGTTCTTGGATCTTGATGATTACGTGATTCCCGATTTCTCTCTTCTTTCACAATCCTGACCGACTCAAAGGTAGGAATTTCATCTGCTTTAAACTTATCAAAGATGTTAGACGAAATAGTAGATACAGAATTACAACCAACCATACCTTAACAATTATCATCTAGACCATCTGCATTCGGTTTATTGTATCCTATACCAATTGTAGAATCATAATCATCTTGCACCTTTTTAAGATTCACTCCTGCTAAACCTACATGCAAACTGTTAGTATATTTTTCAACTAAATCATTTGTTGAATGAAGTTTGGGAATTTGAGAGTAACATAGAGTAGATGGAGGTGTAATTGAATTAAATACAATTTCACCATCTCAATGTTCTCCAATCCCTTGTTGTTATCAATAAGCTCATCCTTTTTCATGTGTGAAAGGGTCCATTTATCAAGTTTTTTTTGAAGCTGTGTTGTTTCAAATTAAGCTAAAACAACCCTTTCTCTTAGAATATTAGTTTCAACATTAGGGTCCGAAATTGTTCTTGTTAAAAGATCATTTTCAACTAATGCTTCATTAAGTTTTCTCAAAAAAGAAATTTCATTTTTTTAATTCGGGATTAAATATTTTTAATTCTTTTTCATTTTCCAATAAGTATCAATTTCCTTTATAAATGCCAAATAACTAAATTTTACAAGAACAAGACAACATATCCTGAAGAATCTCATAAGGAAAACCCATGATAGTTCATTTGGCAGCTAAGCTCTATTCACAGTTGCAAATCCATGTGATTGTTTGTTGGTCATTTTCTTTAACATTTAGTATTGTTTGATCATAAGATTCTTTCTTTCTGTCATCAACTATTTCAGCTTTATTATCATCGGTACTCATAAATTCCGATTTACTTTCATTTTCAACTTTTAAAACATCACAATTATCTTTATTTTTAACTATTGAATCCAAACCAATCCTGAATAATTACATATTTCAATTAGCTCGGCTTGTACTTGTAGAGATTAATGAAGAGGCTAATGCAACCTTAACATCTTTAGTCTTTCCTGCATGCTGCACAAGTGCATTAAAGAAGAAGCTTAGGAGGTTTCACACATGAAACAGAAAATACACTAAGTGTGAAATCTTCCAAAGCCAAGACCAATATCTTCTGAAGCCAAACATGAAGTCTTCCGAAGCCTTAAATACAAAGTCTTCTGAAGCCTCAAGTTCATGAAGACAGATTTCTTCCGAAGACTTTTAGTAACATGCTTTATGTAATGTACTATTCCATAAAGTTGGACACCTTTCCGCTATGCCTCTGCAAGTCACCAACTTACATGGTTTAGTGAAAAGGTCTATGCTTTTGGTAACTGTACATTGAGGTCTTGAGTCTCTAACTTTCTACTTTATGTACTTTATCCTTTTTGTAATAGATAAGGATGTGAGCTATGGAATGTCATAGTCACAAGTCAAAAGGTAATCTGCCTTTTGACTCTACAATTGATTTTGTTTGTGTCTATTCAATTGTATCCAGCTGGCTTTCAAAGTATAGCCGGCTGTAGGATGTAGTATAAGTATCTCATGTTCTTGTATCTTTAGAATATGCTTTGTAACACTTGTAATAGAACATAGAGAAGGCAATATACTACATTCCTGAAAACCAAACACTTGTGTTCTTTGTCTCCTGCATTACTTGTGTTCTTAGTATCTTAACACTTGGTTAATCCAGTTTACTATTTGATTAAAGTTTAGTTAATCTCCTCTTTGTGTAATTGTGTTGTAACTAGCCCTTCAACGATCCTGCATTTTGTATCAGAGCTTAACAGGCTCTTGATATAAGATCTCACCATCTTAAGATCCCTCACACACACACACAAATACTAAAACTTTTCAAATGGCAGCCATTTCCAAAACTGATATGGAAACTGGAACCAGAACAAGTCCCCACTGATCACTCATGATGAGTTTGATACCTGGTGTTTAAGAATGGAAGGTTTCACCAGGTCTCTTGATTCAAGAATGTGGGAGTCTATTGAGAATGGACCTTTCATACCCAGCACCCCTTCTGCTACTGGTGCTTGTAAGATTCCTAAAGATGTGGCTAACTACTCTCATGAAGATAGGAAGAGAGTAGAGATAGATAGAAAAGCCATGACAGCTCTTCAAACTACCCTTCCAAACTCTGTATATAGAGGTTTCAAGAAGTGCAAAACAGCCAAGCAACTGTGGGATGCACTGAAACTGATGTATGAGGGTTCTTCTGAAGCCAAGGAGAACAAGAAGGATCTCCTGAAGCAGCAGTTTGAAAACATCACCTTCAAAATAGGTGAAACCATGACTCAACAATACTTCAGGTATGTTGAGATTGTGGATACCCTAGTGGATGGAGGAGTTTCTCTTGAAAATAGAGACATTGTAAGGAAGTTCATGTCCTCACTTCCTAGGCAATGGACACACTACTATGTGGTGACCAAGAGAACTGAAAATCTTAAAACTCTTACTCTGACAGAGTTATATGGGATTCTCAGTGGCTACAAGATGGAGATGAACATGCAAGGTTCATCTGGAAACTCCAACAATCAGATGGGTTCAACCCTGCACGTGATTGAAAGGGATAGCATAGAACCCAAACATCATCTCTTATGCTACCCTGACTACTCACCAAAGGGTCCTTTCATCACCTTCCTAGAGGCACCAAAGGAGAAGTACACTCAAGGAAGCCCATTCCAAGAGACAAGCTCTTCTCAAGCTTTTGTGTCTTCTCATGAAAGTTGTGGCAACTCTCTTTTCACTCTTGAAAACCTGGATTGTATCCATCCAGATGATCTGGAATATATGGAAATAGTCCAGCAGATGGCTCTTCTCACTCATAGAGCCAGAAGTTCTACAAGAGGACTGGAAGGAAGTTTCCAAGCAATGCAACCAGTGGAAAGTTTGGACTGGACAAAGGCAAAGTCAAGTGTTACAACTGTAATTTGATGGGCCACTTTGCCCGAGAGTGTAAGACACCTAGAACAAATGGTGGCCAAACACAATCCAGACAAAACTATACTGACAAAGCTCTCCATAATGAGAAGTCAAAGCAGCGAGCTGCTGTTGCTGTTGAAGAAGGAGGCTTTGACTGGACCTTTCAGGTGGAAGATGCTTCTCCAAACCAAGCACTAATAGCTGTTCATGATGAAGCCAAGGTATTAAAACATCTCTGTACTCGTGAATGCATTGCTAAAGTTAACAAGTACAGGTCCTACAACTTGGAATTGAGATCTGACCTTGAGTCCTTAAATATTTTAAAATCTAATTTTAGAAAGTCTGAAAATGATTACAAACTAAAAATAGAGGACTTAAAGAAGACCATTTCAGTTCTAAAACATGAACACACAGATTTTAGGACTCAGATCAAAGATCTCATAACCAAGTTAACTGAGTGCTAGGCTGAGCTTGTGATCAGCAAAGCCAGGGCAGAAAAGAGTGTTCTTGAAGAGGAGACCTTCAAGAACATGATATCCTCATCCCTGCACAACAAATTGTGTTATCAAAACAGGCAGGGACTGCGATCCAATGAGATAGCTCCTCTACACACAATCTTGTCAGTAAGATCTCCTAGGTGTGAAACTTGTGAAGATGAGCTTCCTCTCATAGATCCTATGAGTGAAGAGGATGAAGAAGATATAGTGACGAATCCCTCTACAAAGAGTGAAAAGGAGGATTCCAAGAAGGGCCACTATCCTTCTGAGGAGAAAGTGAAGACTGTGATGACCAAGTCCATGAGAAAGAACTTGATCAGAAAGAGCACAAGAAAGGCAAGGAGGCTGAAGAGATCAAGGCTACTTTTTACCCTTAGCAGAAACAAGTTTTTATTTCTTCATGGTTTAAAGTGGTAGGGACTGAAGACATCAATCAAAACTCTTCTGCTAAGAGTTCTGGTTCTTGTTCAACTCATCTCAGCAGCAAGAAGAAGACTCATCTCAGCAGCATCAAAACTTCTGAAGTTCCAAAAGCTTCTAAATTTTTGAAGGTCAAGTCCAAGACTCCAAAGGTGGTGTGGATGTCTAAGAAAGACCATGTGACTAAGATTTCACCATCAACAACAGTTCAAGATCCTCTTAGTACAACCATAGGATCTATTACTGTTGAATTACCTTCTGCAAAGAAGCCCAAGACAAGCAAGGCTTGGGTTTCCAAATATAACTAATCACTCTCTTTGTGCAGGGACAGCTGAAGACAGACAGAAGTGTCTGGATCATAGACAGTGTCTGCTCCAAGCACATGACATGTAATAGGTCACTACTCCAAAACATTGAAAGGATTGATGGAGGACCAGTTTCTTTTGGAGGAGATGAAGGCGGTTATAGTTCTGGAAGGGGCAAGGTCACAAATGGTAAGCTCAGCATAGAAAAGGTAAACTTTGTTAAGGAGCTTGGATACAATCTTCTGAGTGTATCTCTATTTTGTGATCAGAGTCATAACATGCTCTTTACTAAGCATGAGTGCAATGTTCTTAAGACCGGTGTGGTCATTCCTCATGAGCATATCCTGCTTAGAGCCCCAAGGAAAGGAAACAAGTACAGAATGGATTTGCAAGAAACCTCTCCCTTTGGAGAAGTTTCATGCTTTCTGTCTATAGCCAATAGTGATGAGTCTTTCGTATGGCATAAAAGAATGTGCCATCTAAACCTTAAGAACATGAGTAAATTAATTAAGCATGATTTGGTAACTAGAATGCCAAAGAAAGTGTTTACAAGTGATGACCACTATGTTGCATGCCTGAAAGGGAAGCAACATAAGGTATCTCACAAGCGTATGGAAAAGAACTCCATCACTACACCCCTACACTTTTTACATATGGATCTCTTTGGCCCCACCATTGTAATGTGTTTAGGAAGGACCTCATACTGTCTAGTGATCACAGATGACTTTACAAGATTCACTTGGGTTTTCTTCCTTAGAACTAAGGATGAGACTCCTATGATTCTGAAGAACTTCATCTTAAAGATTGAGAATCAGTCTGATCACAAGGTCAAGATCATAAGATGTGATTCTAAACTACCCATCACCTTCTGGACAGAGGCAGTCAACACTGCCTGCTATGTGCAGAATAGAGTTTTAGTAGTTAAGATTCATGGCAAGACTCATTATGGACTTTGGCACAAGAGGAAACCTTACATTGGTTTTCTCAGGTCATTTGGATGTCCTTGCATCATCTTGAATACCAAAGATCAAATTGCCGAGTTTGTTGAGAAATTAGATGATGGACACTTTATTGAATACTCTTCCTAAACTAAGGCTTATAGAGTATACAATCTTAGAACTAGAATTGTTGAGGTGTCAGCCAATATGACTTTCAATGAACACACACCCTGTGTTGCTTGTTCTGGTCCGGATTGGTTGTTTGATCTTGATTTGGTTACCAACTGTTCTAACAAATCTTGTGAGAATGTTTCAGGATATGCACGGAATTTAAATACAGATGATCCTGGTCCAAGATTTGAGCTAGGAAGATCCTCAAGACATATATCTTCAGCTCCAGTTGGAACCACATATGCAAATGAGGTTTCTATCAGCCCAACAATGACAAATTCAGCTGATACATTTGGTATGCATTCAAATTCCAGCTCAGAGGCTCTACAACTAGATAGGCACACCTCAACTGTGGAAGACAACAATGGTGGTGGTGATAGTGGGCAAGAATTTCTTGATGCCACTAACCACACCATTGATGAGAACATCAATAATGTCACACACTGTTTTGGATCAAGTTTCACTTGAAAAGTGTGCTGATGTGGTGGGAGAAACATCCATGCCAGATCTAAATTTATCTAATTTAGATCTTTCTCAACAACTTCATGTGATCCCTCAGCTTAGGATCCACAAGTCTCACCCTACCACAAACATCATTGGAGATGTTGTCTTAGGGGTAAAGACAAGAGGACAAACCCATGAGGCAAATGTTTGGCTTCACTCTTGTTTTCTATCCCAAATAGAGCCAAAGAAAGTTGATGAAGCTCTAAAGGATGGAAGTTGGGTTAAAGCTATGCAACAAGAGCTGCTTCAATTCAAAAGGCAGAAAGTTTGGAACATTTGTCCTCTTCTTTTTGGGAAGACTACCATTGGAACCACATGGGTGTTTCGGAACAAGAAAGATAATAGAGGCATCATCATCAAGAACAAAGCTAGACTGGTTGTTCAAGGATACACGCAAGAAGAAGGGATTGACTACACTGATGTCTTTGCTCCAGTGGCAAGATTAGAAGCTGTTAGGATATTCCAGGCATTTACTGCATATAAGAACTTGAAGGTCTTTCAACTTGATGTGAAGTGTGCCTTTTTATATGGAGTGATAGATAAAGAGGTTTATGTCAAACAGCCACCTGGTTTTGTAGATCCTAATGATCCTGATCATGTCTGCAAGCTTGACAAAGCTCTCTATGGGCTACATCACCCACCCAGGAAATGGTATGAGACACTATATGAGTATCTTTGTAAACATCGATACAGGAGAGGTACTATAGATAGAAATCTCTTCATCAAAGAACAAGGAAAGGACATACTCCTAGTTTAAGTATATGTGGATGACGTCATCTTTGGTTCAACTAATCCAAAGCTCTGCAAAGACTTTGAGAAGCTGATAAAAGACAAATTTGAAATGAGTGCCATGGGGGAACTCAATTTCTTTCTAGGAATTCAAGTGAAGCAAGTTGAAGATGGCATCTTCATAAGTCAATCGAAGTATGTTCAGGACATACACAAGAGATTCAACATGACTGACTGTAAGATTGCTAAGACACCCATAGCCAGAAACCACTCTCTTGGTCCTGATCTTGAGGGGGAGTGTGTAGATGAGCATTTATATAGGGCTATGATTGGTTCTCTTACGTATTTTACTGCTAGCAGGCCTGATATCATGTTTGCTACATGTATTTATGCAAGATATCAAGCCAACCCTAAGATGTCTCACCTCATCATTGTCAAGAGGATTCTAAGATACCTCAAAGGTGCATGAACACTTGGACTATGGTATCCCAAGAATTTGACTTGAGTCTGTATGCCTATACAGATAGTGATTATGGAGGTTGCAACATGACTACAAAAGTCTACATCTGGGGGATGTCAATTTCTTGGTGGAAGGGTTGTCTCATGGCAATGCAAGAAATAATCTTGTGTCTCTGCATCAACTGCTGAAGCTGAATAGATTGCTGCTACAAGCTGCTGTGCTCTAGTACTTTGAATTCAAAATCAGATGCTGGACTATGGGTTGAACTTCAAGGAGACTCCAATTTACATAAACAACAACAGTGCTATCTCAATCACAGAGAATCCTGTGGAGCACTCAAGGACAAAGCACATCAATATCAGGTATCATTTAATAAGAGATAACTATGAAAAGGGACTAATTAAACTAGTCAAGTTCACAGAGATAAACAATATGCTGATCTGTTTACAAAGGCCTTTGATGAACATAGATTTAAATATCTAATATCAGCTATTGGGATGATAAACTTTGAGTAAGCTTTTCTTAAAACTAATTCTTTTTTGTTCTTTAAATTTTATGTGTGTCCTAAGTTGTCTAGTTCATCACTTTCATAAGCTCATGTTTTTTTTGGATGAAAATTTCTTTTTGAAGAATTTCCTTAGAGTTTTGGAAATTTCTGATACTTCGGAAGTTATGCTTTTAACTTCGGAAGTAAATCATGCCTTCAAAATTAATAACTGTCTAAGAAATTTACCTTCGGAAGAGTTTTAAAATTTATCTTCCAAAGCTTAAATAGTTGTCTCAGACACTTACTCATTTTCAAGGACCATTTACTTCCGAAGCAAAATTAACTCTCGGAAGCTTTGTTAGTTTATACACAAAGCACTCAGTTATAATTTTTTCTTCCGAAGCAAAATTCTCAAATCTCTCAGGAAATTATTCCGAAGTCATTTTAGCTTCGAAAACTTTTTAATTAAAACTTCCGAAGATAATTAACCTTCGGAAGCTTTTTGACTTCCATGAAAACTACTTTTTGAGCAAAAGTAAACTACTTTTTCAGAGGTGGGACCGACATCCGGATTTCAAAGTTTATCCTCTTTCATTAAACTTTATGTGAAATCCTTCTCACATATAAACCCAATGGTTTCCCCCCTCTTTCTATCATCTGTTCTTCCTCCAAACCTAAAACCCCAAATTTCTCTCTAAAATTTCTTTCTTTCTTCTTTCTTTGTCCGTAAGCTACTTCAAAATGGCCAAGCTTTCTCACAGAAATGATCCCAACTTTACCATGCAGCTACACAGACAACATAATCAGGTTGCTCTGTTAAGCTCTGAGAAAGATCCTCATTTCTCAGAGTTTGCCATTTCCTAACTCTGTCAAACTAATTCACCTCCATAACCATTGATCCTCCACTCTATGAGGTTCAGTTGCTTGAATTCTAGAAGACCTGCCAAGAGGTCATTATGGATGGGGAGAATGCACTATCTGCCATAGTGCCGGGGAGAACAATGTTCATCACTCCGGCCATCATCAACCGACATCTTCAGCTAGATGATTAACAAGGTGAGGTGTTTTTCCCCAAGGAAGCTGTCAATCATTCCTTTGAGCAGATGGGATATGAGGGAGATTTCTCTGTAAAGACCTTTAGGAAAGGGAAGGTCTTATTCTAATGGAGATTCCTGCTCCATGTGGTCATCCAGAGCTTATCAAACAAGCATGGTGGATGGGACCAGATTTCTGAGGATCTCTCTTCATAGTCCATAGAATGGTTCAGGGGGTCAAGTTCAGGTATTCACGGTTTGTTTATACAAATTTACTTGCTAATTTAGACTCCTTAGAGTATTAGATGTTTCCTAGATATATGTCCAGTACATTCTTAACTGTGAACTGGGCACACAGTTAAGGGAAACAGGTAACATTCATAAATTGGGACAGATGAAGCCCGGCATCTTAAAATACTGAGAAAGTCCACTGTTGGATTCTCTGGGGTAGAAACAGCCCTAGTCCCAAAAATGTTAGAGCTCATTGCTTAAGTTGACAACCTAGTAGCACAAGCTAGTGTTGAACCCACACCTGCTACTTCCCAACCACCCACACAGCTTCAAATCTCTATCACTTACCAATGAAAATCCAAACGAACCCTTTCTTAGACTATTCAGCCTGTGGAGGCCCCCATATACTCAACCATACAAGAAGAAGTGGACATTGGAGCTCCCACTTCTCCTAAGAAGCAAACAACTCCCATCTCTTCAAGAATCAGTGCTGAGGTTCCTCATGCTCAGCCTGATAAGCTCATTAGCCCTACTGCCTTAAGCTATCACTCTAAGTTTCAACACTCAAGTGATCAACCTTCAGGGGACAGTTACCATCCCCAGCCAATTGATGTCAACCAACCAATTCTTAACATTGATTTCTATACTGATGAAAATATAGGTTTCAGTGAGTATAATGAATCTCTCTTCTTTCCCTCTACTCAAAGAGAGATGAGTACTCTTGAGTCTCCTACATCTATCCCACATCAGTCACCTACAACTGAGGTAGACACTCCTGAACCTCTTCAAGATGTGCATATGGAAGAGGCTCTCACTTCTAAAAGTGATTACATCATTAAGATCTCAACGATGGCAACTCAGCCCACTGACATCTCAACTGAGACTGTCAGTGAGCAGAGGAAAACCAGTAGCCAAGAACCTCAAGTTGGTGGTGAGAGAGAGGACTTTGGTCCAATCATCTCATCCCCCAAGGAATCTTCTGTTGAAGATAAGGGGAATTTGAGACTTCTGGTGTGAAAATTGTCTAAAACATGCACTTACCTAGTCTAAAAGGTCAGTCACCTTGAATCTCAGGTGGCTACCTTACACAACAAGATCAATGATCAGCAACTTGAGATTTCATATCTTAAGGAAAAACTAGCTGGGAGACCCTTAAGGAGAGCTCAACCAGGAACACAAGAACCTGTGGATGTGATTGATATATCTTCCAGATCACTTATGCAAGTGGGTGATGCTACCAAAAAGGGGGAGAAAGTCATTACATCCACAGAACCTAGGAGTTCTTCAGAGATAATGGACATTGGGGACTCACCATCCTCACATGCAACTGTGCATTCTCAGTAACCTCCTCTAGTTCACATTGATGTGGACTACACTGACTCCATACAGAGTCTGTTTCAGGATGGGATACCAAGGGCTATGTCACCTTCACTATTCTTCAATCACATCATTGGGTGGAGGTATGACAACAACAGGAAGGCCCTCATCATCATAAGATTTCAAGGACAGCAAGAAGTCTTCAATTTTCAGACCTTGGAATACTATGAAGTTCTGGATCTAGTCAACATGCCACTTGTCAACCCAAGCCAATCAAGACAAGCTGACAGACTAGCTAAAAGAATCCAAGACAAGATCACTATAGAGTGCAGCTTAAGAAGGAGACTTAGGCAATCAGGCATTGCCATCGGTCAACTGGATGTTGAGGCAAACCCTAAGATTAGCTTCATAGGGGAAACCTTGACTGAAGGCCCGGTGACAGAACCTGAGAGCCCTGTCTCATCATCTCCAACTGCTGCAGAGATCCATATTCTTTCTCAGACACCTACTAGTGAAGGTGCTTCTCACCTCTCTCTAGCTTGAGCTCAGATGTTGCAACGAGCAATGAAGGCCAAAGCTCTCTCCACCCTGGGCCACAAAGGTTTGTGAGTGACAAAAGGAACAGAAAGATGACATATGAGTAGATTGAGGAGGAGAAAGAGAGAGAGGAAAAAGAGGCTAAGGGGAGAAAGTTCCTCTGCTGAGTCTCCAAGAATCATGGAAGAATTGAATCAACTGGTTGATCTGAAAAGATCAAGAGAGAAGAAGGAGGTAGAAGATGCAGAACTCCTAGTACAAGTCAAAGAAGAGAGAAGAAGAAAAAGACTATACAAAGGAATGCCTACCCTCTCACCAGTTCAAGAAAGTCCTGAACAAGAGGATGTGGCTCAACGAGAACCTCAGGTAGATAAGGAAGAAGACAGAATCAAGATGATTAACTACCTGAGTGCCACAGGCCTTTATCAGGCAGATGCACTCCTTCCCTTCTCTTTTGACTATACTGAGTTTGAGTACTTAAAACAACTTCAGCTTGAGCTAGTCAAGGAAAGAAAGACAACAAAGAAGAAGCTAAGGGAAGAAGGTGCAATATCAAGAGCCATCATCCAAAAGAGCATCAAGAAGTCTGCTCATAGGCAGAGGATGATGAACTTCTTGAAGATGTATGGATTCGCTCGGAAGGAGACTTGGACCCATGTCTCTATCCATTATGGATGAGCATATCAGGGTAATGAAGGAGAAGATTAAGAGTGGAGAGCTCACTGACTTACACTCCACTCCAAGTCAGGCCCCACCTAAAGTGGAGGTTAAGATTGAACAACCAAACACAACACAATCCGGACCTCCTGCTAATGCTCAGCAAGCTTCATCTTCTGATCCACAGCAGGGTCAACCTCCCTCTCCATCTGAACTTGAGAGAGAGGAAGTCCCAACTGAGAAAGACAGTGAAGATCAATCTGGTGCTGCAGGCTAGTCTTCTCAGTTAAAATTTGGAAAGAGAAAGAAGAGGATGGCTTCTAGACAAAAGTCTAAGAAGAAGAAGAAGCCTGCATCCCCTTCTAAACCTCAGGATGAATCAGAACAACCTGAGGATGTGGAGCAAGAGGATGCTACACCAACTCCAATTCAAACAACTCCTCTAGCATGAGGAAGACCCGTCTTGTCATGGACATACACCACAAATCCAGAAAGAGGGCATGTTATTAGAGATCAAGGCATTGAAGACATTTATACATGGCAAGATATGTTTCAGTTGCCTCTGCATGACCTCTTTGACATGAAAAGACACTTTGACAGCCTGAAGGATCCTAATCATCTTATGAAGAAAGGAATGGTGATCATCTAATGAGGACTGTTAATATCTGAAGTTTTCAAAGAGTTTTGGTAGCATCAGTCTAGGGCGAGTTTGTAGAGATTAATGAAGAGGCTGATGCAACCTAAACATCTTTAGTCTTTCCTGCATGCTGCACAAGGGCATTAAAGAAGAAGCTTAGGAAGTTTCACACATGAAAAAGAAAATACACTAAGTGTGAAATCTTTCAAAGCCAAGACCAATACCTTCGAAGCCAAACATGAAGTCTTCTAAAGCCTCTAAGACAAAGTCTTCCGAAGCCTCAAGTTCATGAAGACAGATTTCTTCGAAGACTTTTAGTAACATGCTTTAACTGATGTATGGTTCCATAAAGCTGGACACCTTTCCGATGTGCCTCTGCAAGTCACCAACTTACACGGTTTGGTGAAAAGGTCCATGCTTTTGGTAACTGTACATTAAGGTCTTGCGTCTGTAACTTTCTACTTTATCGACTTTATCCTTTTTGTAATAGATAAGGATGTGAGCTATGTCATGTCATAGTCACAAGTCAAGAGGCAATCTTCCTTTGGACTCTACAATTGATTTTGTTTGTCTCTAGTCAATTGTATCCGGCTGGCGTTCAAAGTATAGCCTGCTGTAGGATGTAGAATAAATATCTCATGTTCGTGTATCTTTAGAATATGCTTTGTACCACTTGTAATAGAACATAGAGAAGGAAATATACTGCATTCTTGAAAAACAAACACTTGTGTTCTTTGTGTTCTTTGTCTCCTGCATTACTTGTGTTCTTAGTATCTCAACACTTGGTTAATCCAGTTTACTGTTTAATTAAAGTTTAGTTAATCTCCTCTTTGTGTTGTTGTGTTGTAACTAGCCCTTCAACGATCCTACAGTACTCAATTATGCTTGTTACAGAAGCAACAAAATGAGTTAAGCATGTTGGTTTGATGTTGGAACATGGCTGGCTAAAATTATTTTCTTTTGATATCCAACTTGAGAGATATTAGCCTTTTGATCATATCAATCAGTTTTGCGTTGACATAACCTCTTTCTTGCTCCAACATTTTAACTTGATGAGTCCATTCAGACGTTAGGAGTCAAGAAGCTTTAGAATTTGTTCAAGATTACTAGGGTCTGGAGCTTGCTTGTTTAGATTATTTGCCACCTATAACAATCTGTTGATACATATATGTACCTAGATCCTGATCTGAATGTAATATGTCTTACACTTATGTAATTATTCGGTACTTAATGAAATACAAAATGTTTGGTTCTGTCTATAATGTTAAATATTTCATCAATAAGTTGTTTAATGCATATTGACTTGATTATATAGGTTTGTGATTGTTTGAAGTGTTATACATAATGTTATAATGTTGAATACATTCAAACTTGGTGAAGTGAAGTTCTCATGCGTCCGACTGGATCATGCGCCCCAACATTGGTCATGCGTCCGAATGGCCATGCGACTGAGTGTCCATGCGCCTAAATAGTTCATACGTCTGAATAACTTCATGAGTCTGACTCAGTCGCACGACTGAACACTCAATTATGCGAATGGATCAACCGCATGGCTCAATTGCACGAATGAACCATGCTAATGGTTCAGTCACCCCAATGAGCAACCCTAACCTATAAATACCACCTAATTCATGGAAAAACGTATGCATTCAATCCACTTCAACTCCACACGTACCCTAGCCGTCCAGAAGCCTCTAAGTTCGTACTCCAAGTTCATAGAACGCTGTAGATCGATTCCTAATCGATTCTTGACGTTAGATTCAATACATTATTATGTCTACGTGCGTTCTCACTGATTGGATTGCCAATCAAATAGGATTCCGCACTATTTGGTTTGGTTTAACACGTTAATCAGTGGTGTTTGGTCAAATACCAGATACTAACAAGTGGTAACAGAGCTATTGGCTCTTGATTACGTGTTGATTCACTCGTTTTGATACAAACATGTGCTTTTGCATCAAAAATACAATCTTTTTGTGTCTAACGGAGTCTTGGACGTTTCCTGATCGAAAAGTGTAGTTTTTCTGGCATACGGCTATAAGGGTTTGGAAAATTTTGAGTTTTTACGGACAAAACAAGTTTAACCTACGATTTATCAAACCTCAGCAGGTTTAGTCGCACGATTGGCTCAATCGCACGATTGAGTTTATTCGCATTCTTCAACCGCACGATTGAACTCATTCGTTCCCTCATTCGTACGAGTGAGATCTTCATTCAGACTGCTCAACCTCATTAGTTTATTCGAACAACTGACTCATCCGCATTTGTTTAGTCGCACGATTAAACCATCCGCACTTGTTCAATCGCCCGAATATGCCCAATCGCATACCTTCATTCGCATTGATCGGCAGCTTGTTAAATAGTAAAGTTAAGTGAAATGGAGGTTCAGTTTTCAGCATACACAGCAAGTAGAGATACACGTATTCAGAATCTACTGTTGTTGGAGAACGAAGTGGGGATTCACAATAAACCCCCAAAACTTCTTACGTTAGACGACTACCCACAATGGAAGCAACGTTTTGAAATCTACTTAAATGGAGTGGATACAAATTTGTGGGAGGCAATAGAGTCGGGGTACAACATGCCAGTTGGAGCTGACGGAGTAAAACTTACTCTAAGTGGCATGTCGGATGCACAGAAGGTAAAACACAACGCTGAGAAGAAAGTCTATGCCTTGCTTACTCAGTCTATTCGAAGAACATTTTCCATCAGTATTTGGAGTATACTCAAGCCAAGAAACATTGGGATGCATTGGAGAAGAGGTATGACGGAAATGCCTCTCTGAGGCTATCAAGGCAAAAGCCTTGAAGAAGGAGTTTGACAACTTCTCTTCAATGGGAAAAGAAGGCCTTGATGACGTGATCAATGGATTCTACCACTTGATGAGTGAGATGCACACTCATGGAGTGGTTACTTCGATGGAAGATAAGTATCCAACTTTGCTGATGGATTACTAGAAAAATGGGGTTCGTTTGTTTCAAATCTCAGACAGAATGGAATGCTCTCGAAGTTAGACATAAATGACTTCATTCTGAAACTGAGAGAAAAGGAGCTTAGGATGAAGTATCGAGCCCAAAAGGCAAACTACGACGAGAATCCTGCACTCTACAATGCTACTCCTTCAGTCAAGACATCTAGAGCACCATTGCAAGCCGCCTTCATCTCAAGCGCAGGAGTTCCAGCACACCCTCAACTTTAAGATCCAAAATGTCAGGGTCTTCTAGCACCCAATATATGATACCAGAAGCTAATGCAACAAAGTTTAAAACCGACAACCTCGGGAATGTAACTGTGGAGGTGGCCAGAGAACATATGGACCTTTTAGCTGTGGTGGTAATCCTACGATGGATTAATTGCTGGAAAGATAGGTAACTGCCACCTCGCAGATGAAGATTATGAGCGTGTGGATGAAATGGAGTTTGAACGTATGGACATAATGTCGGCTCTGGCAAGTGCTGTCCGACAAGCTAAAAAGTTTGTCAAAAAGACCAGACGGAACTGGTTGCAACAAAAGGCACAACCTTTGGGTTTGATAAGTCAAAGGTTACATGTTTCAACTGGGGTGAGAAGGGACACTTCAAGAGGGAGTGTATAAAACTAAAGAAGACAGGTAATGGAAATCCCTTCTCGTCAGTTAACCGTCACGACAAGGCCACAGCTAGTAATGCTGACTCATCAAGTAAGGATCCAAAAGCCTTAACTGCTAATGAAGATGAAGGACAGGACTGGAGCTTTTGGTTCGTCTCACCAGGAGAGTCCAATATAGCTAGTGTGGAGGATATTGATGATGATTCAGCAAGTGAAGGAGATATCGCAGTAGAGCTTGCAATCTCAAATTTTGAAGATACTGCAAATGTGGTCAACTACCTGCCCGAAGAAGAAAAGTTTGCATCATCAACTAAATCACCAGAACCAGAGACAACCAAGCCAACACTCATGGCTGATTCTTCTTCAACATCCCACGTAAATACTACTGACCAACTGTTTAATAATCATGCTTGCTTAGAATTTAATAAATTTAGAGAAGTTATAGATTCAAAATTTGCAAGGCTATTAGATTATAATGATAGCTTAGTGAAGGATCTGGAACTGTGCACATAAGCAAATAGAGTATTGAAACAAAACCAGGACAGTTACAAGGAAAAGATAGACCTATTAAATAGACAGCTTAGGAACACTGAGGTAGTTGCCTTTAACCATGCAAATGACATTAGGTACTATCTAAACTCTCTAGAGGACACTAAGAAGCAAAAAGCAGTGTTAAAAGTAGAAGTCAACTCGTTAAAACAAAAACTGCATAGTTGGACAAGCTTACCACATATTCTCCAACACTTAGTGATAGAGAAATAATGGGGAGGGGCTGGGATACAAAGTGGTTCCACCACCACCTAAGACCTTGATGAACACCAAAAGTAAACCAATTAATAATAACCCCATCAAGGATCATGTGGTGTGTACTCCTCTTGTTAATGATCCAGATTTCGTAAGTAAATCAAGTGAATTCGAAAGGGTTAGTTTAAAGTCAAGGTCAAACAGAGTCAAACAAGAACCTAAAAAGACTATAAAATCTAATCAATCATGTGCATCATGTCACAGTCCAGGGAAACAAGAGATTAAAGATGTAAAACCAGGTAAAGCAATTAATTTTGTAAAACCAACTCATACATCTAACAAAGTAGTGTCTCAGTCCAAACACAATAAGGTTGACCATGTGACAAGTATATCTCCACCAAAACAATAAACCATAATGTTGAAAGCAGATCCTGCTATAATTGTGGAGATAATGGTCACATAGCGTCTCACTGTCCTTATTACCGGACACCGAGGAAGAAAGTTGAACTTTCTGCATCTACATCTTGATCTTTTACGAGGAACTCAGTGACGCCTCCTAAAGGGATTGTGAACCCAAAGTTCAACTCATCAGCTAGTCATCCGTTTATCACAAACAGGCCTTACACAAATCTGGATTATGGAAAGAAAAAACCTCCTCAGTGCTTGAAAATAAGAACACACAGAATTCTGATCAATCCTTAACCTCAAAGGGTCAGTGGGTTGAGTTTGTGATATGTGATGCCACAGGGAATCCCAAGCCAGTTAAGGCTTGCGTTCCTAACATGAACTAATGTATCATTGAATGTGCAAGGTGTTCGCTATAGTTCTGAGACTAACACGTGGATTGTTGATAGCGAAGCATCCAGGAACATGACAGAGAACAGAGCTCTCTTATCAAATGTCACACAAATTTAAGGAGGGCATGTTTCATTTGCTGGAAACAAACATGGGTATATCACAGCCCAAGGAAAAGTGGGAAATGAAAAGATTATGTTTGATCAGGTAAACTTTGTCCAGCAATTACAAAATAACCTGCTTTTTGTCTCTCAAATCTGTGATAAAGGATTCAAAGTAGTTTTTGACAACCAAAAGTGTTACGTACTAAAGAAGGAATACACGATCCTGGAGGACCTGATCCTTATGTCATCTTCAAGATATAATGATCTTTATGTCTTGGATCTATCAAAGGCATCCACAACGGATAGTTAAGTCCAATGTTTCTTGTCCAAAGCTACTGAGAAGGACTCCATCTCCTGGCATAGGAGAATGGGACACATATATCCAAGAAAAATGAATCACTTGATCCAGAATGATCTTGTGAGGGGAGAAATGTCAAAAACATCCAACTCCTGGAGTTTTGTGTTGCATGCAAAAAGGGTAAACAGACGAAGAAGTCTCATAAGGAGAAGAAAGTTTATTCTATAGACCTTCCTCTTAAGCTTCTTCACATGGATCTATTTGGTCTAGTCGGTACAAGAAGCATCGCTGGCGACTTGTATTGCTATGTAGTTACTAATGACTACTCAAGGTTCTCTTGGGTAATGTTTCTTAAATCCAAATCTAAAACATTTGAAACCTTCAAGGAATTGGTAACTACACTGGAATTCCTATACAAGCTGAAGGTACGACAGGTGCGCTCGGACAACGGAACCAAGTTTAAGAATCAGAGGATGGAGGCCTATTGCAAGGAAAAGGGAATTGTGCATCAATTTACCTCAGCCTATACCCCTCAGATGAACGGCGTTACTAAACAAAAGAACCACATCTTGATAGAGACGGCACAGACAATGCTGGCAGACTCGAAACTGCCTATCCAATTTTGGAATGAAGCAGTGGAAAATGCATGTTATACTCATAATCGAGTGCTTTTTGGTAGTTAACGCCATGGAAAAACACGTTACAAGTTATTATAGCGACATAAACCTAACTTGGAATATCTCGAGCCATTTGGCGCTCTGTGCACCCTGCTAAAGAAGACTCAGGAGGGAAAATTTAGTGAGAAGGTTGATGAAAGGATCTTTCTTGGATACAACATACCGAACAAGAGAGTTTACAACAACTCAACAGGCCAAGTAGAGGTGTGGTGCAATGTGATGTTGAGAGATATATCACACCACCTGCTGGAAAAAGGGCCTGCCTACTTCTTCGACTATGATGGATTCTTCAAGACCTTCCACATACCTATTCCCGCTTCAGAAGACGAGTTGGCAAACAAGATGTTGTACGACGTATTGAACACAACATCTCAAGATTCAACAACTCATCATACTACCAACCAGGGGGAGCAGATCATGCGAGTGATTCTTCCTCTCATGAATACAATAAAGAAAATGAGCAGATCAACCAGGATGTGCAGGTTCTGACTTACACATGTTCACCAGCACCAGCAAGTGATACTTTAGAATCATCAGAACCTCAGACTCCTACTGCCTCCAACCTAGAACAAATACTCATCATCTTGACTCTGAGGTGGTTGTTCCAACAACTCCTGGATCACTTCAAAATGTCTATCATCCATTGGATAACATTATTGGAGATGTGAGATCAGGGGTTCAGACTAGAAATCAGCTATACTCAACTAATTATGCCTCCGTGATGGAAAAAGGATACCTTCATGACTGTGATACCGCTGCTTTGTGTCTCAGTTTGAGCCAAAGTATGTTAGTGAAGCACTAAATGAGGAGGCTTGGGTTAGTGCCATGCAAGAAGAACTTCTTTAGTTGAAGAAGTTAGGTGTATGGACATTAGTCATAGACCTAAAGGTGCTAAAGACATTGGCACAAAATGGGTCTTGAAATGCAAGAAAGATGATCAGGGGGTGATCATCAGAACAAGCTCGACTTGTTGTTCAAGGTTTTCGACAGGTTGATGGTATTGACTACAATGAAGTATTTGCACCAGTGGCAAGGATGGAAGCCATCCTCATCTTTCTTGCCTATGCATCGTATATGAAAATCAAAGTTTATCAACTTGATGTGAAAAGTGCATTCGTTCATGGTGAGATCAAAGAAACAGTGTATGTGACAGGATCAGTGATCTCAAGTTTGATGGATTAGAGTGTATCGCAGCGGAATAAGAACAAGAATTAGACAAATTATAGCAAGAAGTTGATATTCGTATACATTAAGAACAAATCGGTTGTAACGAGAGAATATATTTTTGTGAAAAGGAATGTTTCAATAATTTGTTTCTGCTCAATCATTCATCGATACAATTAGGTTGACACTCCTTATATAGAGTGCAATCACTGCTGATATGACGGGATAGTGACATCAGGCAGATTTAGTACAAAAATAACTAAAACTTAACAAACTACTGAAATGTTCACAACTACTGAGAACATATCAGAGTGCTAGTATAAAACATAAAACTACTCATACAAAACTATTGAAACTACAACGACTGAAGAACAAGCTCTTTAGTTGTTTTACAAAACTACTGAAAAGAAAAACATAAAACTACTGAAAGAAAACCGTCACAACTACTGAAGAAGACCTTTCACCTGTTGTGACAACGTCTGATACTTGGTCTTCAGCACTGTGTCTTCAGACTTTGTCTTCAGCACTTGTCTTCAGACTTGTCTTCAGCACTTGTGTCTTCAGACTTTGTCTTCAGCACTTGTTGTCTTCAGACTTTGTCTTCAGCACTTGTCTTCAGACTTTGTCTTCAGCACTTGTCTTCAGACTTTGTCTTCAGCACTGTCTTGAGACTTGTGTTCAGCTATTGTGGACTTCAGCAGTTGTTGTGACGTCTGTGAGAGTTAAGGTTTTTCTGATCCGGCTCATTGGTTCTTTTCGTCCCACCAAACTCCCCCTGAACCAATGCAGCCAAAACCGTAACTTTGTTTAGGTCCCACTTATTGTTGGCGATAAGATTGGTCTTTTTCCTTCTTGATCAGCTAAGAAGATGACCAATTAAGCACTGGCCTGGGAATAGATTTCTGAAATTTGGTTGGCATAGTATGGATAAGAGCCCTGACTTTGGGGAACTGGACACAGGGCTGTGGTCCTATCCATGAAATCTACTTCCCAGTATAAGCTGTAGGATTCTCTGGTGTATGCTCTGAGAAACATAATTTGTTCTTCCATGGTGAGATTTTCAGCTCCACCATCAAACAGTCCTTCACGCCCATATAGCTCTGAAATGTACTTAGCCTGTTTGCCATTTTTGAGCTCAACTGTTGTAATCTGTCTGTATGCAAACTCATCTGGGTGAGTACCTTCAAGTAACAGACTGAGCTCATTTTGTTTGAAGTTCTCAAGCCTCTTGTAGACTAACCCCTTTTTAATTACTCTGTTCTCTAACATCTTTTGGGGTGGCTGTTAGTTTCATAGGCTTCTTGAATCTTCTACAATTTCCCAGGGTGATACTACAGGACCACTGTGATCTCTTCATCTACGATCTTTTACTTGGCCTTGTATCCCGAAGGAATGTCTTTCTTCACAATTCTGTGAGCCACCTAGGATCAAGCCATATTCTCACCTTTTCCTTTTGATATGAAAGTGTTAGCAAGGGGTACAATCTCAGAGCTTCTTTCTTCACTACTGATTATTGATGAAGAAGCAGCATAAGTTTCTCTATGCTTTTGAGCATCTCATCATCATGAAGCTTTTGTTGCTGTCTTCTTCTATCTTACTCTCACAGCTTCCATCTATGAGGTGGGAGTGATGGGCATAGGTTTGGCTTTAGGCAAAGTTAGGACTACGGAAAGAGGCAGCCTATCTCTTCCTCATCATCATCCTCTTCTTCTTCTTCTTCTAGCCTCAACACCCTTCTTCCTTTTCTTGGGTGCATCATCGGTTATGGTTTGAGGGAAAGGAATGGTTAGTGGGTTGTGGTAGTGGTGATTTTGAAGTGGGAGGTTTTGCAGGTTGTTCTAGCATTCTTGTAGTGAGTGAGGCTTTTGAGTGTTTTGCTAGTTCTTTCTGTCCCAGCACCTGCTCATTTAGTGCTTCAATCACCAATCCCTTATGTATGCTTCAGACGAACAGATCTGGTGGTTATTGGCAAGATACTGTGCCTCGTCCATGACTTAATCTAGATCAATGATCTCCCAAGGTACTTTGCAATGAATCTGATCATGATCTCTAGTTTTCTCTTTCTAGTGCATCATAACTTGCCCATCTGAGTTAATTTCTTCAACTTCAAGTCTCCTAATCTCTAAGTCAAGCTGACAGTATTGACAGGATCAGTGATCACAAGTTTGATGTATCAGAATATAAAGCAGCGGAATACAAACACGAATTAGACAAATTGTAGCAAGCCAACGATATTTGTGAGCATAAGATCGCATACAGTTATAGGGAGAGAATATGTATTTCTGATTTCTAGGAATGTTTATAGATGTAGAATATTTCTAATCGAATCATCATCTATTTCATTCAATTACTCATTTCACTCAATGATTACAATAGGTTGTCACCCTTATATAGAGTGCAACAGTCACTGCTGTTATCACGGAAAGTGACAACTGGCAGATCCAATACAGAAATAACTAATTCTTAACAAACTACTGAAATGTTCACAACTACTGAGAACATATTAGCAAGTTAAGTACAAAATATAAAACTACTGAAACTACAACGACTGAAGAACAAGCTCTTCAGTCGTTTTACAAAACTACTGAAACATAGAAAATAAAACTACTGATATCACAACTACTGAAGAAGTACTCTTCAGCAGTTGTGACAAACTACTGAGGCTTCAGTACTTGATCTTCAGACTTTGACCTTCAGGTGTTTCATCAGCTGATGACTTCAGTCTTTGTCTTCAGACTTTGTACATCAGTGTTGATCTTCAGCACTTGTGAACTCTTCAGCTGTTGTACTTCAGTACTTTGGTCTTCAGCTTCAGTACTTGTGTTCTTCAGCTGTTGTACTTCAGCACTTGGTTCTTCAGCTGTTAAGGTCTTCAGCACTTGATCTTCAGCTGTTGAAGTCTTCAGCATTGTCAACTACTGATGAGGCTTTCAGCAGTTGTTGTGATACCGTGTGGGACTTAGAGGTTTTCTGATCTTGGCTCATTGGTTCTTTGGTCCAACAAACTCCCCCTGAACCAATGCAGCCAAAACCTCTAACTTATTTATACTCCCACTTATGATGGCAAAAATGTTGTCTTTTCCTTCTTGATCAGTAGAGAAGATGACCCATGTACGCTCCGGCCTGGGAAGAAATCTCAAATATTTGTTTGGCAGAGTATGAATGGGAACTCTGTTTTGGGGAACTGGACACAGAGTTGTTATCCCATTCATGAGATTTACTTCCCCATAATGAGTCTGTATGACTCAGAACATAGGCCTCAAGAGGAAACAATTTGTTCCTCTTGAGAGAGTTCTTCAGCTCCTCCTTCGAAGAAGAACTCTGGACCATAGTACTCTGATAGTACTTCATGGTCCTGCCATTTTTCAGCTCCACCGTAGTTACCTCCCTATATACAAATTCATCAGGATGGTTGCCTTCAAGGAGTAACTGGAGCTCATTCTTTTGGATGTCTTCAAGCTTTTTATATAACAACCCTTCTTAATCATCTTGTTTTCTAGTAAGGCTGAGGTGTCTTCTTTGCTTGTGAGCTTTCTTGAATTCATCAATGATTTCCCAAGGTGAGACTACAACGGCCAACATGATGGTAGATTCTATTTTTTTCGTACTTGGCCATTGTATCTGTGTGGGATAGTTCTTTATGGATTCTAGAACTCACCCTGGGGTCTGGCCATACTCTCACTCTCTCCTTCTGATACTGAAAGGTGGGCCTGAGAGTGTACAGCCTTTGAGCATGCCCTTTCATGGCTTGAATAGATGATGACTGAGGAAATTCTTGTCAACCATCTTCAACAGTTGCTCATCGTGCTGTTTTTGCTGTTCTTCTTCTTCTATCTTGACTCTGACCATTTCCTTTGAGAGTCAGGTGTGATCATGGATTGACTCCGGGTTTTGGTAGCTTCAGAACAGCAGAGAGTGGCAGACAATCATCTTCCATCTCTTCTTCTTCTTCTTCCATCCTCAGCACCCTTCTCCTCCTTCGGGGTACATCACTGGATGATGGTTGGGTTGGTGAAGGGATTGGTTTTGAAGAAAGAGGATGTTTGGATTTTGGCTTAGAGGTTGGTTGGGAGATTTGAGGGATAGGATCTGTTTAGTGGGTGGAAGGGAAGGTGATCTAGCATCCTTGTAGTTAATTTCGCCTTTGTGAGTTTAGCCATCTCTAACCTTTGCCAGCCCAGCCTCATCAAGGGCTTCCACAATAATCCCTTTGTTGAATTGCTCAGACAGACAGATTCTGGTGGCTATAGCCAGAATGCTGTCCCTGGACCATGCGCGGATCTCCATTAATGATCTTCCCAAGTATTTTGCAATAAAGCGGATCATTATTCCAACCTCTCTTTCTCAAGAGCTCATACCCTGCCCATGGGTTTGTATCTCTTGTACTTCTAACCTTCTGATCTTACTATCCAGTGTGGCTGTGTCAAACCCTGCCTGAAGAGTTGTTCAATTATTTATCCATGGAGCGGCTGTGTGTGGTGTCAGCTTCTTTTGACCAGCTCTCCAAGGATTTGTCTTCAGCAGTGTGATCATCAGCACTTCTCTTTCGCTTGTACGTGAGCAGAGGTTGCTTTTCTTTTTCCTCCTCTTCCTTTTCCTCAGTCTTTCCTCTTCCTTTCTTTCACTGCAGTACTCTCCCCCTTTTTGGTTGCATTGGAGGAAGGGGTTGGTACCGCAGAAAGAGTTCTTTGGACAGCAGCATCAACCAGGGGCTGTAATGTTGAGGAAAGCCTCGCATCAAGGGCTTTGATCACTATATCAGTGATTATGGTGGTGATGAGAGGGAGGGAATTTTGGAGTACAGCACCTATTTGCTCAGGAGGGTTCTGTTCCTGAGAAGTAGGGCCTGAAGCAGAGGCAGGTGGTTGATTTTGGGGTGGCTCAGTGTTTGGGAAACTTCAAGGGAAGGTGCCATCTGTGGGTGTATGATGGTGGCAGATGGACTTGCATCCTGAGACATCTTGGCCAGCAGCTCTTGAGTTGCTAACCTCATCCTCTAGAATGGTATTTTGAGCAACTACATCATAGAAGAAGCTCAGGTCATCATCAGTTGATACTGAATCACCTGACCTCCTGCTTAGAGCAGGATTTACATGCACTGGGTGTAGACCAGTTGGTGCATGTGCCCCTTGTGCTTGGTACTGGGGACTTCCAGCCTCAGGACAATGTCCATCATCAGCTGTTGCCTCTAGGGAGGTCTTAGCAATGTTACCAGCCTCACTCTGGTCATGTGCTGAGCCAGAGGAGGTGGCAGCCTCACTAGATATTCTAAGCTCCTTGTCTACACCAGGAGATAGAATTGGGAAAACCCTGTGCTGTGGGTTCTCAGGTGCACTGTGTTCCTCCCCCTCAATTGTAGAGGAATTCCCAGTAGTAAGTGGTTTCTGGGGAGGGGGTGAGGAGTGCAATTGAGTCAGCACTTGTGCAACTAGTAAAGTTGGGCTGTGAGGGGCGGTTGTTTGGGGTAAGGGGTTAGAAGCAGTGTGCACCTGGGGTGGATGGTGCTCTTCAATGGCAATCTCCTCAAGTGAGTAAGATCCCAGATAAGTAGGTGCCCCTTGGGTTGCTGCAGGCTCCTGTTGAGAGGAAGCCTGAGCGGCTGTGGCTGGAAGAGTCATTGTATCCACTAGGGGGTTAGGACTAGTGGATATATCCTGCGTTTGTGGTGCAGGAGCATCCTCAGGGGACTCAATTCCCTGAGTAGCCATTTGGGTTTCTTTTTGGTGGGTTTGGTGGGGACATTGGATTTGGAGGTGGTGGCTGTGGGTTCCAGCTGCGTGGGTTTTCGCAGCTTGGCAGCCAGTTTTAGTGTCCGGTCAGAGTTGTGCCGGGAGTATACTTCTGGCAGAACAGCCGTAGCAGGGACTCCCAGGCCAACAAGTCCTTCAGCATTAAGCTGGTCTATAATAATGGCCATTATGAACCGTGGATAGAGTATCCAACGGTTGTGTTGCTCTCCTCAGTTGTAACAGTAACATTCATCCAAAATTGGTTCAAGGATTCGGCATGTAAGACGGGGTTCAGAAGGAATGCCTTGTTGTATTGGGACTGAACCATAAGATCGATAGCAGTATCGAACTTAGTCCAGATCGGCGATTTTGTGAGGTAGGCAACACAGTTGTGTCGCGGTTTAATTTGCATAGACGCCATGGAGAAGAAGGAAGTTTTGGAGAGGAACGTTAGGTTTGAAGAAGATGAGAGCTAAGGTTAGGGGTATTTATAGGGTACGGGTGAGGAAACGACTGAAGGATGTGGTGTTAGTCATCAGTAGTTTTAAACGACCGTTGACATGGTATTATCCTTTCAGACGTTGAAACAGCTAAAGTCGTGGTGTTAGGCATCAGTAGTTTAGAAAACTACTGAAGACCGTGGTTTTGACTTCAGATGATTGAAACAACTGAGGACATGGTGTTTGTCATCAGTAGTTATGAAACTACTGAAGACAGTGGTTTGTCATCAGCTGTTGTAAACAACTGAAGACTTGGTATTGGTCATCAGTAGTTATAAAACTGCTGAAGACGTGGTTTTGCTTCAGTTGTTTAAAATGAAACAGCAGTTGTACAAACGACTGAAGAGAAAGTTCTCTTCAGCTGTTTTCGTCAATTCATAGCTTTTCAGCTGTTTCAAACTGTCCTCAAACATTCATCAGTCTTTATGGCTGATTTCAATTGTTTCATAGGACATCAGTACTTATCTGTTTTTACAGATTGCAGTAGTTATGACTGCATCAGTAGTTGTAACTACTTCAGTAGTTTAGAGCAGATGAAGTACTTCAGTACTTGTGAGACATTTAGCCTTCAGTAGTTATAAAAACTACTGAGGTTAAAAGAGCTCATCAGTACTTATATGTGACAGGCACTCATGATCATCAGTATGAATTACTGAGATCATCAGTAGTTGTCACCTATTCTAGTTGCAGCATACCAAGCCTTAACACCAGGTTTTGGAAAGTTGAACTATCCAAAGGCTTAGTAAAATGTCTGCAAGCTCATCAGCACTAGGCACAAACTTAGGATCAATCAGACCTTTTTCAAAACAATCCCTTATAAAATGATGTCTGATCTCTATATGTTTGGTCCTAGAGTGCTGGACTGGATTTTTGACAATGCAAAGAGCTGAAGCACTATCCATTAACAATGGAGTCTTAGTCTCTGTAATGCCATAATCCAAAAGTTGGTTTTGAGCCAGAGTACCTGAGATGTACAGCTTGCAGCAGCAATGTACTCTGCTTCCGCAGTGGATGTAGCAACTGAGGTCTGTTTCTTGCTCTGCCAAGAAATCAAGCAGTTGCCTAGGAATGACATCCACCAGAAGTTGATTTCCTGGTCAACTTACACCCTGCATAGTCACTGTCAGAAAAAGCAACTAATTTACCAGAATGTCTGGTAGAATACCATAAACCTAGAGATGGAGTGCCTTGCAGATATCTAAAGATCCTCTTGACTGCAATCAGATGAGACTCTTTAGGTGCAGCCTGAAATCTAGCACAAACACATGTAGCAAACATAATATCTGGTCTAGAAGCTGTTAAATACATCAAGGACCCAATCATACATCTGTAAAGTGTTTCATCACCACTTTACCTTTCTGATCTGAGTCCAGTTGTGTGGTGCTGCTCATGGGAGTAGAACAGGGCTTACAGTTTTGTAAATCAAACTTTTGCAAAAGATCTTTTGTATATTTGGATTGATGAATAAAAATTCCATCAGTCTTTTGTTTGATTTGCAACCCCAGAAAGAACTGTAATTCTCCCATGGCACTCATTTCAAACTTCTGTTGCATCAACTTTGTAAAGGCATCACACAACTTTTGATCAGAGGATGCAAAAATGATATCATCTACATAAATTTGAACAAGTAGATTATGCTGCCCAGCTTTCTTATAAATAAAGTCTGGTCTATGGAGCCTCTAGTGAAATTGTTTTCCAGAAGAAAGTTTGATAATGTCTCATACCAGGCTCTGGGAGCTTGTTTTAACCCATAAAGAGCTTTATCAAGCTTATACACCCAATTAGGATGTTTATTGTCCTCAAAGCCTGGAGGTTGACATACATAAACCTCTTCTTTAACTTTTCCATACAAAAATGCACTTTTGACATCCATTTGAAAGACTTTAAGTTTTTGATAAGCAGCATAAGCTAAAAACAATCGAATTGCTTCCAGTCTGGCTACAGGGGCAAAGGTTTCATCATAATCAATACCTTCTTCTTGTGCAAACCCCTGAACAACCAGTCTGGCCTTGTTCTTAACAATAAGCCCATTTTCATCAGTTTTGTTCCTAAACACCCATTTAGTGCCTATTGCACACTTACCTGGAGGTAGAGGAACCAGTTCCCACACTTGCTGTTTCTTGAACTGAAGAAGCTCAAGCTGCATGGCATCAACCCATCCATTGTCCTTTAAAGCAATGTGATAATTCTTTGGCTCTTGCTGACTGATGAAGAGAGCATAGAAGCAGAAATTTGACAATTGACTTCTTGTTGATACTCCAGCAGTGATATCACCAATGATTTGAGACATAGGGTGATTCTTCAGATCTTGATACACAATGAGATCTGTGCAAGTGTTTGTAGCCGGTTCAGCAGCAACAGATGGTGATGGTGAATCATTTCCTTGAAACCAATCAGTGGATGGTAATTCAAAGGAAGTTGAATTCGAAGAAATCTCATCAGCATTTGTTGTGGATGGTGCTACTGGCGCTACAGGAACATCAGGTCTAGTTGAGTCAGGCAGCTGATCACTAAACCTAAGAGGTGAGTACTGCAATCATCATCATCACCAGCAGTACCACCAGGTGGTGAACTGTTGACAGGAGCAACAGCAGGAGTTTGATAGGGAACATATTGCAGTATGTCCAAATCAAATAACTCCACAGGACTTTGTGGAATCTTGTCCTTTGGAGATTCATTAAACTTAACATGTAGAGTTTCTTCAACCATCTTTGTTCTGTAGTTGAAGACTCTGTATGCCTTGCAAGTAGATGAATAACCAACAAAGTATCCTGCATCCACCTTAGGATCAAATTTGTGGAGTTGATCCTTTGTGTTGAGAATAAAACAGGGACACCCAAATGCTTTGAAAAATGAAATCAGAGGAGCCAAATGATGGAGAACTTCATATGGAGTCTTCATCAACCTCTGATTTACTAAAACTCTATTTTGCACATAACAAGCTGTGTTGACAGCTTCGGCCCAAAAGGTCAATGGCAAACCTGAGTCAGCCAGCATGGACCTGGCAGCTTCAATGAGGGTCCTGTTCTTTCTCTCCACTACTCCATTTTGTTCTGGAGTCCTTGGAATGCTGAACTGCCTTTTGATTCCCTTTGAAAGATAGAAGTCATCAAGTGTATGATTTCTGAACTCAGTTCCATTATCACTCCTAATACACTTGACTGGAAGGGAATACTGCTTCTCAATGTACAGCACAAAGTGGATAATCTTCTGAGCAGCCTCATCCTTTGAATGTAGAAAGAAAGTCCATGCAAATCTGGAGTAATCATCCACAATTACCAGACAGTATTTCTTCTTTGCCATGCTCATTACTCTCACAGGACCAAATAGATCCATATGCAGTAATTGCAAGCAGGCAGTGGACTTGGACACTTCAATAGGAGGAAATGAGACCTTGTGCTGTTTTCCTTTTAAACAAGTGCATGTTTCATCACAGTGGAACTCCTTTATTGTAAGCCTCTGACTAACTATTGTGGCTAAGCTGATTCATGTTTTTGAGATTGACATGACCAAGCCTCCTGTGCCACAGTTTAGATTCTTGAAAAGAGGCTTTGGAAAATAGGCAAGGATTGCCTTTGAGATCTATCTTCTTAGAGAGATCTAAGGCATACACTCTTCCTGTCCTGTTGGCTTTCAGGAGAGTGTGATCATCCAACACCTTGTCAATCAAGTGCAAAACTTTGGATGACAGAATCCTACAGTTTTGACTTGTGAAAAGGGCAACATGGCCTTTATCACACATTTGACTGACAATCAAGAGGTTGTACTTGAGATTTTCCACATGATTAACATCATCAAATTGATTTCTCCATTGGAGACAAAGCCCTTACCGATGATGTAACCCCTAGCATCATTGCCAAAAGAGACAAATCCCTTCTTTCCTTGAGAGTAGTCATGAAGAAGAGAGATGTTCCCAGTCATGTGCATAGATCCCCCACTGTCTACATACCAGATGCTACTTTGGCATGTTGAAGAACCCTGCAATAATAAACAATCAGTTAGTTTTAGAGACCCAAACCTTTTTGGTTTTGGGCCTGGTCTCATCAATAGATGGTAAACTAACATGTTTATTTGTAACAACAGCCTGAGAAGAGAAGATGGTGTAGAAGAGGAGTCCTTTGGCTTAGATCTCCTTTTCTGTGGTTTCAACATAGGAATCTAGTTGGTTAACTCTACCCAACAGATGTTGTACCATCATCACCAGCTGTGTCTGATTTTGTGATAAAGCTTTCAGCTCATCAGACACATTGCTAGTGGAGTTAGATAAGGTCCTATGTTGCACCTTCTTCTTTTGAGCACCCTCAGCTGTCACCTGTTTAACTCCTTCCTTTTTGAATTGCTTTAAGGACTTAAGGGTTACAGGATTTGATGTTGCTGATACAAATGTGGTCCTCAAACTCAGTTTTCATTTTTACCATTTTCTCATTAATTTCTTCTTTTTGTTTGAGTTTGGAACCTCTTTTGTACCAACAATCATCTGTAAGATGATTGAACAAACCACATATTTCACATGGTTTCTTCTTCATCTTAGGTTGATCATCAACTAAAGATGGTGAAGCAACAGAAGACTTGTTCTTCAATGCTTTGGAAGCATTGGTTGCTTTCTTGACATCCTCTTTAGTAGCCTTCAAACTCTTTCTACTGCCAGTTTTCTTCTCTTCAGTGCTGACAGCAGTTGAAGTTTGAACTTCAGGTTTAAATCCTGCTCTCCAGTCCTTTCAGGACCTTCAGGATTAACTCCTGAGTTGATCAACTTATTGATCATGTGAATGTCAGCATTTGGACCATCAACATCAGCTGATAGGTTCAAGGAGGACTTGATGCTGACTGCTACTTCTGATTGTGCTGTATCAGAAGGTAGATCACATGATTTGATGGATTGGTTATCACTCTCACCATCAGATTCTACCTCTGCTCTCGGGGTAAAATCTGTAGGTGGAGCAGTGTGATTATAGCCAATGCCAAACTTCACATTTGAAGCAGATTGCTTACTAAGAAGCATTTCAAAACCTTTGCATGATTGTACCCATCTATCACACTCGACCTGGGTAACTGCAAGGTTTCTTTGAGATCTTTGTACTTCTCTAGAAGTACATCTTCTCTAGCCTTATCATCAATTATTTTGCAATTCAGTTTATAAACCTCATCATTTTTATCTTTGAGCACAAACTCAAACTCAGCTTTGTTTTTGGAAATTATTTGTTCTAGCTCAATGTTCTTATTAATTAAAGCTACATTTGCTTCTCTAATGGAAGCAAATGCTGCTATGCATTGTTCAGAACATAATTTGGCTTTTGCCTCAGAGGATACCTGTGATACCTGAGGTGTAGAGGCATTGGAAGATGAAGTATCAGCAGACTCCAAAGCCATAAGAGCTAGATTCCCAAAGGGACTGTCACCACCATGTTGACCAGCACCTGAGAACAGTTGATCATGACCAGACAAGTCATCTGGTAAACTGCTCCAGTCAACAACTCCTGGGGTGAAGAAGCTGTGTTGTTGAGATGAAGGTTGTTGATGAGATAGGGAAGGCTGAGGTTCTGGTAATGCATGAGGTTGTGGTGTCATAGGAACTTGAACTTGATTTGACTGTGGCATGTAATACCAGGGTACTGATATGGCATTTGGCCCTGAGGAACAAAATATGCCGGAGATTGTTGTTGAGGATGATGACTAGATGTGACAGGATGTTGCCCTCTGTGTTGTTGACTATTGCCAGGAAAGGTCACAAAGGGTGCAGTAGAGTTAGATCCAGTTGATCTACACTCTCTTGCAAAGTGTCCAAGCCGTTGGCATTTGTGACACCTCAACTTGCTCTTGTCAAAACCAACTTTGGTTTTGCCAGAGAGTCCTGGGAATTTTCTTCCAGTTCTTTTGTAGAACTTCTGAGATCTGATATTTATCAAGGCCATTTGGCTCAAATATCCATCTCTTCTAAGTCATCATCAGCAATCCCCTTGAGATCATCCATAATGAAACATAAATTGTCATTATTACATCCAGTGAACTGACCATCAACACTTACAAATGCAGAATTAGAAGTGCTCGAAGAGAAATTAATATGCTCATCATACTGGCATTCAGATGAAGCATATTCTGACTCATGACCCACCAAGGCAGTGTTGCCTTGTATAAAGTCTTCAGTGAGCTTTCCAGATGAAGACAGCTTTCTCTTCTGTTCTATCTCTCTCTCAAAAGTGAGCAATTTCCCATGAAGTTGGGTGAGAGATAGTTTGTCCAAACTTGCACTGGAGCGTAGGACAATAGTATATGTGTCCCATCTCTCAGGCAGTGATCTCAGAAATCTGTTATTCATCTGAATATTGGTGTATTCAAGTTTGACCATTTTTAGTTCAGAGATCAAACAAGAAAACCGCTCATATTGTTGAGTCAGTGTCTCGCCCTTTCTATGAGAGAATGTCTCATATTGTTGGGCAAGAATTTCTCTATTATTTGCCAAGACCTCATCTGTTCCTCCAAATTGTTCTTTCAAAGCAATCCAGAGGTCATGGGCAGTTTCATGATGCATTTGCCCAGAATAGATTTCATTGGGCAAAGCCATGGCCAGAATTCCATGGGCTTTTGCATCAATCTCAAGCAACTTCTTATCCTCATCTGAGTATTGCTCCCTCCTCTTCGGAACCATTTGATTGGTTTCCGGTTATTCACCATAGGCTTGTGTGGACCATGTACCACTGATGTCCAACACCCTGCGCTGTTAACAGACAGGTGATGGAGCATCGTCTTTGCCATATGTTATACTCATTCCTAACCAGCATAGGAGGCTTGGTTGAGTAACCAGTATTGTGAGGATCATTGGAGGGAGTGGTCATTTTCAGTTCAAAAACAGTTTAGTTCAAGTTTTAAAAAAAGTTTTAGACAAACCACAACAAACTCAATGAGAACCAAGAAAAAGATCTCAGGATGAATGAGCAGAAATACAGAAAATTCAATCTCTATAACCGTTTCTTGCAAAAACAAAAGCTAATTCAATCAAACTTGGATCTTGAATAGCAGTTTCAATGATCATTATTAGATCGATCAATGATTAACCTGCTCTGATACCATTTGACAGGATCAGTGATCACAAGTTTGATGTATCAGAATATAACAGCGGAATACAACACGAATTAGACAAATTGTAGCAAGCCAACGATATTTGTGAGCATTAAGATCGCATACAGTTATAGGGAGAGAATATGTATTTCTGATTTCTAGGATGTTTATAGATGTAGAATATTTCTAATCGAATCAATCATCCATTCATCATTACTTACTCATTTCACTCAATGATTACAATAGGTTGTCACTCCTTATATAGAGTGCAACAGTCACTGCTGTTATCACGGAAAGTGACAACTGGCAGATCCAATACAGAAATAACTAATTCTTAACAAACTACTGAAATGTTCACAACTACTGAGAACATATCAGCAAGTTAAGTACAAAATATAAAACTACTGAAACTACAACGACTGAAGAACAAGCTCTTCAGTCGTTTTACAAAACTACTGAAACATAGAAAATAAAACTACTGATATCACAACTACTGAAGAAGTACTCTTCAGCAGTTGTGACAAACTACTGAGGCTTCAGTACTTGATCTTCAGACTTTGACCTTCAGGTTTTCATTCAGCTGATGACTTCAGTCTTTGTCTTCAGACTTTGTACATCAGTTGTGTGATCTTCAGCACTTGTGAACTCTTCAGCTGTTGTACTTCAGTACTTTGGTCTTTCAGCTTCAGTACTTGTGTTCTTCAGCTGTTGTACTTCAGCACTTGGTTCTTCAGCTGTTAAGGTCTTCAGCACTTGATCTTCAGCTGTTGAAGTTTCAGCACTTGTCAAACTACTGATGAGGCTTTCAGCAGTTGTTGTGATACCGTGTGGGACTTAGAGGTTTTCTGATCTTGGCTCATTGGTTCTTTTGGTCCAACAAGTATCGAACCCCTGTCTTACAATTGATCAATAATGAGTCATTGATTACTGTGTGTAGCATCCGCTTTTGATCATCTCATCGAGTTCGAGTTCTTTTTATTTTCCTTCAACCTTCCTCTTCTTATATGTGACATGAAAGTCTTTGTGACTTTCACACCCACTTCATCAATGTCAGCTCCCTTCACAAACCCTCTCCTTCTCAGTGTCCTTTTCTTTCTTCCCCTCTATGCCTTCTTTTTCTTTCACTGACTGACTCTCCCCCTTTTTGGTTGCATTGGTTGCAAGGTTTTGAGTAGCAGAAGCCTTGTGCTCACATCTCCTCCACCAGGGTTTGTATGATTGAGGGAAGCCCTCATCCATGGTTGTGATCACAATGTCTGTGATCATTGGGGTGATGAGAGAGGGATTGCTGAAAGATAGTAGCTGTTTGCTCAAGGGGTTCTGTCCCTGAGAAGCAGTGCCAGAAATAGAAGCTGGTGGCTCGGAAGTTTTGAGTGGCTGAGTGTTGGGAGACCTTCAGGTGAAGGTGCCATCTGTGGGTTTTATGTTGGTGGCAATGGACTTGCTTTTTGAGAGAATTGGTCAAGTATTTTCTAGTGTACTGAATTCTTCCTCAAGAATTGTGTTCTGGGCCAGAACATCATAAAAGAAGCCCAGGTCATCATCAACAGATGCTGAATCACCTGACCTCCTGTTTGTAGCAGGATGTACATGCACTGGGTGTAGACTAGTTTTAGCATGTGCCCCTTTTTCGTGGAACTGGGGACTTCCAGCCTTAGGACGAAGTCCTTCATCAGCTGTTGCCTTTGGTGAGGTCTTAGCTATGTTACCAGCCTCAGTCTGATCATGTGTTGATTCAGAAGAGGTGGCAGCCTTATCAGATGTTCGTATCTGCATATCTACACCAGGAGATAGAACAGTTAAACCCTGGTGATGTGGGCTGTCAGAAGCATGTTGATTCTCTTCCTCCATTGCTGTGGTTTTCCCCTTTGTTGGTGTTTGTTTGGGAGGAGCAGAGGCATGCAGCTGAGTCAGCACGTTCGCAATAATGAGAGTAGGACTTTGTGGGGCGGTTGCAGTGGGAGATGGGGTAAAAGCAGTATGCACCTGGGGAGAATGGTGCTCTTCAATGGCAATCTTCTTAAATGAGGAAGATCCCAGATTAGTGGGTACCCCTTCTTTGGTTGTTGCAGGCTACTTTTGAGAGGAATCCTGAGCGGCTATGGCTGGTGAAGTCCCTGTATCCACTAGGGGGTTATAACTAGTGGATATGGCCTGCGTTTGTGTTGCAGGGGCATCCTCAGGGGACTCATTTCCCCGAGTACCCTTTTTTGACTTCTTTTTAGTGGGTTTGGTGGGGACTTTGGATTTGGAGGTGGTGGGTGTGGGTTCCAGCTGCGTGGGTTTGCGCAGCTTGGTAGCCATTTTTAGTGATTGGTCAGAGTTCTGCCCGGAGTATACTTCAAGCAATACAGCCGTAGCAGGGACTCCCAAGCCAACAAGTCCCTCAGCATGAAGCTGGTTTTCAATTATGGCCATTATGAACCGAGGATATAATATCCAACGGTTAGCAAGTTGTTTTTGGGCCATATCCTTGAGCTCTAAAAATATTATTTCAGAAAAATTTAAAGGTTGTTGCTCAAGGATGGAGTACATTACCTATTGCCACCTTGTGGACATTTGATCCCATGATGAAGTATTGGGGGCAAGGCAGACATTTACCATATGAAAGATGAGACGTTCGCATCCTGGAAATGTTTCTTCAATATGGTAGATGCACTCAGGTTACCCTGGTATCCATGGTGGGCAAATGATTGATCTATTGTGCCCTTTGGATAACCAGTTGGGAAAGTGGCATCATCCAGATTGAGGGTTTGGCGAAGAGTGTCTGGAGTAATGACCACTTTTTGACGATGGACAAACGATTGAAGAGACTCTGTGTCATTCTCCTCAGAGACAAGAGTGACGTTTGTCTAGAATAGGTTAATAGATTCGGCATATATGGTGGGATTTAACAGAAAAGCCGTTTTGTAAGGTGACTGAACCATTAAATCAATGGTGTTGTGAAACTTGGTCCAGTATGGCGATTTTGTGAGATGTGTGACATAGTTGTGTCTAGGTTTTAGTTGCATGGTCGCCATTGATGAAGAGAGGTTATAGTGTTTTTGAACGTTAGGTTTGAAAAGAGAAGAATGTTAAAACTCTGAAGGTGGGATAAGGTATTTAAAGGGTAGGGTTAGAAAACGACTGAAGGTTTTGGTGTTAGTCATCAGTTGTTGAAACTACTGATGACGTGGTATTAACTTTCAGAGGTTTGGAATAACTGACCGTATTGGTGTGATCAGCAGTTGTTATAAAACAACTGAAGACTGGTTTTAACCGTCAGACGTTGAAATAGCTGAAGTCTCAGATTTAGTCATCAGTAGTTATAAAACTACTGAAGATTTAGTAATCAGTAGTTATAAAACTACTGAAGGAAGTTTTGACTTCAGGTGATGAAACAACTGAGGACTTCGTATTAGTCATCAGTAGTTGGGAAACTACTGAAGACTTTGGTTTTACCATCAGTTGTTGTAAACAGCTGAAGAGTTGGTGTTAGTCATCAGTAGTTGTGAAACTACTGAAGACATGGTTTTGCTTCAGTTGTTTAGAAAGAAACAGCAATTGGAAAACTACTGAAGAGAAAAAGGCTCATCAGTAGTTGTCGTCAATTCATTGCTTTTCAGCTGTTTCATACTGTCCTCAACACGTACTCATCAGACGTTTTCATCTGTTTTCAGATGTTTCATAGGACATCAGTACGTCTTTGTATTTCTGACAACAGTAGTTGTAGCTACATCAGCTGTTGTAACTACATCAATTGTTTTATCAAATAAAGTACTTGAGTACTGAGAAGTTAAGCTCTAGTAGTTTAAAGAAAACTTCCGGAGGGAAAATAACTTCAGTACTTATATATATGACAATAATAAACTAATGATCATCAGTACTTGTGAGCTGAGATCATCAGTAGTTGTCACTTATTCTAGCTGCAGCATACCAAGCCTTAACACTATGTTTTGGAAAGTTGTGCTATCCAAGGGCTTAGTGAAAATGTCTGCAAGCTCATCAGTACTAGGAACAAATTTTGGATCAATCAGACCTTTTTCAAAACAATCTCTAATAAAATGGTGTCTGATTTCAATATGTTTAGTCCTAGAGTGTTGGACAGGATTCTTGACAATACAAAGAGCTGAAGAGCTGTCCATTAACAATGGGGTCTTAGTCTCTGTTATGCCATAATCCAATAATTGGTTTTGAAGCCAGAGTACCTCAGATGTACAGCTTGCAGCAGCAATGTACTCTGCTTCAGCAGTTGATGTAGCAACTGAGGTCTGCTTCTTACTCTGCCAAGAAATCAAGGAGTTGCCTAAGAATTGGCATCCTCCAGAAGTGGACTTTCTTGTCAACTTACACCATGCGTAGTCACTGTCAGAAAAAGCAACTAATTTACTAGAATGTCTAGCAGAAGACCATAAACCTAGAGATGGAGTGCCTTGCAGATATCTAAAGATCCTCTTGACTGCAATCAAATGAGACTCCTTAGGTGCAGCCTGAAATCTAGCACAAACACATGTAGCAAACATAATATCAGGTCTAGAAGCTGTTAAGTACATCAAGGACCCAATCATACATCTGTAAAGTGTTTCATCAACCACTTTACCTTTCTGATCTGTATCCAGTTGTGTGGTGTTGCACATGGGAGTAGAACAGGACTTACACTTTTGAAAATCAAACTTTTCCAAAAGATCTTTTGTGTATTTGGACTGATGAATGAAAATTCCATCAGCCTTTTGTTTGATTTACAAACCCAGAAAGAACTGTAATTCTCCCATGGCACTCATTTCAAACTTCTGTTGCATCAACTTTGTAAAGGCATCACACAACTGTGGATCAGAGGATGCAAAAATAATATCATCTACATAAATTTGAACAAGTAGATTATGCTGCCCGGCTTTTTTAATGAATAAAGTCTTATCTATGGAGCCTCTAGTGAAATTATTTTCTAGAAGAAAGTTTGATAATGTCTCATACCAGGCTCTTGGCGCTTGTTTCAACCCATAGAGAGCCTTATGAAGCTTATACACCCAATTAGGATGTTTATTGTCCTCAAAACCTAGTGGTTGACATACATAAACCTCTACTTTAATTTTCCCATACAAAAATGCACTTTTGACATCCATTTGAAAAACATTAAGGTTGTGATAAGCAGCATAAGCTAAAAACAATCGAATTGCTTCCAGTCTGGCTACAGGGGCAAAGGTTTCATTATAATCAATACCTTCCTCTTGTGAAAACCCCTGTACAACCACTCTGGCCTTGTTCTTAACAATAAGCCCATTTTCATCAGTTTTGTTCCTAAACACCCATTTAGTGCCTATTGCACAATTACTTGGAGGTAGAGGAACCAGTTCCCACACTTGCTGTTTCTTGAACTGAAGAAGCTCAAGTTGCATGGCTTCAACCCATCCATTGTCCCTTAAAGCAATGTGATAGTTCTTTGGCTCTTGCTGACTAATGAAGAGAGCATAGAAGCAGAAATTTGACAATTGACTTCTTGTTGAAATGCCAGCATTGATATCACCAATGATTTGAGACATAGGGTGATTCTTCATATCTTGGTACATAATAAGATCTGTGCAAGTGTTTGTAGCAGGCTCAGCAGCAACAGATGGTGATGGTGAAGCATTTCCTTGAAACCAATCAGTAGATGGTAATTCAAAGGAAGTTGAAGTTGTAGAAATCTCATCAGCATTTGTTGTGGATTGTGCTACTGAAGCTACAGGAACATCAGGTCTAGCTGAATCAGGCAGTTGATCACTAAACCTGAAAAGGTGATTACTGATATCATCATCATCATCAGTAACACCAGATGGATGACTAGCTACAGAAGATGATGGATTCATATGATCTGCAACAGCTGGTGGTTGATAAGGAACATATTGCAGAATGTCCAGATCAAACAACTCCATAGGGTTTTGTGGAATTGTATCCTTTGGGGATTCATTGAACCTCACATGCAAGGTTTCTTCAACTATCTTTGTCCGACAGTTGAATACTCTATAAGCCTTGCAAGTGGATGAATACCCAACAAAATACCCTGCATCCACCTTAGAATCAAACTTTTGGAGTTGATCGTTTGTGTTGAGAATGTAACAGGGACACCCAAATGCTCGAAAGAATGAAATCAAAGGGGCTAAATGATGTAAAACTTCATAAGGAGTTTTCATCAACCTCTGATTTACTAAGGCTCTATTCTGTACATAGCAGGCTGTATTGACAGCTTCAGCCCAAAAGGTCAGTGGCAGACCAGAATCAGCCAACATGGACCTTGCAGCTTCAATGAGGGTCCTGTTCTTTCTCTCCACTACTCCATTTTGCTCTGGAGTCCTTGGGATGCTATACTGCCTCTTGATTCCCTTTGACAAGTAAAACTCATCAAGAGTGTGGTTTCTGAATTCAGTACCATTGTCACTCCTCACACACTTAACTGGTAGGGAATACTACTTCTCAACGTGTAACACAAAGTTCATAATGGACTGAGCAGCCTCATCCTTTGAATGCAAGAAGAAGGTCCATACATATCTAGAGTAATCATCCACAATTACCAGACAGTATTTCTTCTTTGCCATACTCATTACCTTCACAGGACCAAAAAGATCCATGCGTAGTAGTTGTAAGCAGGCATTAGAGTTGGATTCTTCTATGGTTGGGAATGAAACTTTATGTTGTTTCCCTTTTAAGCATGCAGTGCAGATTTCATCACAATTGAACTCCTTTATTGGAAGACCTTTCACTAAACTCTTGTGGATCAGCTGATTCATGTTTTTGAGATTAACATGACCCAGCCTTCTATGCCACAGTTTAGATTCTTGGAGAGAGGCCTTGGAGAACAAGCATGGATGGCCTCTTAACTCAATTTTCTTTGACAGATCCAAGGCATATACTCTTCCTATCCTGTTGGCCTTCAGGAGAGTATTATCATCCAGTATATTGTCAATCAGGCTCAGAACCTTGGAAGACAGAATCCTATAGTTCTGCCTTGTGAAAAGAGCAACATGTCCTTTGTCACACATCTGACTGACACTCAACAGATTGTATTTGAGATTCTCCACATGGTTGACATCATCAAATCTAATATCTCCAATAGACACAAATCCCTTTCCAATGATCTAACCTTTAGCATCATTTCCAAATGAGACAAATCCCTTCTTTCCCTGAGAGTAATCATGAAGAAGAGCGCTGCTCCCAGTCATGTGCATGGATCCTCCATTGTCCACATACCAGATGCTTCTTTGACATGCTAAAGAACCCAGCCCAATCATAAGAAACTAGTTAGCTTTGGAGATCCAAACCTTTTTGGTTGTGGGACTGACTTTATCAACAGATTTAACCATAGCTGGTTTCTCATGATTAACAGCTGATGAAGATGGAGATGGTGCTGAAAGAGATTTGGACCTGGAATTCCTCTCCAGTGGTTTGGTCACAGTGGCTTCAAGTTGGTTAACTCTCCCCAACAGATGCTGAACCATCATAACAAGCTGTGTCTGATTTGAAGCTCGAGCTTTCAGTTCATTTGACACTCCAGAGCTTCTTTTTGATGAGTTCGTGTGACCCACCATTTCCTCCTTAGATTTCACAGACTTAGTCTTATGTTTATCAATATGCTCATCATAGTGGCATTCTCATCCTGCATACTCTGACTCATGACTTACCAAGGCAGTGTTTCCTGGTACAAAATCATCAATGAGCTTTCCAGATGATGACAGTTTTCGTTTCTGTTCTATCTGTCTCTCAAATGTGAGCAATTTCCCATGGAGTTGGGTGAGAGATAGTTTGTCCAAATTTGCACTGGAGCGTAGCACAATAGTATATGTGTCCCATCTCTCAGGCAGTGATATGAGAAATCTGTTATTCATCTGGCTGTTTGTGTACTGATGTTTGACCATTTTTAATTCAGAGATCAAACAAGAGAACCGCTCAAACTGTTGAGTCAGTGTCTCACCCTTCCTATGAGAGAATATCTCATATTGTTGGGCAAGGATTTCTCTATTATTTGCCAAGACGTCATCTGTTCCTCCAAATTGTTCTTTCAAGGCATTCCAGAGGTCATGGGCAGTTTAATAATGCATTAGCCCAGAATAGATTTCATTGGGCAGTGCCATGGCCAGAATTCCATGGGCTTTGGCATCAATCTCAAACAATTTCTTATCCTCATCTGAGTATTGCTCCCTCCTCTTCGGAACCATTTGATTCGTTTCCGGGTTATTCACCATAGGCTTGTGTGGACCATGTACCACTGATGTCCAACAACCTGAGCTGTTAACAAACAGGTGATGGAGCATTCGTCGTTGTCCTATGTTGTACTCATTCCTAACCAGCATCGGAGGCTTGGTTGAGGAACCAGTATTGTGAGGATCATTAGAAGGAGTAGTCATTTTAGGTCCAAATACAATTTAATTCAAACTTTTAAAAGATTTTACACAAACCACAATAGACTCAATGAAAACTAAGAATAAATCTCAGGATGAATGACCAAAAACACAGAAAATTCAATCTCTATAACCGTTTCTTGCAAAAATGCTAATTCAATCAAACTAGGATCTTGGATAGCAGTATCAATCATCAATTATTGGATCGATCAATGATTAACCAGCTCCGATACCATTTGACAGGATCACTGATCTCAAGTTTGATGGATTAGAGTGTAACGCAGCGGAATAAGAACAAGAATTAGACAAATTATAGCAAGAATTTGATATTCGTATGCATTAAGAACAAATACGGTTGTAATGAGATAATATATTTCTGTGAAAAGGATGTTTCAATAATATCAAATGTTTCTGCTCAATCATTCACCGATTACAATTAGGTTGACACTCCTTATATAGAGTGCAATCACTGCTGATATCACGGGATAGTGACATCAGGCAGATTTAGTACAAAAATAACTAAAACTTAACAAACTACTCAAATGTTCACAACTACTGAGAACATATCAGAGTGCTAAGTATAAAACATAAAACTACTCATATGAAACTACTAAAACTACAACGACCGAAGAACAAGCTCTTCAGTCGTTTTACAAAACTACTGAAAAGAAAAACATAAAACTACTGAAAGAAAACCATCACAACTACTAAAGAAGACCTCTTCAGCTGTTGTGACAACGTCTGATACTTGGTCTTCAGCACTTGTGTCTTTAGACTTTGTCTTCAGCACTTGTCTCCAGACTTTGTCTTCAGCTGTTGTGGACTTCAGCAGTTGTTGTGACGTCTGTGGGACTTAAGGTTTTTCTGATCTGGCTCATTGGTTCTTTTGGTCCAACAGTATGTCAGTCAACCCGAGGGATTTGAGGATCCATATCATCGGGATAGATTCTACAAACTCGATAAGGCTCTCTACGGGCTTCATCAAGCTCCAAGGGCTTGGTATGAGAATCTTTCAACTAATCTTGTGAAACACGGATTTCGTAGGGGAGTCATTGACTGCACACTATTTATCAAAGAAAAAGATGGAGACTTACTCCTAGTACAGATCTACGTAGATGACATAATCTTCGGTTCAAAGAACGAAGAGTTCTGCCAAGAATTCGAAGAACTTATGAAGGCGGAGTTTGAGATGAATGCCATGGGGGAGATGAAGTTCATTCTCGGGTTACAGGTGGATGAGACACCAAATGCAATCTTATTACATCAGACCAAGTATGTAGGGGATATTCGCAGTCGATTTGACATGGAGAATGCCTTCACAGCTGGCACTCCACTAGCTACAAACCATGATGTAGCACCCGATGAGAATGGTGATCTGGTAGATGCCACTATGTACCGAGGGATGATAGGATCTCTCATGTATCTCACTGCCTCAAGACCAGATATCATGTATGCAACATGTTTATGCTCGCGATATCAGGCAAAGCCTAAGGTGAATCATCTAATTGGGGTCAAAAGGATAATTCATTATGTGAAGGGCACACCCACACTTGGGTTGTGGTATCCTCATGATGATGACTTCGAACTTACAGCGTATAGTGACTCGGATTATGGCGGCTGCAAGATGAACTACAAGTCTACATCAGCAGGGTGTTAGTTCTTTGGGAGAAGATTAGTAACCTGGCAGTGTAAGATGCAGACCTCAGTTGCTTTGTCAACCTGTGAAGCAGAATACGTTGCCGCTGCAAGCTGTTGTTCCCAAATCATATGGATTCAACAGTAAATGCGGGCTTACGGTTTGCATTTCACTTCCACTCCTATATTTGTTGATAACTCTGCTGCGATTGCTGTCACTAAGAACCCGGTCCAACATCCTTAGACCAAACACATGAGAATCAAATATCACTTCATACGTGACTATTTTGAAAACAATTTAATCAACGTGATAAAAATAAATACTGATTTTCAACATGCTGACCTCTATAGAAAGGCTTTTGGCAAACCACATCTTCTATATCTGTTAGAGGTCAATGGCGTTAAAAAGAAAAGTGAGGTCATTCCTGTCGATGACCATGTATAGTCCGATGCGTCGCGTCTAGTTTCCTTTAATACTTTTTAAATTTTAGTGTTATTTAAGTATAATTCTCTTGATGATTGTTAAATGTTAGTTTGTTAATTCCACTTAGTGTCTTTTCTTACCCATTAAAATTCTAAAACGCAAATCCTTAGAGGTTTCAGTAATTTAGGGGGAGAATAGGTAATAGGTAAATATAAAAAAAACAAGGGAAAAAGGAGAGGCAAGCCGATATAAATAAGATCGTACGTGTGATATCGATTTAATGTGTGGAATATGATAATACACAGGTACAAACCATTTGGGACTGTAATAACGAAAATTGAAAAATATGTAAAGTTCAAGTATAAGTATGTGTAGTCTGAGAAATATAAAAGGAAATATGACAGTTAAGCTAGCTACTACTAAGGTAACACAAAGAATGTAGACCTAGAGGTTGCTAGACCACAGTTGATATGTCGGTAGATTCAACAAAATAGATGACTAGACCTTTTGGTGATCTCAAGATTAAACTAAAATGTTTGACTAGCCGTGGGTAACACATTATCCCCGTTATCACAATCAACAAGATTCCAATAAGGGGTGACGAGCAAAATAAACGCCACAAAAGTGTGCTTAAGACCAAAGCATGAGCAAAAGCACATGAAAAATGAAAATACAATCAAACTTATAACCTAGGTTGTTGGTGAGATTTGTGCTAAAAGAATAACAATTGCTCAAACAAGAAGATAGATTATGGCCCTCTCTGCTGTGCGGTGGCACTGACCTGAGGATAAGCATAACCTATATATTCTAGAACTCATTGTTGATTGCCGCCTCTCTATTGTGCGATGGCACTGACCTGAGGATTGGTTTCTCTTTCAAAAATCTATGAATAGTCGCTTCTTGAACACTACCCTAAGACCGCTCAAAAATCTCCTGAGGAATGTTGATTACCATATGAGTGTGGGATCCACAAATGCTTGTTGAAATAAACAAACCTTAAAATGATCACCAAACTGTGTTGAAAGTCTGTGTATGGATTTAAGTGGACAAGGATACTGACAATCACTATGACTACAATTCTTGAAAGTTCAAATCAGTGTGGGGATCTAAGAGTACTAGTATGATTTCCTAAATTTGCTAAATGACTCGAGATGAAAAACAAGGAATGAGCATCAAAGTTGTTTTTAATAAGTTGTCCTGAATGATTTGAATATCCTATATGATTCCAACATAAATTGACCCATGTATGGTTTAAATGATTGAGGCTGCTTTCTCAGAATAATTATTCCTTAGAACTACATCTTAGGAATTAACTCTCCCAAAAACACAAAAACATATCTTGGTTTGTTTAAGTTTTCAGTACTATTCCTTTATTTCTATACAAAGTTTGTCAAAGTCAGTATGTTAGTATCGGACTATGTCATGGAAGTTGATAAGGAACCTTATCATCTAAAAGGTCATGTCTGAGGTGACCACAAGTGTTTTCAAACAACAATTGGGTCACATCCGAGGCGACAAATTGTTTAAAAGGATCACGACTGAGGTGATCAAAAGTTTTTTAAGTTAAAATGATCATGTCTGAGATGATCATGTGTTCATAATGTCAAATCAATAGTTTAAATGGCTCTAAAAGTCAAATGGTCATAAAGTTAGAAAAATTAAAGAGTATGACCCATTCGCACGACTGGACCATGAGTATGGACCAATCAGGCGAATGGACCATACTCATGCATTAAACAGCCGAATGGACATGAGTATGACCCATTCACCCGAATGGATTATCAGAATGTGTCATTCGTCCGATTGGGAGCGTGCGACTGAGTCAGTCGACCGACTGAGCCTCAGTCGGCCGACTGAAGGTGATCGACTGAGTCAATCGCCCGACTGAGCTTCATTCGCCTGAATGAACTGAGAAAATGAGTCCAGTCGGCCGATTGAACTCCGATTTAGTATATAAAGGGCCACAATCGATCGCATTCTTCTTACCACTCCCAATCGCCCTAAATCGCACATCATACCGTTACTCTGCCCAAATCTCTTTAGACTTCAATTAGTCCTCCTTCTTGATATTCTGGAGTGCGTCTACCTTCTTACAGCTAAAATGTGATGAATTCACACCGAAATCAGAAGAAATTAGTACCTTAATTAGTGATTCACGGTTGAAACAAGAACAGACCACTCAATGGCCTAATAACCCACTGAAACCATGTAAAATGTTAAAAATAAGGTTATTAGGTTATTAGTTAAGTGATTGCGAGTCTAACGAACCTTTTCAAAATGTTTAATTTCATGATTTTGTCAAGACTCGAACCTAAGTCAACCAAACAGTAAGTCATGCGACTGGTCAAATGGATGAACTCCAATCGCACGATTGAGCCGGAAGAATACCTAAATTGGCCGAATTGGACATGCGAATGAGCTTAGTCGGCCGACTGAATCAATCGCAGGGTTAGCCAACCAATTGCACTCAATCGCATGTTCATTCACTTGAATGAGTCCAGTCGCTGGATAGGATAACCGACTGACCACAGTCGCGTGATTCATTCACATGAATGAATCAGAATGAATTCAAACAAGATACTTATAACTGATTTGTGTTATGTGAGTATCTAATGATTATGTGTCTTGTGTTTCAGATTGATGGCTGCTAGATGGTCAATCAACCCTAAGCACAACATATGTGCTCATCTAGATCATACTACTCGGAATGGCACCAAGTTTACAGAGATCATCGCATTTCTTAGGCGATCAAGGATCCACAAGGCCATATCTACTCCTTGCACTCCTACAGGTCTTTACACCTGGCATTTTGGGAGAATGCTTCTGTTGATCGATCCCAGAGCAGTATAGCATACGAAGCTCTATCTGTGGGATGGCTATCGAGATCACTGCTGCCGATATCCAGAGAGTACTTGAGCTGGGGGACAATACTCATCATCCCACCAAGCTACATCCACTGACCGTAAGACGATGCTTTCCGAGGATTAAGTATGCTGGGGACATCAACTCAGGTGTGCTTAATAAAAGCAACCTGTGTCCCCAGTACAAGTACTTAGCACGTGTCATATTGTAGTGCATCACTTCTAGAAGAGGTGGGTTTGATGATCTTTCAGACCAGATCCAGAATGCTTATGTGGCACTGGTGTTGAACTATCCTTTCAGCTTCTCGAGCATGATCTTCTCTTACCTTGTGGAGAATCTGGAGGCAAGGGTAAGGAGGGTTTTGCATGTACCCCAGATTCTTGCAGCTGATTTTCAATGAGAAGCTTCCATCCCTTCCCAAGGAAAGCAACGATACCGTGGTTTTAGAGATCATGGATGATACGACCCTGGGTCGTATGAGAGTTTACATGGGTAAGCACGTAAAGCCCCAAGTGAAGAGACTGGTAGGCCATCTGGCCAATGAATGTTATGTGGCGCCAGGGAGACGTAAGTGGCGTCACACAGATAGCGACTCCGATGATGAGCAGTTACTGCTCCCAGAGCATGACTCTGATGACAATGATAGCGGGGATGAAGGAGATGTACGACCCACTCAACAAAGGGGCCCCACTACTAATATTCCATCTCTAGCATCTACCCCCACTGGAGACGGAGCAGAGACTCCTGGGTTCCACCAGGATTTCATGCCTGGTGAGGAAGAGGAGGAGTCAGATGAGGAGCCACTGACTCGGACTATGGGAAGTAAAGTCGTTCCCACAGAACGAGGGCTCGACGCGGTTGGTGAACGCCCAGGTGGATTGGGAGAGACTACTGATGATCCTACTTACAATCCTGATTTGCCAGGCCGCGCTCTAGGAGGAGCATCCTGCTCGACTGGATTGAGGAAGAAGAGGATGGCTCAGTCCCATCGCTTGAAAAGAAAGAAACGCAGAATTACCTTTATCACCACCATAGCCACCACCACAGCTACCACCATTCCACTTACCACCACTACCACCATTCAACCCACCACTACCACCAGTTCATACACCACTTCCACACCCACTCCACCAGATACACACTTCCCATCCAGCACCACTACAACTCATCCACAGCCATCCACATCGATACCAACCCCAATCTTCTCTGCATCCACTACCACCACCACAGCCCATGGAGTTGGGACCTCCTCACAGGTCCCACCTATTATAGGATCCGCTTACCCATCTGTTGGGTTGGAGGAGCAGTTGGCTAACCTTAACAAGTTAGTGTTGAAGCTGGTGGGAACGGATGAACAGCGAGCCTCTCAGCTTAATCAGCTGATGGAGCTTAATGCATCCCAAGCCGAAAGGATAGAGGCCCAAAGCCAAGAGATTACTGAGCCAAGAGAGATGCATACATCCTTAATACAGAGGATACAAAATTTAGAATCCCAGAACAAGAAGCTTAGGCTGAGACTGAATGGATCCAAAGATGAGCGCCTAAAGATCGGAGAAGTAGATGGAAATGATGGTGATGACAATGACAGTGATGATGATGAAGATGATGACTGTGATGATCAAGGGGATGACACTGATGCAGGTGATAATGTTGATCATGATGATGATGATGAAGAAGGAGATGCAGCTGCATCTACATCAGCTCAAGGTCAAGAGAGGCGCACAAAGAAAAATCAAGACCAAGGAGCCCCATCATCTTCTGCTGATCCTACTGACACACCAGCTATTGAAGACAAGAGTAATGCATAGTTGTTTATGTTATCTAAACTATGTGTATTTGAATATTGTATCTAAAAATGTAATTAATGTTTATGGTTATTATTAATGTTACTGATCTATTTGTTGACTAAATGATTGATGTGCTACATGTTTTAAATCAAGCAGGTCCTAACATTCAAGGAGATGAATATGATGTTGCTCCCCTTCAATAGATCAAGACTCAACTCATAATGATTCTTGATCTGCAGGGGATTGTTAGGAGATCAGTGATTACACTCCTGAAGAATGAGAAATAATTCATGATCTCACCGACGAGCAACTGGCTGAAATGTTCCGACTCAATCCTGATGAAATTGTGAAAGATGCTCCAACTATGCAAAAAGAGATTGACGATGAGCTTCAGGAGGTCGATGAGATTGAGATAGAAGATGTCACTGCTCAACACTATCCAGAGTACACTGACAAGGAGGGAAATGTCATACCCAATCTGGGAGACACTCTTGTTAGTGACACTTTTGAGACTCTGGACAGGATGGAGCAAGAGTCAGAAAAGGATAAAGAGAAGGCCCAAGCCTCAGACGCTGAAGTCAACATCAAAAAGGCTAAATAGGTAGCATGTTTTGAAGAAATCAGATACCAACACAGAGCTACAACATCAACCGTCTACACCAAACTGTATAACGTCAAGAAACATCAAAAGGTGGCAGGCAGGATCATAACATGGGCACATTTTGCAGGCCTCAACGTTTATGCGGTTAAACGTGAGAAGGGAATAGAGTACTTTAGATTTCCACACGATCTGAAGACTCTTCCAGGTTTTAAGCTCAACCAGTTAGCAAAGTTAAACTTGCTATATGCTGACCCTCGTAAGATGTCAGGCTGGTTTGAAGCCGCTCTAAAGAGGGAGTACCATACCAGATGGGTCAACATCAAACCTCAACAACGAACGAGGTACATTAGAAGATCTGAAGTTGATGCCATAACTGGCAAAGCAAGATTAGTATTGAAGTGGAGTCCACCACGTACAATGTCAAAGATCCCACTACGTGAGATGCCACAGGACTTCACTCCGAACTTCAAATGGTGGTACTACGATTGGAGAACGAGAGAGGCCGTAATAGTCTTGAACAGGAATGGCACAATGGAAACCATAAGGGTGTTTGACCTGATATGGCTCACCAAGTTGTCAGCACAAGATGTTTATACTTTATACAAGTGGCCACTGTTCTATGACTCACACGATATTGTACAAGCTTTACAGTTCTAGAAAGTGATAAGACTCTGTTTTGTATTTAGATAAACACAGGAGTCACCACAGAAGCTAAGTACAAGAAGTTTGAGGAAATCATGAAAGATGTTAGACAATAGATAAGATCTAGGTCCAAGAGGGAGTTTGTTGATACATATATGTACCTAGATCCTGATCCGAATGTAATATGTCTTACACTTATGTAATTATTGGGTACTTAATCAGATAAAAAATGTTTGGTTGTGTCTATAATGTTTAATATTTCATTAATGAGTTGTTTAATGCATATTGACTTGACTATATAGGTTTGTGATTGTTTGAAGTGTTATACATAATGTTATAATATTGAATACATTCAAACTTGGTGAAGTGAAGTTCTCATGCGTCCAACCGGATCATGCGCCCCTACAGTGGTCATGCGTCCGAATGGCCATGCGACTGAGTGTCATGCGCCTAAATAGTTCATACGCCTGAACAACTTCATGCATTTAACTCAGTCGCACGACTGAACACTCAGTTGTGCGAATGGATCAACCGCATGGCTCAATCGCATGAATGAACCATGCTAATGGTTCAGTCGCCCGAATGAGAAACCCTAACCTATAAATACCACCTATTTCGTTGAAAAATGTAAGCATTCAATCCATTTCGACTCCAGACGTACCCTAGCCGTCCAGAAGCCTCTAAGTTTGAACTCCAAGTTCATAGAACAGTGTAGATCGATTCCTAATCGATTCTTGATGTTAGATTCAATACATTATTGTGTCTACGTGTGTTCTCACTGATTGGATCGCCAATCAAATAGGATTCCACACTATTTGGTTTGGTTTAACACGTTAATCAGTTGGTGTTTGGTCAAATACCAGATCCTAACATAATCGTTCAATCAAATCTGGCAATTTTTCTCCTTCATTGCTATAAAGGAGTCAAACTAGCTTTGTGCCATTATGAGATTATCTGACTTAAAATCTTCTGAAGATGACATTTTATTATAAATTTGAATTAGACATGGTTTGTGCTCATACGAACTCCATCTATAGAGTTAGTTATCATTATGTTCTAAAGGTCTTCTTAGCTCAAATATTAGGTTAGGATCTCCTGTTTATTAGATATTGGTGGATGGTAAAACATTCTCACAATATGTGTTAAAACATTTGGTAACTAAATCAAGATCAACAACCAATTTGGACTAGAACCTTTACCACTTGGAATATGTTTATTGAAGGTCACATTAGCTGAGTCCTTAAATACTATACTTGTTCGATTGTATACTCTATAAGCCTTAGCTTGAGAAGAGTATCCAATAAAGTATCCATCATCTGATTTTTCATCAAATTTGGCTATTTGATATTTGATATTCAAGATTGTGCAACGACATCCAAATGATCTCAAAAAACCAAAGAAAGGTTTTCTCTTGTGCAAAAGTTCATTGGGAGTCTTACCATGAATCTTAACTACTAATACCCTATTTTGCACATAGCAAGTAGTGTTAACTGCCTTGGCGCAGAAGGTGATAGGCAATTTAGAGTCACACAACACAGTTCTTGCAGCTTCAATTAGTGTCATTTTTCCACTCTCAGCAACACAATTTTGTTGAGGAGTCCTTGGAGCACTATATTGTCTTGAAATACCCTTTTCAACACAATATGTATCAAGGATTTGATTCTTAAATTTAGTTACTTGATTACATCTTATGATCCTGACCTTATCATCACATTGATTCTTAATCTTTAAAATGAAATTCTTCAAGATCTTAGGAGTCTCATTTATAGTTAAAAGAATGAAGACCCAAGTGAACCTTGTAAAGTCATTAGTAATCACTAAACAATATGAGGTCCTTCCTAAACTCATCACACTAATAGGGCCAAAGAGATCAATATGTAATAAGTGTAAGGGAGTAGTGATAAAGTTTCTTTACTCTAGCTTGTGAGATGCCTTGTGCGGCTTCCTTTTAAGCATGCAACACAATAGTCGTTACTTGTAAACTCTTTTTTACAAATTCTAGTTACCAGATCATTTTAATGAACTTATTCATGTTCTTAAAGTTACATAGAACATTCTTTTATGCCAAAGGAAAGACTCATCACTATTTGATATAGATAGAATCATGAAGCTTCTACTCAAACAGATTTTTCTTACAAGTCAATCTTGTACATGTTCCCATTTTTCAGGGGCTCTGAGCAGGATATGCTCTAGAAGAATGACCACCCCGGGCTTGATAAAAATGCACTCATGCTCAGTGAATAGCATGATTTGACTCTGATCACAAAATTGAGATACGCTAAAGAGATTTTAACCCCTGTTAGAATTTGGTATTTGAACGAAACACCAACTGATTAATGTGTTACCAAACAAAATAGTGCGGAATCCTATTTTATTGGCGATCCAATCAGTGAGAAGGCACATAGAAACAATAATGTATTGAAACTAACATCAAGAATCGATTAGGAATCGATCTACAGCATTCTATGAACTTGGAGTATGAACATAGAGGCTTCTGGACGCTAGGGTACGTCTAGAGTCGATGTGGATTGAATGCTTATGTTTTCCATGAATTAGGTGGTATTTATAGGTTAGGGTTGCTCATTCGGGTGACTGACCCATAAGCATGGTTCATTTGTATGATTGAGACATGCGGTTGCTCCATTCGCACGACTAAGTGTTCAATAGTGCGACCGAGCCAATCTCATGTTATAGTCATACGACTGATCCAGTCTCCTGGTTAAATTGTGCGACTGAGTCATTCGTATGAAGGTGTTCATGCATATGGTTCATTAGCAAGTGCCATTCACATGATACCATCATGTTATTAAGTTTGAATATATTAAACATAGTAATGTTACTTATATTAGTTCAATCAACCACAAACCTATATAATCAAGTCAATGTGCATTAAACAACTCATTAATGAAAATAGTTAACATGATAAACACAACAAACATTTGCATTTCATTAAGTACCCAACTATTACATAAGCGTAAGACAACAAAGACATATTACATTAAGATCAGAATCAAGGTACACATGTATCAATAAACTCCCCCTTGGACCTAGATTCATTTTGTCTTACCTTCTTCATAACCTCCTCATACTTCTTGTACTTCTCCTCTCTTGTGACTCCTACATGTATTTCAAATGAAAAGTAGAGTCGTATCACATTTTGGAATTGGAGGGCTTGTAAATATCTTGTGTGTCATAGAACAGTGGCCACTTGTATAGTGTGTAGACACTTCAGCTGACAAGTTGTAAGCCACATCTAGTCAAATACCCTAATAGTATCCATTCTACCAGCTTTGTTCAGAACTATGACCGCCTCCCCTGTTCTCCGTCATAGTACCACCACTTAAAGTGTGGAGTGAAGTCCTGTGGCATTTCCCTAAGAGGGATTCTTGACATTGTTCTTGGGGGACACATTTTAGCACTATTTTGGGCTTTCCTGTTATGGGACTCAACTTCAGAACATCTGATATACCTCGTCAGTTGTTGAGGTTGAAGTTGACCCACTTGGTGTGTTACTCTTTCTTCAAGCCAGCCTCAAACCAGCTTCACATCTTCTTCAGGTTAGCATATAACAGGTTCAATTAGCCAGCTGGTTGAGCAAAAACAGGTAGAGACTTTAGATCATCCAGGAATCTAAATTACTCAATACCCATATATCTCTTTACCGCATATACATTAAGATCATCAAATGAGCCCACGCGACAATCTTGCCTGGCACCTTATGATGTTTCTTCACTTTGTAGAGCTTGGTGTAGACATTCGGTTTAGGAGTAGAGCGTTGTGCTCGGATCTCCTCAAAACATGTAGCCCATTCAGCCTTTCTGATATCTACATCGGTGTTTGAGGCTTGGGCTTGTTCTTCAACCTTCTCAGACTCTTGCTCCAACTTATCCAATATCTTAAATGTATCATTGTCGAGGGAATCCCCCAGATTGGGGACCATATTTCCCCCTTTGTCAGTGTACTTGGGATAGTGTTCCGTTGTGACGTCCTCGATTTCTATTTCATCAATATCGTTCAGCTTGTCAACACTAGTTTCTACAAAAGTTGGAGCATCCTTGACAATCTCATCAGGATTGAGCTTGAACATTTCTGCAATTTGCTTGTCAGTGAGATTGTGAATTATTTCCCCTTCTTCAGGGGTGTACTCACTGATCTCCTGACACCCTAGCAGATCAAGAATCATGGTTAGTCGAGTCTTGACCTGGTGAAGGGGAGCAACATCGTAATCGTCCCTTTGAATGTCTAGATCTGCTTGATTTAAACTTTCAACACAGCAGTCATTAGTTACTACTCAAGACATAACCATAATAAGTGAGGCCTAACCATTTACATAACATATAAACATTCATTTCATTTATTTTATATATGATCCAAATATAAATGATTTTAAATAACAATAAAACATCTAAGCATTACTCTTGTCCTGGATCATCGGCTCTTCTACTGCCGGGTCAGATGTGGAGGCAATCGGATCTTAAGTTCGTTTTCTCCTCCTTTCGCTCGCTGATGTGGCATGAGGTGAAGAGTCATCATTTTTATCATCACTAACATCAGTATCACCATAGTGATCATCACCATCATAATCATCATCATCATCACTATCATCAGCAGCATCACCGTCTCCATCACCTTTCCTCTCTTTAAGGGCTCATCTTTGGACCCCTTGAGCTTTAACTACAAAGATTTGTTTGCAGGCTCCAGCTCCTCAATCCTTTTGGCGTGTTGCTCCTGAGCTGAGATATCTGATGAGCCTCCTCATCGATCAATCGAGCCTGATGAGAAAGCTGCTGAGATTGGATAGTGGTCAGGTCTACCAGCTGTCGTATCTGAGTGGTCTTCTCTTTATCTGCAGCTAACAGCCTCAGCACCATTCGGTTCAATGTTGAGAGCTGTTCCTCTACCACATTAGGAGGTAAAGGTGATCCTAATGGATATGGATAGAAAGAAGATGGTACTACAGGATGGCTAGTGGTGGTGGTGAAAGTGGTGAAGATTGGAGGTGATATAGATGATGGTGGTGGTGTAGGTGAGAATGATGTGGTGGCGGATGGAAAGGTAGTGGTGGTGTTGGGTGGAATGGTGGTAGGGATGGTAGCTGTGGTGGTAGTAGTGGGAGTGATGAAGGTGAGTCTTCGCTTCTTCTTCTTATTGTCATGGGGCTGAGCCATCCTCTTCTTCCTCCATCCAGACGAGGAGGATACTCCCCTGGAACTTCTCTGACCGGGAGCATATGTAGGGTTAGCAGCAGTCTCTCCCGATCCGCCGAGGCGTCCACTAACCGCCCGGAGCCCCTGTACTGTGGGAACGACTTTACTTCCCACAGTCCGGGTTAGTTGCTCCTCATCCGACTCCTCTTCCTCCTCACCAGGTATGAAACTCTGGTGGAACCTAGCAGTCTCAACTCTATATTCAGTGGGGGCAGAAGCTGGAGATGTAATATCAGTAGTGGGGCCCCATGGTTGAGTGGGCAATGTATCTCGAGCATCCACGCTATCATCATCATCAGAGTCGTGCTCTGGGAGCTGTAGCTTCTCATCGTCTGAGTTGCTGTCTACATGACGCCACTTATGTCTGTCTGGCGCCACGTAACTCTCATTAGGTAGATGGCCTATGAGTCTCTTTACTTGGGACTTTACCTGCTTACCCTGGTAAACTCTCATACCACCTAGAGTCGTATCATCCATGATTATTAAAGCCACAGCATCATGGCGCTCCTTTGGAAGAGAAGGCAGCTTCTCGTCAAAAATCATTTGGAGGAACGTAGGGTACATACAGAAACCCTCTTTTCCCTTTGCCTCGAGATTCTCCACGAGGTAAGAGAAGATCATGTTAGAGAAGTTGAACGGGTAGTTCAGCACCAGTACCACGTAGGCATTCTGTATCTGGTCTGATAGGTCATCAAACCCACCCCTTCTGGAAGCTACGCACTTTAGAATGACATGTGCCAAGTACTTGTAATGGGGGCACAGGTTGCTCTTGTTGAGCACACCAGAGTTGATGTCCCCAGCATACTTAATCCTCAGAAAACATCCTCTCACGGTTAGTGGGTGAAGTCTGGTGGGGGGATTAGTGTCGTCACCCAGCTCAAGTATCCTCTGAATGTCTGCAGTAGTAACCTCTATATCCATGCCACAAATAGAACTTCGTATGCTGTACGGCTCATGTGAACGATGAACAGATGCATTCTCCCAGAATGCCTTATGTATAGACCTATAGGGTGTGTATGGAATAGAGATGGCCTTATGGATCCTTGATCGCTTGAGAAAAGCGATGATCTCAGTAAGCTTGGCACCAATCCGAGTAGTATGGTCTAAATGAGCACATATATTGTGCTTGTGGTTGATAGACCATCTATCAGCCATCGATATGCAAAACAAGGCACATAAAATTGAATAATCACATACCACAAATCGGTTCTAAGTAGCTTGATTGAATTCATTCTGATTCATTCATGCGAATGAATCATGCGACTGTGTTCAGTCGGTTGTCCAATCATGCGACTGGACTCATTCGGCTGAAAGAACAGGCGACTGAGTTCAATGGGTTGGCTGATCCTGCGATTGGTTCAGTCGGCCAACTGAGCTCATTCGTATGATACGTTCGGCTAATTGACCCATTCGGCCAGCTCAATCGTGCGGAATCCTATTTGATTGGCGATCCAATCAGTGAGAACACACGTAGAAACAATAATGTATTGAAACTAACGACAAGAATCGATTAGGAATCGATCTATAGTGTTCTATGAACTTGGAGTACGAACTTAGAGGCTCTGGATGGCTAGGGTACGTCTGGAGTCGAAGTGGATTGATGCTTATGTTTTTTCCACCAATTAGGTGGTATTTATAGGTTAGGGTTGCTCATTCGGGCGACTGAACCATAAGCATGGTTCATTCGTATGATTGACACATGCGGTTGATCCATTCGCACGGCTGAGTGCTCAGTCGTGCGACTGAGCCAATCTCATGTTATAGTCATACGACTGATCCAGTCTCCTGTTTAGTCGTGTGACTGAGTCATTCATATGAAGGTGTTCATGCGTATGGTTCATTAGCATGTGCCATTCGCATGATACCTTCATGTAATAAGTTTGAATATATTAAACATAGCAATGTTATTTATATTAGTTCAATCAATCATAAACCTATATAATCAAGTTAGTATGTGTTGAACAACTCATTAATAAAATAGTTAACATGATAAACACAACCAAACATTTGCATTTCATGAAGTACCCAACTATTACATAAGTGTAGGACAACAAAGACATATTACATTAAGATCAGAATCAAGGTACTCATGTATCAACAACTCCCAGCATCTCCTCTAAAACCTGTGAAGACGCTGGATCGGTTGACATCCAAGCGTGTTCTTCACGGAAGGAAAGAAACCAAGAGTCAAACAATAGAACGAACAATAATAGAATGGTTTCATTGATAAAACCTAGTGATTAAAAGCTCGTTAAACATATGAATCAAGACTCTTGGCAAGGGGAGATCGAGCATGATCTCCCCTCTAATCCGGTAGCACCTAGGCCCCGGGCACTCTCTCAAAAGCCTTACCTCTCTACACAATGAAAGTGATATTTATAGGCCTTAGCCCATATCAGATACGACTGGGCCATTCGTACGATTGGACCATGCATATGGTTGAATCGTACCACTGGACCATACGTATGATTCAATCGTATGACTGGACCATACTTATGTTTTAGTATTACGAATGCCTAATAGCATCTCTCAGTCACACGACTAGTCCATTAGCATGGCTAAGTCATATGACTAAGTCTCATTCACATATGCTCCTACGAATGATTCGGTTTCATGTGTTTACAATATATCAGGTGTATTACATTAAACCTATACTATTCGTCAAGCGATGGACACACTATATATGACAATATATGCTCCAACAAATTCCCCCTTGGACCTTGCATGCGAATAGTAGATAACACCTCTTACAATCTTCAGTCAATCATTGTTTCAGGTTGCTACAGTATCCCTTAAAATGAATTTAGGCACAATAGCTTTCGTTTACTTTGCACAACACCATCATAGCAGCAAGAATCCCCATATGACTGATTTTTCCTGATAATGACATGAACAGTTTTCCGTTTCCCCAATCTTCACACAGGTGAACTTTATTGACATTACCACCTGCACAAATCCCCTCTCAAATTTAGTGTATCCCAATATATAAACATTGTGCTCTCCTGGCGTCTCCATACGGTGTATTGGGCAAAAAGTAGAAGGTTCCAATCCACAGCTGACAATCTCAACAAATCGGCATGCACTCAGATTCATCATCAGAAACCAGCTTACATCATCACTTTCTGGTTGCGTCTTCAATTTCTCTATACATGGATTCCCCCTAAGAATCAGAATCCTCTCTGTGCGGATAAATATAACTTGATTGGCCCATAAATAGTTAGATGCTCCCGACTACCCCACAAAATCAGCACCGACTGCTAATATCTTCTCTTATCTCTTTTGTGTTCTAACTACATTCATCTGTTCTGGAAGTAACGAACAATGGGGTATCCATCGATGTTATTTGACTAAAGAACCTTAGGGTGAATTTGCTTTGCTCATCCTCAAATCTGTACAAGAGGCAGTTCCAGATGTTTTTTTTGGTGAGGAACACCGTTCATTCATATGACATGGAGGATAAATATCGCATTCGTGTGATTGGATGATACGAATGATATATTCGTGCGACTAGTCATAAGACTGGTCGAGTAGAATGATTGGACATAAGACTGGTCTAGTAGAATGTCTGGACATAAGACTGGTGACTGGGTTTGATTAGGAGTGATATTCTTACTGAGAACCGAATATGATAATCAAGTCAATGATTGAGTGGCAGACACAAACAATCAAAGAACATTCAAGCAAGAAAATTACTCATAAATGTTGTTTGCATTGATATATGAAAGTTGATAAGGTACAGAGAATAATTACAACAAAAATTCTCTATCTATCAGCCATCACCTCAGTATGAGGTTAACTATTTTATTTATAGAAGACAAGATGCATTTACAAAATGACTAAATTACCCCTGACATATTACATCAGAAACTAGTCTAAGTCTTAATCCGCATCTCTGCTTGTTCATCCGCATTGACAAATGCGGATAAGATAATCTTGATTAGCATTTCCACTTGATCATCAGCATTAGTAAGTTGGTCATCCGCATTGGTTAATGTGGATGAACAAATACTTGTGCGCATTTGGTTGGTCATCCGCATTTGTCAATGCGGATGATCAAAGTCTTGTCCGCATCTTCTTTTGTTCTTCCGCATTAGTCAATGCGGAAGAGTAACTTGTTCTTCAGCATAAGTATTATGTCTCCGCATTAGTTAATGCGGAAGAGTAAACACTTGTCTTCATCAGATTTTTGTCTTCGTATTGACTAATGCGGAAGATAACACTTGTTATTTTTCTTGCGGATCTTCATCCGCATTGCATCTTGGACTTGTGGGATTCCAGCTGAACAATCATCAATTCACCCATTGAGTTGGCATGTATGATCCTTTCAGGGTGCAACAATACTCCCCCTAAGGATTATACAGCCTAGTTTTCCTCAATGTTTAGGAGGTGATTGATGTTGTGAAGATTTAGCTGGGTCTTCAGGAGGTAGTATGAATACTGATTTGGTGGGATCTAGAATGGCCTTGATCATGTTTACAAAATTAGTTGCTTCTAACATCCTGTCTCTACTCAGCACATGTGTTTTCATTTTCCTCATGTTGTAGATGGCTTCCATTGGTAACTTTTTGAGAGAAATAGGTTCCCATATGGAGATTGTGGAAAGACCATATCTATGAATCAATAAAGTCCCTCCCACATCCACTTCAAGCTTAACAATGTTTCCAAGTTGCAGTGGTGTTTTCTTCTTCTTTCTTTTGTCTTTTTTAATCTTTATTCTATCAAATGCCAATTTCAACAACTTGATGCATTAAAAAAGAAGTGCATGTCTTGTTCACCAAACTTGTTCTTTAATTCCGAGAAGTGCCTAGTATAAATGTAGTGGATGTATGATTCATCAAGTAATCTTACTTCATATCCACTAAAAAGTCTGATGTCAGCACCTTCTTTTCCTCCCCACTTCCTTTCTATCACAAGCTCATTGGTTTTCTCATCATAGTACACATTTGAGATAGGAGTGGAATAATGAGTACCAGATACTACTTTCCTCTTCAATGACTCAGTTGGCTTTACCTTGAACTCAGGGAATACAATTTCTTCTTGTTCCACCTTAGGGATTGACAAGAGTTTTATCTTTTCTTAAGCAAATTGTCTTTAATGAATTGAAGTTGTTTGTCCTTCTGAACATCTTAAGTATGTTCTCAAATTCATATCCCCTGAATATAGCTGCATGATTGATCAGTTTAAGTTGAGCTAGCTCCTCAAATCATGAATCTCAATGGCATTTACTAGAGCTGAGTACTCTGTAAAGAATTGTACTAGCCCTGAGATTCTCTTCACCGTGAACATGTTCCATGTCCTATCATACTTACATGCTATTATCTTCTAATCTATCTTCCCCTTGGGAGTAGACACCCCTCTTTTAGTTCAGCAGTATTCAGTCCTTCTTGCAGCTTCAACTGAGATGGTTCTGGAAACCATTCAGGTATTTGTGTAGCACTAGGGCAAGTAGTTCTTGGTCTTTTATGTTCAACAGCATGTCTTGAGCTGACATTCTACTTCTGGGTTTGGTCCTTGTCAATTCTTCTTCCAGTTTCTTAAGTTTATCTTTCTTTTTGTTGATCAATTAAAGTGTTGCAACCCTTAAAGAATTTGTCTTCATGTTGGCAATCTTTCTTTTTGTGAATCCCTGACTTGAGAGATATTCTTTATTTCCTTATCAGACATGTTATAAGGATTAGGAAATAATGATTCATGGGATGAGGTTGATTTCTTCATTTGTGACAGCTTTTGTAGAGGACCCCTTCTTGGCAGTGGAATTTCATACCTTGTGGATTTCTTCAAGATGAGTCTTTGTGTTTTGGAGTGTCCTTTGTCATTGTCTTCTCATATTTAGTGTCTATTGTTGGATCAAGCAACAATTTCACTTTCTCTTCATCCTCTTTCATTCTCTCATAAGTCATTGCAAACACTTTATAAGGATCATAGCCTTGATTGATCAAAAACATGGCTTTAATCATCAAGTCATCAGTTTGAGCTTTGGTTACCATGTCTTCTACTGACTGTTCTTCTTTAATAGGACTATCCATGAGAACAGCCTTTTTAACTTCATATTCATCAGCAATTTCTCCTTCTTCTAAATCAGTTGCTCTAGCCAACTTTTTCAACTGAGCTTCTGCCTGCTCATGTTCTTCCAAAAATTCAGCAATTGTTGCTAAACTTCTTGGGTCATCTTTTTGTTTCTTTGATGGTTCTTCTTCAGTTATTGGTCTCTTGCCTTTAGCTTTTTCAGCTAAATACTTCCTCTTTCGTGAGTAAGTTTGAAGTTGAGAGCTAGAGGTTTCAGTTTGATCTTCTGGTTTAGGGACCTTTTAAGGTGTACTTGGCTCTTGATCCTTCATTTCACTTTGTTCAGTTACAATTTCTTCTTTCCTTTCTTGTTCATATCTTTCTTTGAGTTCTTCTTTTTGTTCTTCAGTTAATGATATGGCAGAGACAATTTGTAGAGTTAGTTCCTTTTCCAATGGCACTGGTGATTTGGGAATAAAGACAATAGGCTCTGCCTCAGGTTTTGTGATTGTTTATGAATTCCCAGAAATCATCATCAGTATTGAATTGTTCAGAAGCAAAACCATCCAAAGCACTAAGAGTTCTTCAATTTCACCCTTTTCTGAGTCTGAATAACCATTGTTTCCAGAATGCACTACCATGTCTAGCTCTGGTCTTTGATCTCAGTTTGACCTTCATCATCTACTTGTTCTTCATTCTCATCTATTAAGTTGTTATCCTCATCATCAATCTTTTCTTGTTTTCTTTCTCATCATCATCCTTCACATTAGTTCTTTTGATTATCATTCCAAGCTTGGATATCTTTTGTTCTTGCTCTTAATTTCATTTTCTAGTTTTGAGATGATATCAGTTTGTTCTTCTATGATGTTTTCTTGTTCCTCCATTGCAATCGTTTGTATTTCAAGAGTATCTACATGTCCACTGACTTCTTCTCTTGAGTGCTTTGGTACAGCTTTTAAATTTTCAATCTTTTTGTCTTGTTCTTTTCTTTCAACTGCATATTTTTCTTTGAGATCTTTCAATTCACTTTCTTTTTCATCCAGTTCCAGGATTCTGTCATTGATGATTCCTGCTCTCCTGTTTAAAGTTCTTTCTATCCTTTCTACATTGAGTAACAACTCAGTTATTAATTCATCCTTTTCATCAGGCCTATTGATGTTTGATTAAGCATAGCTCTCTAAAGGAGCAGCCTCATAAGGTTCTTTCACAGCTTTGGTTTGATCATGATGATCCTCCTCATCAGAAGATGATTTCGATGATTTGGATGCACTTGTTGATCCTTCTAGTTCAGTAGGGTGATCAAGTGATGATGGTAAAGGTTGGTAAGGAGGAATAGGTGATTGGTGTGGTGATATTGGAGATTGATGATGTGGTGATATAGGTGTAGGTTGAGTGGTCATTGGTGGTGTTTGTTGTGGTGATGGAGTGATGATGGTTGAGGTAATATTTGAAGAGATGGTTGTGTAGAAGGTGTGGTATTTGTTGTGGTGATGGCATTGGTGATGGTATTGGAATGGTATTGGTGATGTTAATGGTGATGGTACCGGTGATGGTTTTGGAGTGGTTGAGCTATTGGTTGTGGAGGTGGTTGTGCTATTGGTTATGGAGGTGGTTGTGCTTGACCTGCTTGGTGTATTTGTTGAATCATCCAAGGAAGAATGGGTGAAGGGGCACCACTGTAGAAGTTCCTTGGGTCCTTCTTCTTGATGTACTTATAGGATCTTGCATCATAATGAGGAATGTTAAGTACAGATCCTTCATTAAGAATGTCATGAAATGATTCATTGATTAGACATTGAATGAATCTGGGGTACATTAGAAACTTGTATCTGAACCGTTCTTGAATGTTAGAGATTAGGCCATTGAATACATATGCAGAAATGTTAAACCGTCTGTTGGTGCAGAGAGCACAGATTGCAGAAGATGTGAGGACTCGAATGTCATTCATTCCTGTTTTCCTTTTAGACAGACAATGTTGGAACATATGAATTAGGAATCTCCAAGGCAGATCCACTAATCCTTTGACTATCTGTTTGGTTTCATAACTCCCTTCATAATAAATTTCAGAGAAAAATGCGGTTATCTCCTCATCGACCAATTCAAAAGGATCATCTGCATTATCATTTAATTGCAGACATCTTCTAACTGATTCTTCTGTGATCCTCAGAGTGAGTTCAGTGTTGATCTTGTCAGTTAGAGTTTTCACTCCATCCTCTTCAACCACTTCAGCTCATTCCCAGAATGACCTGATGGGATTCTTGTAGATTGTTGGTCTTACTGTCATGGCATATCTTTGAGACCTTTTGCTTCAGGCACATCAGGGTTTAGATAACCGCTGACATTATGGAGCTTGCTCCATGTATGGTTTACCGTGTAATCTGCACAAGAGACATGTGTGTTAGTTAACAATTTTGACTTTAACTTTGCTTTGATTTGTTAATATGACTTTGATTTGTTTCACAATTTTCTTTTTCACATTGCTCTGTTTTTCTCAGTAAACATGATTATCATGGTTTTCAATATCAGTTGAATTCCTATCAATTTATATGTTTATTGACATCGAAAATGTGTATTACATCACATTAATGAGTTTGATTTTGGTGTTCTTCAATAATTTTCTGGTTCATTGTTCGATTTAGGGTAACCGTCCGAGACTTAGGTTTTGGTTTCAAAATCTATTGAAGTTATACCTTATCTTTGAAACGACTGTGGTTCTGAATCGATGATAAGAATGTTTAAAGATGAAACACAACAAATCTTTGAATGTTTGTGATGTTGATGATGATTGATGGTGGTGTACTGTAGTTTTGCACTGGTCTCACTATAAGTTCTCTCAAATTGAAAAGTATTAAATGACCTTGTTGAAAAGTTTACACGCAAATACAGTCAACACTGTAGCAAATGTTGAAGGTTAATTTGTTTAATTTTGATCGTCCACATTGTTTGACTGTAGCAAATGCGGAAGACAAACTTTTGACATGGACAGTCCGCATTTGACTTCTTATGGTCATCCGCATTGGTGACTGTAGCTAATGCGGAAGGTTTAATTTTTGACTGACTGTTCGCATTACTCTACTTTACTAAAGCGGAAGTTTTGTTCCTTAATTTTTATTCTATCTGCATTTGTGTACTGTTGTAAATGCGGAGTTTAAACTTGAAATTTTAGCTGTCTACATTTGAGTTGTAGTAAATGCGGAAGAACATTGTAACAAATGCGGTTGAATTGCTTGTTTTACCATATCCCAATATGTACATTAACAAATGCGATAGAACAAATTCCATTGTACAACTACAAATGCGGTTGACAAGTCACACATCACTGTATCAAATGTGATAGAGACCTGTTCATACGCATTTGTTAACTGTATCAAATACGGTAGAGTAAACTTCACATTCACTTCACACACTAATGCGGTATAGTAAAATCATTGTCCTCATTAGTTGCACTTCAAAAATTATTGTTACCTGCATTAGTTACATGTATGGGTTACCTCACCCGCATTAACTAATGCACTTACCTGCATTACCTTTTGAACTTAATCAAAAGTTAATCTGATTGAATTGATTATCATCTTATGAAGAGGTGTCCTTGATTGATTTTTCTTATGAAGTTGGCTGTTGAAGTTGTCAATTTTTGCTTGATTGACTTGATGTTACAACTAATACAAGTTTCCCACTTTTGATAGATCTTGGGCTTATCATGCTTCTAAGAATCTGCATAAGCTGAGATATAATGGTATGACTTATTGCAATAACACCAACTAAAATTCTTTTTGTTTTGTTTTTCAAAATGATTAATAAACAAAATTTTAAACTTACTCAAAAATTTTAAATTACTCCCCCTAAAGTTTATGTCCACATTTGGAGAGAAACTTTAAAGATCTAAAAGTTTTGAATATTATTTTGATTAATATTAATAATGAAGAGAAAAATCTCTTTGTAGGGATCATATCAATCTTATATTACACATGTGCATCCTTTATGATTAAATGGACATGATTATGAACTTGAAGATTGAAGGTATGCTTGTCCTCTTAAGCTCATACCTGGTTGATATTTTGATGCAAATGACTTTTATCATGTTTGGGTTGATTTATTATTCAATGTGTACCTCACACACATATGCATGAAATGATCAACCCTCCTTATAAAGTGCATGGTAGAACTTTGTCACAACTTTTCGTACCAGGTTACTTAAGTCATGAAATCTCATGTTCACTCATCCTCATTAGGATTCTTTTAATTTGATCCTGTTTCATGTTGATCCTCATTGGGATTCTTTTCACTTCACTTTGGAAGGTGATCCATGACAGGATTCTTTTGTTCATTCACTTGGATGTATTACTTGTTGATTCATCCAATTTTGGATGTGTTCCATGGGAATCTTTTGGATCATGACATCTGCACTATGTGCAAGTTTCATCAGGTCTTTGCTCAGCAAAACAATGATGAAACATGATGTGGTGAAAGAGATTCATAAAGTATCATTACCTGGTGTGTTTAGGTTACTACACACACATGCATTCAGATATGCTAATACATACCTATACTTTGTGATGAGTGTTTCACAATTGAATATGTCTTTAATTCATCACTGCATGTATCTTTTCTTCCATGTTGAGCCTACCAACATATCTGGTAAGTCATTTCAGTCTTTTACATTTTGGAATAAGCACAGTGAATGATATAACGACTATAATTATATCATTTCCCAAGATTATTTTCTTCATAAGACTTGATTTCTTTTTGGGGTTTTTCTGATGTTTTAAAATATTTTTGATGTTTTTCATATTTTTCTACTCAAGGTTAATCATGCCAATTGACTGAACCAGAAATTCAAACCTACTAGGTTCAAATGCCATGGAAAACAAATCAGCTAATTGATTTTCTGTTAGTACGTGAATTAATTTGATTAAACCTTTTTGAGGACAGTCTCTCAAAAAAATATATCTAATTTCAATATGTTTTGTTTTTGAGTGCTGAGCTTGATTATTAGTTATAAAGACAGCAGTTGTGTTGTCAATAGAAATTGGTGTATGCAAAAAGTTAAAACCATAATCAAGCATCTGATTTTGAATCTAGAGAACTTGACAACAACATGCTGAAGCAACAATATACTCAGCTTCGCTGTGGACACAGACACATTTGTCAGCTTCTTGCATTGCCAGGATACTAGTCTGGGACCAAGAAATTGACAACCGCCAGAAGTGGATTTTCTGTTGAAGTTGCATCCTCCATGATCACTGTCTGTGTAGGCATAGAGATTAAATTCTCCTTCCTTTGGATACCATAATCCAAGAGCTGGTTTGCCCTTCAGATATCTGAATATCCTCTTACTACGTACATATGTGATTCTTTTGGATTAGCTTGATATCTAGCACACAGACAAACACCAAACATATTGTCTGGCCTACTGGGTGTTAGATACATAAGTGAACCTATCATTGATTGATCGTGAGTTTGATCCCTTGATTTGCCTTGAGGGTCAGGTCCAATCTTCACTTTAGTATCCACAAGAGTTCTCATAGACTGACAGTCAGCAAAGTGAATTTCTTCAGCATGGTATCTACATATTTTGATTGATTGATGAAGATTCCACCTGTTGGACTTGCACCCCCAGAAAGAATGCGAGTTCCCCCATAGCACTCATTTGAAACTTTGAATGCATAAGATCTTCAAATTCTTTGCAGAGTTGTTTGTTTGTCGAGCCAAATATAATGTCATCGACATAGATCTGGACTAGCAGCATGTCTTTTCCTCTTATTCTTCTGAAGAGAGTCTGATCAATCTTTTCTCTTTCATACCCATGTTCAAGAAGAAAGGATGATAGAGTCTCATACTACTTTCTTGGAGCTTGATGAAGATCATACAGAGCTTTGTCAAGCTTGTACACTCTGTGAGGGAAACTGGATCTTCAAAGCCAGGTGGTTGACTTACATAGACTTCTTCAGCAATCTTTCCAGACAAGAAGGCACACTTTACATCCATTTGATAAATAGTAAATTTGATGGACACAGAATATGCAAGAAAGATTCGGATGGCTTCTAGTCTGGTAACAGGAGCAAACACCTCGTCGTAGTCAATTCCTTCTTCCTGAGTGTATCCATGTGCCACTAATCTTGCTTTATTTCTGATGACTATCCCTCTATCATCAGTCTTGTTCCTGTACAGCCATCTCGTACCGATAGGGTATTGTCCTTTCGGAAGATCTACCAGCTGCCATACTTCTTGTTTCTTGAATTGGAGCAATTATTCATGAATTGCTTCAATCCAACTATTGTCTTGAAGCGCCTCTTTGATGTTTTTGGGTATTGTTTGACATAGAAATCATGAGAACAAATAGATGTTTGGAATACTTGACTTGCTCCTTGTCACCCTCTCATTGAGATCACCAATAATGGTTTCAACAGGATGATTCTTGTGTATTCTTGTGGTGGGAATGGCGTCACCAACAATAGTTACATCAAGATTGGAAACATTTAGTTCATTATGGTCAGAGGTACAATCATCTTGTATTGTTGTTGAATTATGAGGATTGTCAATTTCTGTTTTAGTATTGCTACATCTTCAACAGCATTGAGGTTGCTTGCATCATTAATGTACCTTGAGTTTCCTCTTCATGAGAAGCCTATTTTTGATTTTTGATCTCATGTGACAAGTAATCTAAGTGAGATGGTACCAGGCTGGACCTTCGTTAGAAGAAACATTAAAGTTTTGTGACAAGTGTCTGATGGGATCAGCTTGAAGAGGAACATCATCATTCATATGTTCATCAGATATAGGTGGAATCAATGGATAATTTTCTCTTCTTTCTACAGTTGATGAAGTATCACCTGAATGTATATTTCCAGCATTAGACAAGTGTAATTGGTCAAATTATTTAGTAAAAGTGTCAGTATCAAACAACCAATCAGGACCATTTGTAGATTGAGAAACGAATGTTCTTTGAAGTGAACATTTGTGGATTCATCAATAATGTTCAACCTAGGATTAAACACTCTATAAGCCTTTGTGACAGAAGAATAACTTACAAAATATCCTTCATCAGACTTAGAATGAAAATTTTCCCAAATGATCACGGGTGTTTAATATTGAGACTAGACAACCAAATGATTTGAGGAATCCAATAAATGGTTTCCTATGAAATATCAGTTCATAAGGTGTCATGTTACTTTCTTTAACAATGAGAGTTCGATTTTGCACAAAGCACCATATGTTAACTGCTTCTGCCCAGAAGGTGATGGCAGTTTAACATTGGCTATAATCGTTCTTGTAGCTTCAAACACCCTTCCTTAGGTTAAAACCGTGAGGAAATAATTGGTGTCTAATCTAGCATATTAATAAAACCATATTGTTATACCAAGTGAGTATTCATTGCCCATTTTCATATTTTATTATTTAGGGAAATTATGTGATTCAATATTCAATTATTAATGTTCATTGTTATTCTATTTCATTCTAAATTCAATTTACGACATGCTATGTTATTACTTGCAATCATGTGTGCATAGTTAGATAACAAGAGGAGAACACAATCATTAATTCATCCAACCACAGTAATAATGATAGATGTATTGGTTTGACAAAACCAACTATTTGTTTAGTGGTATGGTGATTGGAATCGGAATCAATTGTTCTATAAGGTTTCATCTGGGGAATGAGTGAAGTTAGTTATTAGGTTTGACTATGTTTATTTGTCTTTTATATTACAATACTGCATTATAAGTCTTGACGTTGTTATGTGAATTGAATTGTATTCAATCTATATAATCAAACTATATATATATCTAAACATGTGATTACTATCCGCGTAATTCATTAGCTTACCCTTTACTTTTTTCACATGATTTCAGGAAATGTTGTTTAATGAACTTCTTCATGCTCACATAGGGTTGGACTTAGTCAGAAACAAGGAATCTAGATATTTTACATTTGTCTTTGTTGCACTTGTAACGTATTACTTGGTTAGTTTATTTAATGAAAATGGCATTTACTATTATTTCAACTTATTAAATTCCATATGCTATGAACAATCGATTCACATTCGTTTATCCCTAACGATTCCGACGTCGAACGAGGTGTGACACATTGGTATCACAACCATGGTTATAGGGAACTAGATTATTAGAAATGGAATGACATAGTCTATAACAAAGTACCTCACACATGAGTCGTCTCATGTATTTTATATATGCTTAGATACGATTTTATGTGCCTTATATGCTTATAAATTATTATGTGATTATATGCCTTATGTGATTATTCTTTGTGAGCCCCCATTCCCATGACTCTTACAGCTCGCCAATCATCGCTCATGAAATATATAATTACATTAAATTGAAATAAACGTTGCAGCAGAAACATTTTAAAACAACATTTTCATTAGAAATGCTTTCGTAAAATAATACAACATTGGTTACACAATTTCATTTGTTCGCATTACAATGCAAAAACAATAACAATAGAATGCCATTCCAAAATGCCATGTAGCTGCCCCACGACATACTTAGCAAGCTCACCTACCAACTTTTATAGTAAAACATACTTTACTTTCATTAAAACTGTTCTATACTTTTACATATGATCAGACATAATGCGTACACATAGATAATACCATTATTATCTTCATTGTTCCATCATTAACTTTCATTCGTACGTTCACCATTACTTCTTTACATCCCATCCAAAACCATGAACTTTACCCCACCGTTATGCATAAAGCGGGTACTTGGCCAAGGTCTATTATAAACCCCCATACATGTTGCCCAGTGGCCTGACCATAGAAATAGGGTAAATTCAGGTGTACCATTGTCTTATACTATACCCCATCCGTCATACATAAAGTGAGTACTGGGCCGAGGTCTATCATAGACCCCCATACATTATGCCCGGTGGCCTGACCATAGTACCAAGAGGTAAGCGACAAAGGTCTATGCAAATGGCCAATCACAAAGAAGGACCCCGATGTGCATCCTTATAGGGTAGCTAGCCCACACATCAATGAAATAACACCCTTCATCGGGCATGTTTCTACATACAAGGCTTGCAAGACTTACTTTACTTCCTTTTCTTCATTAATGCATGCATTTAGTCATTATGTTCCTCTTTTCATTATCTTACACTTTATGTTACATAATACTTTCATTTCATTCATTAACATTCAAGGTAAAGCCATGGGAAAATAAACACACAATGCAAGGAACATCAACATACACAGTCAACATCATCATACACGGCATCATAGATACATAACATACATCATACATACCATAATGCATAAGCATCAACCATACATATTAACATGCCCATCATAACATCTAGGACCTCAAAAAGTAAACTTACATAGGCCCCGAGAACCTCCAAAGTCAAAGCCTAAATTTCTCTTTTTCCCCGAATAGTCAGAAATTTTTCTAAGTGTTCATCGGCATTTCCCTTTTTGTTCATCCGCATTTCTTTTACTCATGTGCATTTGTTCATCCGCATTGACTTTACTCATATGCATTTCCTCATCCGTGTTATTTCACACTTAGACTTCTCACCCGCATTTGTTCACACTTAGACTTTCCCATCCGTATTGACTTTACTCATCCGTTTTTGTCAATGCTCATCTGTATTTATTCACTGACTTTCTCATCCATATTGACTTTATTCATCCGCATTTGTCAATGCTCATCCGCATTTGTTCACTTAGACTTTTCATCGCATTGACTTTACTCATCTGCATTTGTCAATGCGCATCCGCATTTCCTCATGTGCATTTGTTTAGTCGCATAACTTACTCATCCGTATGAACTTACTCATCCACATTGACTTTCCTCATCCGCATTGACTTTCCATGCGCATTTTTCAACACTTAAGCAATTGTGTTCTAAACTTAGACATATGAACTACTGTTTGGGCGAATGAGCAGCCCAGGCACACTATTCATCAGATTCAATCTCTAAATCTTATCTTTCAGTTCTAAGATTAATTCTTATATGCTATGCCTTAGAAACACAACTATAGCATCATCAAGCATCAACATAGTCAAGAATCACACCATAACAGCAACATACACATATTCAAACATATGGGTGTAAAACCCAGTTTTATAAAAACATACATTCATGCATTTCCAGCCCCAAAATCAGTTAAAACCAGTAAAAGAAGGGTTCTAGAACTCACTTTTGCAGCTCTTGAGTATGGCTTCTTCTAAACTCATCTATAACTAAGTTCAACCGCCTAGAAACCACTAAAAACACACACAACTGAACATAGAAACACATATAAAACATACAACCAAGCAGGCTAGTTAAGAACACTTAGAAATCATGATTCTTAGCTTGAATTCAAATTTTCAGCTTGTTCTTCTTCAAGACCCTAGAGTTCTGCTGCACTTTCTCTTCTCTCTCTAAAAACCCAGATGAAAAAGGTGTGTAGGAGGTGATGAGCGCCCATCACCTTTTACACCCACTTTTTCAAACCTTTTGTCCTTTTTGAAACTTTTTACCCCTTAACTTGGGTAAAATATCTTTTCTTTATTTTTGTTCACTTTGTTTTCTTTCTTTAACTTTTAAAATAATTAGGTGTTACAAGTCCACCCTCCTTATATAGGTTTCGTCCCCAAAACCTGTTATTCCTCAAACAATTGTGGGTAATGTTGTCTCATCTCTTATTTAGTCTCCCATGTAGACTCAGATCCTTTCTTGTGCTTCCACTATACACGATGGTAGCTCCACATAATTGAGTCGTTAATTACCTTGTTATCCTCGAGTGGTATAGTCATATCTTCATCTGCTAAACACTTTCTGAGATGAGGTACATGGAATGTCCGGTGAATTCCACTTAACTCATCTGGTACCTCTAGTCTATAGGCTACCTCTCCTACTCGAGAAATGATTCGGAAAGGCCCTATGTATCTCGGGCTCAACTTGCCTCGCTTTCGGAACCGAATGATACCCTTCCAAGGTGAGACTTTCAACATAATCCTATCACCAACCTAACTTAATCGGTTTGCTTCATTTATCAGCATATGTCTTCTGTCTATCTTTGGCTACCTTCATGAAGGCTTTGATCTTATCAAGCTTCTCGGTCGTAGCCTCGATCACCTTGATGCTTCCTAATTCATTTTGTCCAATATCATCCCAACACACGTGTAGAGAATATGTATAGAGGCTGAAGCAACCAAAGTCTTTCTACATGCATGCTGCACAAGTACTGAAGAAGAATGCTTAGGAAGTTTCACACAAGCAACAAAAATATTCTAAGTGTGAAATCTTCCGAAGCCAAGACCAATATTTTCCGAAGCGAAAGATGAAGTCTTCCGAAGCTTCAAATACAATGTCTTCCGAAGCTCAACTCTTAAAGACAGATTTCTTCCGAAGACTTTTAACAACATGCTTTATCTGATGTACTTTTTCGTAAAGCTGGACCCCTTTCCGTTGCAACTCTGTAAAGTCACCAACATACATGAGTTGGTGAAAAGGTCCATCCTTTTGTTAACTATACATTGAGGTCTTGAGTCTATAACTTTCAACTTCATGTACTTTATTGTTTTTGTAATAGATAAGAATGTAAGCTATGGCATGTCATAGTCACAAAGTCAAAAAGGCAATCTGCCTTTTTTGACTCTACAATTTATTTTGTTTTGTGTCTAGTCAATTGTATCTAGCTGGCTGTCTAGTACGGCCGGTTGTAGGATGTAGTATGAGTATCTCATGTTCTTGTAACTCTATTTTATGCTTTGTAACGCTTGTAATTGAACATTGAGAAAGCAATATACTTCAATCCTGTAAATCATATCCTTCTGTATCTTGCTCTTGTGTTCTATCTTATACTTACTTATGTTCTTAGTGTTTTGAATTGTGGTTATTCCAGTTCACTGTTTGATTAAGTTCAGTTACTCTCATCTTTGTGTTGTTATGCTGTATTTGACTGCCCTTCAATGGTCTTGCATTTGGTATGAGAGCATTCTAGGCTCTTGATATAAGATCTCACCATCTTTAGATCCCTCCGCCACACAAATACTAAACTTTTCAAATGGCAGCCATTTCCAAAACTGATATGGAAACTGGAACCATGAACAAGTCCCCACTATCACTCTTGATGACTTTGATACCGGGTGTCTGAGAATGGAAGGTTTCTTCAGCTCTGTAGACTCAAGAATATGGGAGTCTATTGAGATTGGACCTTACATCCCAAGCACCCATTCAGCTACTAGTGGTGGTATGATCCCCAAGGCTATGGCAAACTACTTTGATGAAGACAGAAAGAGAGTAGAGATTGATGGAAAAGCCGTGATAGCCCTTGTGACTGCTCTTCAAAACTCTGTATACAGAGGTTTCAAGAAATGCAAAACAGCTAAGCAGTTGTGCGATGCATTGAAACTGATGTCTGAGGGTTCTCCAGAAGGTAAGGAGAATAAGAAGGATCTCCTGAAGCAGCATTTTGAAAACTTCACCTTCAAAATGGGTGAAACCATGACTCAGCAATACTTCAGATTGTGGATGCCCTTGTGGATGGAGGAGTTCCTCTTGAGAACAAAGACATTGTAAGGAAGTTCATGTCCTCATATCCTACGCAGTGGACACACTACTGTGTGGTGATCAAGAAGATTGAGAATCTCAAAACTCTCACTCTGACAGAGTTCTTAATCGCTACCAGATGGAGATGAACATGCAAGGTTCATCTGCCAATTCCAACAATGAAATGGGTTCAACCCTACATGTGGTTGAAAGGGATAGCATAGAACCACAACATCATCTCATATGCTATCCTGACAACTCACCAAAAGATCCTTTTATGACCTTCCTAGAGACACCAAGGGAGAACTATGCTCAAGGAAGCCCATTCCAAGAGACAAGCTCTTCCCTAGCTTTTATGTCTTCTGTTGAAAGTTGTGGTAGTTTTTTTGTTCACCCTTGAAGACCTGGACTGTATCCATTCGGATGATCTGGAGTACGTGGAGATAGTCCAGCAGATGGATCTTCTCACTCATAGAGACAAGAAGTTCTACAAGCTGACTGGAAGGAAGTTTCCAAGCAGTGCAACCGTGGAAAGTTTGGCCTGGACAATGGCAGAGTGAAGTGTTACAACTGTAACATGAAGGGCCACTTTGCTAGGGAGTGTAAGGCACCTAGAACAAATGGTGGCTAAACACAGTCCAGACCTAACTACACTGACAATGCTCCCAAGAATAAGAAGCCAAAGCAGCGGGCTGCTGTTGCTGTTGAAGATGGAGGCTTTGTCTGGAGCTTTCAAGTGGAAGATGCTTCTCCAAACCAAGCACTAATGGTAGATCATGATGAAGCCATTGTATTGGAACATCACTGTACCATTGAATGCATTACAAAAGTTAATAGATACGGGTCCTACAACTTGGAGATGAGATTTGATCTTGAGTCCTTAAACATTTTAAAAGCTAATTTTAGAAAGTCTGAATATGATTATAAACTGAAGACAGAGCACTTAGAGAAAACTATTTATGTTTTGAAACATGAGCATATAGATTTTAGGACTCAAATCAAGGATCTCGTCACCAAGCTGACTGAGTGCCAGACTGAGCTTGTGATCAGCAAAGCTAGGGCAGACAAGTGTGTTCTTGAAGAAAAGACCTTCAAGAACATGATATCCTCATCCCTGCCCAACAAACTGTTCTATCAAAACAAGTAGGGACTAGGATGAAATGAGATAGCTCCTCCATACACAATCTTGTCTGTAAGATTACCTATGTGTGGAACTTATGAAAATGAGCTTCCTCCTATAGATCCTTTGAGTGAAGAGGATGAAGAAGTGATAGTGAAGAATTCCTCTCAAAAGAGTGAAGAATTCCTCTCAGAAGAGTGAAGAGGAGGATTCTAACAAGGGCCACTATCCTTCTGAGGAGAAGAAAAAGACTGTGATGACCAAGTCAATGAGGAAGAACTTGATCAGAAAGATCAAAAGGAAAGAAAGGAAGGCTCAAGAGATCAAGGATACTTTTGACTCCAAACAGAAACAAGTGTTTATCTCTGCAAGGTTTGAAGTGGTAAAGACTGAATACATCAACCTTAACACTTCTGCTAAGAGTTCTGGTTCATGTTAAAAACATCTCAGTACCAAGAAGAAGACTGATCTGCTATGTACCACTTCTACACAGCCTGGACCATCAAACTCCAAGAACAGTCCCAAGCCTAAAAGGACTGTCTCAGCATCTGCAAAGATGAGAATAGAGAAAGGATGTGATCAAAGTTAGTCTTGTCCTAGAAAGCTCTTGGGAAGAAGAAAATGGAGTGTGTTATGTGTGAAAGTACTGCTCATCTTGCTAAGGATTGTCCACAAAATCCTAAGGGTACTCTTCACATGATCAAACCAAAGACTTCCAGAGTTCTAAGAAGATTCAAGCTTCAAAAGGAAAATCTGTTTCCTACGGAAGCACCAAAACCAAGAAGAAGGAAAGTGGACAATTGCCTTGGAAAGAAAAGTTGGTCTCGGAAGGAAGGAATACTTCCGAAGCTGTTGGACCAAAAGAACCAATGAGCCGATCAGAAAAACCTTTAAGTCCCACAGAAGTCACAACAACTACTGAAGACCACAACAGCTGAAGACAACAGCTGATTACAAGTCTGAAGACAAGTGCTGAAGACAAAGTCTGAAGACAAGTGCTGAAGATAAAGTCTGAAGACAAGTGCTGAAGACAAGTCTGAAGACACAAATGCTGAAGACAAAGTCTCAAGACACAAGTGCTGAAGACAAAGTCTGAAGACAAGTGATGAAGACAAAGTCTGAAGACAAGTGCTGAAGACAAAGTCTGAAGACACAAGTGCTGAAGACAAAGTCTGAAGACACAGTGCTGAAGACAAAGTCTGAAGACACAAGTGCTGAAGACCAAAGTATGAGACGTTGTCACAACAGCTGAAGAGGTCTTCTTCAGTAGTTGTGACGATTTATCTTTCAGTAGTTTTATATTTATAAGTAGTTTTGTAAAACGACTGAAGAGCTTGTTCTTCAGTCATTGTAGTTTCAGTAGTTTCTTATCAGTAGTTTCTTATTTTGTACTTAACACTCTGATATGTTCTCAGTAGTTGTGAACATTTCAGTAGTTTGTTAAGAGTTAGTTATTTTTGTAATAGATCTGCCAGTTGTCACTTACCCGTGATAACAGCAGCGATTGCACTCTATATAAGAGTATCAACCTAATATAATAAATGAATGATTTGATGAGAAATATTTGATATTATTAAAATATTCCTTGTTACAGAAATATATTCTCTCGTTATAACCGTATTTGTTCTTAATGCATACGAGCATCAAATTCTTGCTACAATTTGTCTAATTCTTGTTCATATTCCGCTGTGCTACGCTCAATTACATCAAACTTGCGATCACTGATCCTGACAAATGGTACCAGAGCAGGTTAATCATTGATCGATCTGATAATTGATCATTGAAACTGCTATTCAAGATCCAAGTTTGACTGAATTAGCATTTTGTGTTTTGCAAGAAACGTTATAGAGATTGAATTTTCTGTGTTTTCTAGTCATTCATCCTGAGATTTTCTCTTGGTTTTCATTGAGTCTGTTGTGGTCTTTATAAAAACATTTAAAAGCTTGAATAAAATTGCATTTGGACTCACAATGACTACTCCTTCCAATGATCCTCACAATACTGGTTCCTCAACCAAGCCTCCAATGCTGGTTAGGACTGAGTATAACATATGGCAACGACGAATGCTCCATCACCTGTCTGTTAACAGTGCAGGTTGTTGGACATCAGTGGTACATGGTCCACACAAGCCTATGGTGAATAACCCGGAAACCAATCAAATGGTTCCGAAGAGGAGGGAGCAATACTCAGATGAGGATAAGAAGTTGTTTGAGATTGATGCAAAAGCCCATGGAATTCTGGCCATGGCACTGCCTAATGAAATCTATTCTGGGCTAATGCATCATGAAACTGCCCATGACCTCTGGAATGCCTTGAAAGAACAATTTGGAGGAACAGATGAGGTCTTGGCAAATAATAGTGAAATCCTTGCCCAACAATATGAGACATTCTCTCATAGGAAGGGTGAGACACTGACTCAACAGTTCGAGCGGTTCTCTTGTTTGATCTCTGAATTAAAAATAGTCAAACATGAGTACACCAATAGCCAGATGAGTAACAGATTTCTCAGATCACTGCCTGAGAGATGGACACATACACTATTGTCCTACGCTCCAGTGCATATTTGGACAAACTATCTCTCACCCAACTCCATGGGAAATTGCTCACATTTGAGAGAGAGATAGAACAGAAACGAAAACTGTCTTCATCTCGAAAGCTCACTGAAGACTTTGTACCAGGCAACACTGCCTTGGTTGGTCATGAGTTAGAATATGCTTCATCTGAATGCCAGTATGATGAGCATATTGACTTCTCTTCAAACACTTCTGATTCTACATTTGTGAGTGTTGATAGTCAGTTTACTGGATGTAATAATGACAATCTATGCTTCATCATGGATGATCTCAAGGGGATTGCTGATGATGACTTAGAAGAGATGGATATTTTGAGCCAAGTGGCCTTGATAAATATCAGATCTCAGATGTTCTAGAAAAGAACTGGAAGAAAGTTCCCAGGACTCTCTGGCAAAACCAAAGTTGGTTTTGACAAGAGTAAGTTGAAGTGTCACAATAGCTTGGACACTTTGCTAGAGAATGCACATCATCTGGATCTAATTCATCTGCACCTTTTGTGACTTTCCCTGGCAATAGTCAACAACACAGAGGGCAACATCCTGTCAATTCTAGTCATCATTCTCAACCACAATCTCCTGCATATTTTGTTCCTCAGGGTCAAATGCCATATCCTTACCCTGTTATTACATGCCACAGTCAAATCAAGTTCAAGTTCCTATAGTACCACAACCTCATGCACTACCAGAACCTCAACCATCTCAATCTCATCAACCTGTTCAACCTCAACAACACAGCTTCTTCACCCCTGGAGGTGTTGACTGGAGCAGTTTACCGGATGACATGTCTGGTCATGAACACTGTTCACAGGTGCTGGTCAACATGGTGGTGATAGTCCTTTTGGGAATCTAGCTCTCATGGCCCTGGAGTCTACTGAGGGTTCCTGCTCAAATGCATCATCTTCACAGGTAACTCAGGTATCTTGAGAGGCTAAAGCCAAGTTATGTTCAGAATCATGCATTGCTGCCTTTGTCTCAATTAGAGAGGCAAATGTAGCATTAATAAATCAAAAACATGAGTTTGAGAAAACCATTTCCAAAAGAAAAGCTGAGTTTGAGTCTGCTTTTAATTGTAAAAATGATGAAAAGGCTAAGCTAGAGGTTATTCTGGATGACCAGAGAAATCTAAAAGAAACCCTTGCAGTCACCCAGGTAGAGTCCGATCGATGGATACAATCATGCAAAGGTTTCAAAATGCTTCTTAGTAGCAATCTGCTTCCAATGTGAAGTTTGGTATTGGTTACAATCACAATGCTCCTCCTACAGATTTTGCTTCAAGAGCAGAAGTGAAATCTGATGGAGAAAGCAATAACAATCCACCTCATCATGTGATTCACCTTTTGATAGAGCATCATCAAAAGTTGAAGTCAGCACTAAGCCTTCTCAGAACCCATCAGCTGATATTGATGGTTCTACTGCTGACACTCACATGATAAAAGAGATGATCAACTCAGGAGTTATTTCTGAAAGTCCTGAAAGGACTGGAGAGCAAGATTTAACACCTGAATTTCAAACTCCAACTAATGACAGCACTTAAGAGAAGAAAACTGTCAGTAGAAAGAGTTTGAAGACTACTAAAGAGGCAGTCAAGAAAGCAAATAATGCTTCTAAAGTACTAAAGAGCAAATCTTCAGTAGTTTCATCCTCTTTAGTTGATGATCATCATAAGATGAAGAAGAAACCATGTGAAGTATGTGGTTTGTTCAATCATCTTACAGATGATTGTTGGTACAAAAGGGGATCCAAACTCAAACTTAAAGAAGAAATTCAAGAGAAAATGGCTAACATGAAAACTGAGTTTCGAGCCACATTTGTACTAGTAACATCAAATCCTGTAACCCTCAAGTCCAACAGAAATCCCAAAAGGAAGGGTTAGACAGGTAAGAGCTGAGATTGCTCAAAAGAAGAAGGTGCAACATAGGAACTTATCAAACTCCAATGCCAATGTGTCTGAAGAACTGAAAGCCTTATCCCAAAATCAGACACAGCTGGTTATGATGGTTCAACATCTATTGGGAAGAGTTAACCAATTAGATGTCCTATGTTGAAACCACAGAAAAGGAGGTCCAAGCCAAAGGATTCTTTTTCTTCACCAGCTTCTTCCACTCAGGCTGTTGTTTCCAACAAACATGTTAGTTTACCATTTGTTGATGAGAACAGGCCCAAGACTAAAAAGGCTTAGGTCTCAAAATCTAACTAATTTGTTGTATCTTGCAGGGTTCTTCAACATACCTCAGAGGCATCTGATATGTAGACAGTGGAGGATCCATGCATATGACAGGAAACAGATCACTTTAATGACTACTCTCAAGGAAGGAAGGGGTTTGTGTCATTTGGCAATGATGCAAAAGTTTACATCATTGGCAAAGGCTTTGTTTCCAATGGGGAAATAAAGTTTGATGATGTTAACCATGTGGAAAATCTCAAGTACAACCTCTTGAGTGTCAGTCAAATGTGTGACAAAGGCCATGTTGCTCTTTTCACCAGTCAGAACTGTCGGATTCTGTCATCCAAAGTTCTAAATTTGATTGATAAGGTGTTGGATGAACACACTCTCCTAAAGGCCAACAGGACAGGAAGAGTGTATGCCTTAGATCTTTCCAAGAAAATAGATCTCAAACGCCATCCTTGCCTATTTTCCAAGGCTTCCCCTCAAGAATCTATTCTATGGCATAGAAGGCTGGGTCATGTTAATCTCAAAAACATGAATCAGCTGATAAACCATGGTCTAGTAAGGGGACTGCCAATGAAGGAGTTCAAGTGTGAAGATAACTGCACTGCTTGTCTAAAAGGAAAACAGCACAAAGCTTCATTTCCCTCTATAGAAGAACCTAAGTCCACTGCCTGCTTACAGCTTCTTCACATGGATCTCTTTGGTCCTGTGAAAGTGATGAGTATGGCTAAGAAGAAATACTGTCTGGTAATTGTGGATGATTACTCAAATTTGTATGGACTTTCTTCTTGCATTCAAAGGATGAGGCTGCACAATCCATTATGAACTTTGTGTTACATGTTGAGAAGCAGTATTCCCTACCAGTTAAGTGTGTGAGGAGTGATAATGGTACTAAATTTAGAAACCACACACTTGATGAGTTTTACTTATCAAAGGGAATCAAGAGGCAGTATAGCATCCCAAGAACTCCTTAGCAAAATGGAGTAGTGGAGAGAAAGAACAGGACCCTTATTGAAGCTGCAAGGTCCATGTTGGCTGATTCTGGACTGCCAATGACTTTTTGGGCTGAAGCTGTCAATACAGCTTGCATGTACAGAATAGAGTTCTAGTAAATCAAAGGTTGATGAAGACTCCATATGAAGTTCTTTATCATTTGGCCCCTCTAATTTCATTCTTCAGAGCATTTGGGTGTCCTTGTTTCATTCTCAACACACGGGATCAACTCCAAAATTGATCCTAAGGTGGATGCAGGGTACTTTGTCGGTTATTAATCAACTTGCAAAGCATACAGAGTCTTCAACTACAGAACAAAGATGGTTGAAGAGACTCTACATGTTAAGTTTAATGAATCTCCTAAGGACAAGATTCCACAAAGCCCTGTGGAGCTATTTGATTTGGACATACTGCAATATGTTCCTTATCAAACTCCTGCAGTTGCTCCCTGTCAACAGTTCACCGCCTGGTGGTACTACTGGTGATGATGATGATGATAGCAGTACTCACCTCTTCAGGTTTAGTGATCAACTGCCTGATTCAGCTAGACCTGATGTTCCTGTAGCTCCAGTAGCACCATCCACAACAAATGTTGATGAGATTTCTTCAAATTCAACCTCCTTTGAATTACCATCCACTGATTGGTTTCAAGGAAATGATTCACCATCACCATCTGTTGCTGCTGAACCTGCTGCAAACACTTGCACAGATCTCATTGTGTATCAAGATCTAAAGAATCACCCTATGTCTCAAATCATTGGTGATATCACTGCTGGCGTATCAACAAGAAGTCAATTGTCAAATTTCTGCTTCTATGCTCTCTTCATCAGTCAGCAAGAGCCAAAGAATTATCACATTGCTTTAAAGGACAATGGAGGTTGATGCCATGCAGTTGAGCTCTTCAGTTCAAGAAACAGCAAGTGTTGGAACTGGTTCCTCTACCTCCAGGTAAGTGTGCAATAGGCACTAAATGGGTGTTATGAATAAAATTGATGAAAATGGGCTTATTGTAAGAACAAGGCCAGACTGGTTGTTCAGGGGTTTGCACAAGAAGAAGGTATTGATTATGATGAAGCCTTTGCCCCTGTAGCCAGACTGGAAGCAATTCGATTGTTTTTAGCTTATGCTGCTTATCAAAAACTTAAAGTTTTTCAAATGGATGTCAAAAGTGCATTTTTGTATGGAAAATTAAAGAAGAGGTTTATGTATGTCAACCACCAGGCTTTGAGGACATAAAATCCTAATTGGGTGTATAAGCTTGATAAGGCTCTTTATGGGTTGAAACAAGCTCCTAGAGCCTGGTATGAGACATTATCAAACTTTCTTCTGGAAAATGATTTCACTAGAGGCTCCATTGATAAGACTTTATTCATTAAGAAAGCTGGGCAGCATAATCTACTTGTTCAAATTTATGTTGATGATATTATTTTTGCATCCTCTGATCCTCAGTTGTGTGAGCCTTTACAAAGTTGATGCAACAGAAGTTTGAAATGAGTTCCATGGGAGAATTACAGTTCTTTCTAGGTTTGCAAATCAAACAAAAGGCTGATGGAATTTTCATTCATCAGTCCAAATACACAAAAGATATTTTGGAAAAGTTTGATTTACAAAACTGTAAGCCCTGTTCTACCCCCATGTGTAGCACCACACAACTGGATACACATCAGAAAGGTAAGTGGTTGATGAAACACTTTACGGATGTATGATTGGGTCCTTGATGTATTTAAAGCTTCTAGACCAAATATTATGTTTGCTACATGTGTTTGTGCTAGATTTCAGGCTGCACCTAAAGAGTCTCATCTGATTGCAGTCAAGAGGATCTTTAGATATTTCCAAGGTACACAATCTCTAGGTTTATGGTATTCCGCTGGGCACTCTTGTAAATTAGTTGCTTTCTCTGATAGTGACTATGCAGGGTGTAAGTTGACCAGGAAATCAACTTCTAGTGGATGTCAATTTCTAGGCAACTGTTTGATTTCTTGGCAGAGTAAGAAACAAACATCTGTTGCTGCATCTACTGCTGAAGCTGAGTACATTGCTGCTGCAAGTTGTACATCCCAAGTACTCTGGCTTCAGAATCAACTTTTGGACTATGGCATTACAGAGACTAAGACTCCGTTATAATGGATAGTGCTTCAGCTCTTTGCATTGTCAAAAATCCAGTCCAGCACTCTAGGACCACACATATAGAATTAGACATCATTTTATAAGAGATTGTTTTGAAAAGGGTCTAATTAATCCTATGTTTGTGCTAAGTGCTGATGAGCTTGCAGACATTTTTACAAAGCCTTTGGATAGTTCAACTTCCACAACCTGGTGTTAAGGCTGGTATGCTGCAGCTAGAATAAGTGACAACTACTGATGATCTCAGTAATAAGTACTGGTGATCATTGGTAACCATGTCACATATAAGTACTGATGAGTTCTTTCACCTTCAGTAGTTTTTATAACTACTGAAGGCTAAATGCCTCACAAGTACTGAAGTACTTTATCTGTTCTAAACTACTGATGTAGTTACAACTACTGAAATCAGTACAAACAGATAAGTACTGACGTCCTATGAAACACCTGAAAAGCAGATGCAAAGTCTGATGAGTAAGTGTTGAGGACAGTATGAAACAGCTGAAAAGCTAAGAATTGACGAAAACAGCTGATGAGTATTTCTCTTCAGTTGTTTCTACAACTGCTGTTTCAAAACAACTGAAGCCAAAACTATGTCTTCAGTAGTTTACAACTACTGAAGACTAACACCAAGTCTTCAGCTGTTTACAACAACTGCTGACAAAACCAATGTCTTCAGTAGTTTCACAACTACTGATGACTGATACCAAGTCTTCAGTTGTTTCATCACCTGAAGTCAAAACTGTCTTCAGTAGTTTTTATAACTACTGATGACTAAATTCGAGACTTCAGCTGTTTCAACGTCTGACGGTTAATACCACGTCATCAGTAGTTTCAACAACTGATGACTCACACCAAAACCCTCAGTCGATTTCTATCCCGACCCTTTAAATACCTTATCCCACCTTCAGAGTTTTTATCTTCTTCTCTCAAACCTAACGTTCAAAAACTCTCTACCTCTCTTCATCAATGGCGACCATGCAATTAAAACCACGACACAACTATGTTGCACATCTCACCAAATCGCCATACTGGACCAAGTTTCACAAGGCCATTGATTTAATGGTTCAATCACCCTACAAAACGGGTTTCTGATAAATCCCACCATATATGCCGCATCCCTTAACCACTTCTGGACAAACGTCACTTTAGTCTCTGAGGAGAACGACACAGAGTCTCTTCAATCGTTGTCCATGGCCAAACAGTGGTCATCACTCCAGACACTCTTCGTCAAACCCTGAATCTGGATGATGCCACTTTCCCAACTGGTTATCCAAGGGCATAACAGATCAATCATTTTCCCACCATGGATACCAGGGTGACTTGAGTGCATCTACCTTACTGAAGAAACATTTCCCAGATGCTGAACGTCTCATATTTCATATGGTAAATGTATGCCTTGCCTCCAAGACCTCATCATGGGATCAAATGTCCACAAGGTGCCAACAGGTAATGTACTCCATCCTTGACCAACAACCTTTAAATTTTTCGGAAATACTATTTTCAGAGCTCAAAAACAAACTGCTAACCGTTGGATATTATATCCTCGGTTCATAATGGCCATAATTGCAAACTAGTTTCAAGCTGAGGGACTTGTTGGCCTGGGAGTCCCTGCTATGGCTGTACTGCCTGAAGTATACTCCCGCACAACTCTGACCAATCACTCAAAATGGCTGCCAAGCTGCGCAAACCCACACAGCTGGAACCCACAGCCACCACCTCCAAATCAAAAGTCCCAACCAAACCCACTAAAAAGAAAACCAAAAAGGCTACTCAGGGAAATGAGTCCCCTGAGGATGCCCCTGCAACACAAACGCAGGCTATATCCACTGGTTATAACCCCCTAGTGGATATAAGGACTCTCACAGCCACAGCCGCTCAGGATTCCTCTCAAAAGGAGCCTGCAGCAACCACAGAAGGGGTACCCACCAATCTGGGATCTTCCTCATTTGAGGAGATTGCCATTGAAGAGCACCATTCCCCCCAGGTGCACACTGCTTTTACCCCATCTCCCCATGCAACCGCCCCCAAAGTCCCACCATTATCATTGCAAACATGCTGACTCAGCTGCATGCCTCTCCTCCTCCTCAACAACCACCAATAAAGGGGAGAACCACAACTATTGAGGACGAGGATCACCATGCTTCTGACAACCCACAGCACCGGGGTTTAAATGTTCTATCTCCTGGTGTGGATATGGAGACCAGAACATCTGGTGAGGCTGCCACCTCTTCTGAATCAGCATATGATCAGACTGAGGCTGGTAACATTCCTAAGACCTCACCAGAGGCAACAGCTCATGAAGGACAAAGTCCTGAGGCTGGAAGTCCCCAGTTCCAAGACAAAGGGGCACATGCTACAACTGGTCTACACCCAGTGCATGTACATCCTGCTACAAGCAGGAGGTCAGGTGATTCAGCATCTGCTGATGATGACCTGGGCTTCTTTTATGACGTTCTTGCCCAGAACACAATCCTAGAGGAGGAAGTTAGTAGGCTGCAAAAACTACTTGACCAACTCTCTCAAGGAGAAAGACCATCTGCCACCACATTAACCCACAGATGGCACCTTCCTCTGAAGGTCCCTTAAACACACAGCCACTACAAAATTCTCAGCCACCTGCCTCTGTTTCAGGCACCATTTCTCAGGACCAAAACCCCCCTGAGCAAATGGATGCTATCCCTCAAAATCCCCTATCTCTCATCACACCACAGCTAACCGAATTTGTTATTAAAACTGTTGATGAGAGACTTTCTACTGTCTTACAACCTCTGGTGGAGGATGTACTGCGCCAACAACTTTCTGCTACTCAATCCCTTGCAACCAATGCACCCAAAAAGGGGGAGAGTTCAGCAGTGAAAGCTAAAAGAAAGAGGATGGAGAAGAGAGAGAGAAAGAGAAAGATAAAGAGGTGGAAAAAGAGAAGGATTGTGTGTATGAGGCCGAAAAAGAAAGGAGAATGTGATTGAGAAGGGAGCTGAAATTGAAAAAGTACATGAAAGTCAAAAAGATTTTCATGTCACATACAAGAAAAAGAAGAGTGTTGAGAAAGAGAAGAACTTGAACGAAATGGTTAAAGAGGCTGATGCTGAACACAGCAGATCAATGGACAATATCATTGATCAGCTATTTAGGCAAGGTTTCGACACTGAAAAGCTGGATTCTGAAATAAGAAGATTAGATATCGAAGAGATCCAACAAAGATGGGCCAACTACAGCACTATGGATAGAGAGAGACTTGAGATCATGATCAGATTCATCAGCAAATACCTTGGGAGATCATTGATCGAAGTAAAATCATGGACCAGGGACAGCATCTTGGCCATAACCTCCAAGATCTGTTCATCTCAGGCATACACTAAGTGGTTAGTAGTCGAAGCTTTGAATGAAGCAGGAGCAGGGAGTAGGACTGAGCTAGCCAAATACTCAAAAGCAACACTCACATCCAAAATGCTAACTCAGCCTGTCAACATTCCCTCTCGAAAACAACCACAACCACAACCCACAAAACAACTCCCTTACCATCTAAACCAACAGCCGATGATGCACCTAAGAAGAAGAAGAGAAAGGTGTTGAGGCTAGAAGAAGAAGAAGAAGAGGATGATGTGGAAGAAGATAGGCTGCCTCTCTCTGCAGTCCTAACATTGGCTAAAGCCAACCCATGCCCATCACTCCCACCTCACAGATGGAAGCTGTGAGAGTAAAGATTGAAGAAGAACAGCAGCAAAAGCTTCATGATGATGAAATGCTGAAAAGCATTGACAAAACGTATGCTGCTTCGTCATGAATAATAAGTATGAAGAAAGAAGCTCTGAGGTTGTACACCCTTGCCAACACATTTCAATATCAGAAGGAAAATGTGAGAGTATGGCCTGATCCTAGGGTGGCTCACAGGATTGTAAAGAAAGATACTCCTTCGAGATACAAGGGCCAAGTCAAAAGGATCGTAGATGAAGAGATCACAGTGGTCCTTGTAGTATCACCCAGGAGATTGTAGAAGATTTCAAGAAGGCCTATGAGACTAAACAACCACCCCAAAAGATGTTAGAGAATAGAATTATTAAAAAGGGGTTAGTCTACAAGAGGCTTGAGAACTTCAAACAAAATGAGCTCGGTCTGTTACTTGAAGGGACTCATCCTGATGAGTTTGCATACAGACAGATTACAACTGTTGAGCTCAAAAATGGTAAACAGGCCAAGTACATCTCAGAGCTGTATGGGCGTGAAGGATTGTTTGATGGTGAAGCTGAGAACCTGACCATGGAAGAACAAATTATGTTTCTCAGAGCATACACCAGAGAATCCTACAGGCTTATACATGGGAAGTGAGTCTCATGGATGGGGGAACAGCTCAGTGTCAAATTCCCCAATACAGAGCACCCACCCATACATTGCCAACCAAATCATCAGAGACTCATTTCCAAGCCAGTGCTTATATGGGTCATCTTCTCAAATAATCAAGAAGGAAAAAGACCAACCATTCTGCCAACAATAAGTGGGACCTCAATAAAGTTAAAGGTTTTGGCTGCATTGGTTCAGGGGGAGTTTGTTGGACCAAAAGAACCAACGAGCCGGATCAGAAAAACCTTTAAGTCCCACAGACGTCACAACAACTACTGAAGACCACAACAGCTAAAGACAACAGCTGATTACAAAGTCTGAAGACAAGTGCTGAAGACAAAGTCTGAAGACAAGTGCTGAAGACAAGGTCTGAAGACAAGTGCTAAAGAAAAAGTCTGAAGACACAAGTGCTGAAGACAAAGTCTGAAGACACAAGTGCTGAAGACAAAGTCTGAACACAAGTGCTGAAGACAAAGTCTCAAGACAAGTGCTCAAGACAAAGTATGAAGACACAAGTGCTGAAGACAAAGTCTGAAGACACAAGTGCTGAAGACAAAGTCTGAAGACACAATTGCTGAAGACAAAGTCTGAGGACACAAGTGCTGAAGACCAAAGTATCAGACGTTGTCATAACAGCTGAAGAGGTCTTCTTCAGTAGTTGTGACGGTTTACCTTTCAGTAGTTTTATATTTATCAGTAGTTTTGTAAAACGACTGAAGAGCTTGTTCTTCAGTCGTTGTAGTTTCAGTAGTTTCTTATCAGTAATTTCTTATTTTGTACTTAACACTCTGATATGTTCTCAGTAGTTGTGAACATTTCAGTAGTTTGTTAAGAGTTAGTTATTTTTGTAATAGATCTGCCAGTTGTCACTTACCCGTGATAACAGTAGCGATTGCACTCTATATAAATAGTGTCAACCTAATGTAATAAATGAATGATTTGATCAGAAATATTCGATATTATTAAAACATTCCTTGTTACAGAAATATATTCTCTCGTTGTTAGGACCTGGTATTCGACTGAAATACCTAGAGATCACGTGTATACCGGATCAAATAGTGCGGAATCCTATTTAATTGGCGATCCAATCAGTGAGAACACACGAAGAATCAATCCAGCGTTGAAACTAACGTTAGAAATCGATAAGGAATCGATCTAATGTGTTCTATGAACTTGGAGAACGATTTGGAAGGTTTCTGGACGGCTAGGGTTCGTATGGATTTGAACTTGAACGAATCTTTTTTGTTTTTCACGAATTGAGTTGTATTTATAGGTTGGCACTCTTCAATCGTGCGATTGAACCATTAGTTTGGTTCAGTCGTGCGATTGAACCATGCGGTTGGTTCATTCGTGCGACTGAGTGTTCAGTCGTGCGATTGAGCCAATCTTATGTTACAGTCGTACGACTGATCCAGTCTCCTGGTTCAGTCGTGCGACTGAGTCAATCGTATGAGGTTCTTTATGCTTATGGTTCAATCGCATGAGCCATTCGCATGGGAACTTCATTAAGTTAAGTTTGAATGTTTTTGTTAATTAATATAATATTATATGTATCATTCAAGTAATCATAAACTCAATCAATTCATTTACGACTCATTAATGAACTATTAAACGTTATAACCAACAGATTATCAACATCAGTTCATTAATCATACCAAACAAGATCTATTACATCACATATCACGATCTAGGGACATACATGTATCAACAAACTCCCCCTCCTAGATCTGGCTTACCAAACAAGACCTTACCCTAAAGTTCAACCTGTAAGCCAGACGACTGTTTATCATAAACAGGCACTGCACAAATCTGGCTTATGGAAAGAAAAATCCACCCTCGTGTCTGATACTAATAACAAGAAAGAACCTGAGCTACCCTCACCTTCTAAGGGTCAATGGTGGAGTTTATGATGAGTGACGCCTCAGGGAAACCCAAGACAGTCAAAGCTTGGGTTCCTAACCTAAACTGATCCTTTCACTTTGTATGCGGAGGGTGCTCGATATAGCGCTGACACGAACACGTGGATAATAGACAGCGGAGCATCCAGGCACATGACAGGAAACAGCGCCCTTTTATCTAACATCAAACAAATAAAAGGAGGGCATGTTTCCTTTGCAGGAAACAGAGGAGGATATATCACAGCTCAGGGAGAAGTGGGAAATCAGAAAGTTAAGTTTGATAAAGTGAACTACGTTCAACAAGTTCAGAACAACTTACTTTCTGTGTCCCAAATCTGTGATAAAGGATTTAAAGTCGTCTTCGATAATCAGAAGTGTTACGTGCTGAAGAAAGAATATATGATCCCAGAAGACCAAGTTCTGATGACTGCTTCAAGATATAAAGACCTTTATGTCTTGGATCTGTCAACAGCTGCCACAACGGATCATGAGGTTCAGTGTTCTTATCTAAAGCTACTGAGAAGGATTCCATCTCCTGGCATCAGAGAATGGGACACATAAGTCAAAGGAAGATGAATCATTTGATTCAGAAGGATTTAGTTAGAGGAGTGAATGTCAAGAACTTCCAACTTCCTGACTTTTGTGTAGCTTGCAAGAAGGGCAAACAGACAAAGAAGTCTCATAAGGAAAAGAAAGTTCATTCAATAGAACTTCCTCTTGAGCTTTTTCACATGGATCTGTTCGGTCCAGTTAGTACAAGGAGCATCGCAGGCGACGCGTACTGTTATGTGGTCACTGATGACTACTCAAGGTTCACTTGGGTAATGTTTCTGAAATCAAAATCAGAAACTTTGGAGACATTCAAAGAATTAGTAACCACACTGGAATCGCTCTATAAGCTCAAAGTTCGACAAATACGCTCAGACAACGGGACAGAATTCAAGAATCAAGGGATGGAGGTATTCTGCAAGGAAAAGGGAATCATGCATCAATTCACCTCTGCCTACACACCTCAGATGAATGGAGTTGCTGAGAGAAAGAACAGGAGCTTGATAGAAACAGCCCGGACTATGCTGGCAGACTCGAAACTGCCTATCCAATTCTGGAACGAGGTAGTGGCAAATGCTTGCTATACACTGAACAGAGTCCTAATAGTCAAGCGCCACGGAAAGACATGTTATGAGCTACTTCAAAGACGCAAACCGAATTTGGAGTATCTTGAACCTTTTGGCGCACCGTGTACACTTCTGAAGAAGACACAAGAAGAAAAATTCAGCGAGAAGGCAGTTGAGGAATTTTTCTAGGATACAACATACTGAACAAGCGAGTTTACAATAACTCAACGGGTCTTGTAGAAGTGTGGTGTAATGTCGACGTTCAGAGATATACCACACCCCCTACAGGCAAAGGACCTGCATACTTCTTCGATTATGATGGATTCTTCAAATCCTTCAACATCTCTCTCTCTCTCCCTCGGATGATGTGTTAGCTACTAGGATGATGTATGATATACTAAACACTCCATCCAGCACACAGGGGAGTCATCTACTCAGCCAGAAGGGGTAGTCGATGAAAGTGACTCCTCCTCTGAAGATGAAACTGAAGCAGATGACCAGACCAGTCAGGAGGAACAAGTTCCAGTTCCTGAAAGTCCACAAGCATCCACAAGTGATGCACCCTCAACTTCGAAACCTCAAACTCCAACCTCCTCAGATGCAGACCAAAATGTGCACAATCTTGGTTCGGAGGTGACTGTGCCGACCACTCCAGGATCACGACTAAACGTCTATCATCCCCTTGACAATGTTATTGGAGATGTCCGATCAGGAGTACAAACCCGAAATCAGCTATACTCAGCTGATTACACCTCAGTTATGGAGAAGGGTTACATACATGATGGTGCTTATCGCTGTTTTGTCTCGCAGGTTGAGCCAAAATATGTGAGTGAAGCACTAAATGATGAGGCGTGGGTTAGTGCCATGCAAGAAGAACTTCTGCAGTTTAAGAAGTTAGGTGTATGGACACTGGTAGATAGACCTAAAGGTGCTAAATTCATTGGCACCAAATGGGTACTAAAATGTAAGAAGGATGACCAAGGAGTCATCATAAGGAACAAAGCTCGACTGGTGGTTCAAGGTTTTTGCCAAGTCGAGGGTATTGACTATAACGAAGTGTTTGCACCCGTGGCAAGGATGGAAGCTATTCGTATCTTCCTCGCCTATGCCTTGTACATGAAGATTAAAGTCTACCAATTAGATGTGAAGAGTGCATTCCTTCATGGTGAAATAAGGGAAACAGTCTATGTCAGTCAACCCGAGGGATTTGAAGACCCTTATCATCGGGATAGAGTTTACAAGCTCGACAAAGCTTTATATGGGCTTCATCAAGCTCCTCGAGCTTGGTATGAGAAACTCTCGACTCATCTTTTGAAACACGGCTTTCGCAGGGGAGTCATTGACTGTACACTGTTTATTAAGAAAAGGATGGCGACCTACTGCTTGTACAGATATATGTTGATAACATAATCTTCGGGTCAAAGAACGAAGACTTATGCAAAGAGTTTGAAGCAGTGATGAAGAAAGAGTTTGAGATGAGTGCTATGGGGGAGATGAAGTTCTTTCTCGGGTACAGGTGGATCAAACACCTAATGGGATCTTTCTCCATCAGACCAAGTATGTAGGAGACATTCTCAGTCGCTTTGACATGGAGAATGCTTCTGCTGCTGGGACTCCACTTGCTACGAATCATGATATAGCACCTGATGAGAATGGCGATCTGGTAGATGCCACTATGTACCGAGGAATGATTGGATCCCTCATGTATCTCACTGCCTCAAGACCTGATATCATGTAAGCTACATGTTTATGTTCCAGATACCAGGCTAAACCTAAGGTCAATCATCTAATCGGGGTCAAAAGGATCTTTTGCTATCTAAAGGGTACACCCACCCTGCGGTTGTGGTATCCTCATGATGACGATTTTGAGCTCACAGCGTATAGTGACTCGGACTATGGAGGCTGCAAAATGAACTACAAGTCTACATCAGCAGGGTGTCAATTCTTTGGGAGAAGATTAGTTACATGGCAGTGTAAGAAGCAGACATCGGTTGCATTGTCAACCTGTGAAGCCGAATATGTTGCTGCTGCAAGTTGTTGTTCCCAAATCATTTGGATTCAACAGCAAATGTGGGATTACGGTTTGAAATTTTCGTCTACTCCTATTTTTGTTGATAACTCTGCTGCAATTGCAGTAACCAAAAACCCGGTTCAACATCCTAAGACCAAACACATCGGTATTAAATACCACTTCATACTTGCTAGAGGTCAACGGTGTTAAAAAAAAGTGAGGTAATTCCTGATGACAATAATGTATAGTCCGATGTAGTTTCGTTAAAGTTTACTTTATCTTATGTTATCTGTTTTTTTTCTGTTACATTTAACTTCATGTTACCTGGCTGTTTATTAAAATCCAAAAATAATTAAATCCGAAATGATTTTAGTATTTTAGGGGGAGAATATGTCAGCAAGTTAATATTAATAAAAAAAATTAAAAAATGAGGGAAAAGGGGTAACTAGCTGAAATAAGGTAGATTGTGTCTGTGATACTGATTCAATACCTTGGAATATGATAGTACACAGGAACAAATCAAGAGGGATTTTAAAATTCAAGGTTTGAAAAGATGCAAAAGTTCAAAGTATAAGTCTGCGTAGTCTAAGCAATATAAAATGGGAAAATGATAGAAAACTGGCAACTCCTAAGGTGACACAAAGAAAGTAGACTTAGAGGCTGATAGACCACAAAGGATATGTTGGTAGATTCAACACAATAGACAATTAGACCTGATTGGTGATCTCAAGATCAAACTAAGCTGTTCAACTGACTGTGGACTTCCATCTTATCACTGGTTAACACAATCAAATATATTCAATAAGGGGCAATGAGCATTTAAACGCCACAAAAGTGTGCGGATGACCAAATTAGAGCAAAGCTAGAAAAAAATTGAAAGACAAATGCAATAAAGCTAATGGCTCATGTTGTTGGTGCATTTTGTGTAAAATAAAAGTAAGTTGCTCTAACAAGGAGATAGGTTGTGTGCCTCTCTGCTGTGCGATGGCACTGACCTGAGGACAAACATAACATAGATATTCTAGAATTCATTGTTGTTTGCCGCCTCTCTGCTGTGCGATGGCACTGACCTGAGGACAGGTTTCTCTTGAAAGCTCTAAGAATAGTCTCTTCTTGTAATAATACCCGTAGACCGCTCAAAACCTCTGAGGAATGTTGATTACCATATAAGTGTGGGATCCACAAATGTTAGCTGAAATAATTAAACCTAAATCAGTCACCAGTTTTCGTCAAAAGTCTATGTATGGATTTAAGTGGACAAATATACTGACAATCTTAGTGGCTACCTTCTCAAAGGTTCAACTCAATGTGAAGATCTAAGAGTTTCAGTATGATTTCCTGAAGTTGCTAACGACTCTGGATGAATACCGAGAATTTAAGCGTCAAAGAACTTTAATAACAAGTCCCAAAATGATTTGATATTCCTGTATGATTCCAAAATTGATTTGGTCCAGATATGATCAATCTAAGTTAAAGTTGTCTACACCTAATCAAATCCCTTAGATTTTCATCTTAGGGTTTTATCTCTCACAAAAAGTCCAAACATAAACTTTAGTTGTGTAGTTAGGTTAAGTTACTATGTTTAAATTTTTGAGTTGTGTGTCTGTCGGACTACATCAGGGAAATCAGAAGGGAATTACCTTACCTAAAAAGGTCATGTCTGAGATGGCCACATGGTTTTAAATTTAAATGGTCACGTCTGAAGTGACTGAATTGGTTAAGAGCTTACAAGGTTATTATCAAAAGTGAAAAGGGTCTAAATAGTAAATGTTAAAAAATGACTGTAACTCACAAAGTGTGCCCCATTCGCACTAGTGGATCATGGTTATCGATCAACTATGCGAATGGCTTCCAATCGGCCGAATGGACATGAAATTGTTTCATTCGACCGAATGGAAGGGGGAGAATGAAACAGGAGACCGACTGAGGCTCAGTCGGTCAACTAAAAGGGCGAATGAAGGAGACCGAATGAGTCAGTCGACCGACTGAGACTAAGTCGGCCGACTGAATGCGATTGACTAGGCCAATCGTACGACTGAACCTCAGTCGCCCGATTGAACTGAGCGACTGAGGCCAGTCGGCCGAATGAACCTAGGGTTAGTATATAAAGGTCTTAATCGATCGCATATCACTCATCACTCCCAAAAACCCCCGAATCGTGCTCATTACCGTTACCCTGTCGAAATTACCTCCGATTCTGATATACTTTGCGTTTAAGATTTTTCGTTCCAGTGACGTTTTACAGGTACACTACTCCTTGATCCTACCAAAATCTATACATCACCGAACCACACTAGCGACATTGGATTAAATCAAGAACCGAACTGCAAATCGACCTAATCACCTATGGAAATGAAGCAAAATGTTAAAATTGATTTTAATAGGTCATTAGTGACAAGTATACGAGACTAATGGACCATAACACACTGTTAATAGACTTAGAATGGCCAAGATTCGACCCACAGGGATCGAACAGTGGGGCACGCGACTGGACGTTCGAATGAACTCCAATCGCACGATTGAACCTTGCGATTGGATCATTCGACCGACTGAACCACCCGAATGAGTCCAGTCGGCAGATTGAACTCAATCGCATGCTTCAATCAGCCGATTGAACTCAATCGCATGGCTCAATCAGCCGATTGAACTCAATCGCATGGCTCAATCAGCCGATTGAACTCAATCGCATGTCTCAAACACCCAACTGAACTCAGTCGCTTGTCTCAAACAGGCGACTGACTTCAGTCACATGATTCATTCGCACGAATGAATCAAAATGACTTTCAACTTTACACTTAGAACAGAAGTTTTCATGTCTTATGTATTAATAGTTCTATGTCTTGTGTGTTACAGATAAATGGCAGAAAAGTGGACCATAAATCCCAAGCACAACATCTGTGCCCACCTGGATCACACCACCAGAAACGGGGCTGAGTTTACCGATATAATTGCATTTCTGAGACGGTCCCGGATCTATAAGCCTATCTCCACTCCTTGCACGCCTTACAGATCACTCCATCAGGCATTCTGGGAAAATGCCTCGGTGGACCGCTCTCGGGAGCCCTACTGTATCAGGAGCTCCATACTGGGCCATGGTATTGAGATCTCTACCGCCGATATTCAGAGGGTCCTAGAGTTCGGGGAGGATGTTGATCATCCTACAAAACTACATCCATTGACTGTAAGAGGATGCTTCCTCAGGCTAAAGTACGCTGGGGATATCAACTCATGTGTGCTCAACAAGAGCAACCTGAGCCCCCAGTACAAGTACTTAGCTCACGTGATTCTAAAGTGTGTAGCTTCAAGGAGGGGTGGGTTTGACGACCTCTCAGACCAGATACAAAATGCCTACGTGGCACTGGTTCTGAACCACCCCTTTAGTTTTTCCAGCATGATATTCTCCTACTTGGTGGAGAATTTGGAGGTAAAGGGAAAAGAGGGGTTCTGTATGTACCCCAGATTCTTACAGCTTATCTTCAACGAGAAGCTGCCGCAGTTGCCCAAAGAGAGTCATGACGCAGTGGCTCTGGAAATAATGGATGATATGACTCTGGGCAGAATGAGAGTTTACAGGGGAAAGCAGATTAAACCCCAAGTGAAGAGAATGATTGGCCACTTAGCAGATGAAAGCTATGTGGCACCGGGGAGACGCCAATGGCGTCACGAGGACAGTGACTCCGATGTGGAGCCGATTGTCCTCCCTACTGATGACTCTGAGGAGGATGACATTGAGGATGAGGTTGTTCCATCCCGAGGCACCGTGTCTGACTCTGTTCCCTCGATGTCTGGCTCACCTGCTGAGGTAACTGAGTCAGCAGGATTCCATCAAGATTTTGTGCTTACCGAGGAAGATGAAGATGAATCTGATGAGGAGCCGTTGACTCGGACTGTGGGAAGGAAAGTAGTTCCCACAGAGCACGGGTTAAGGGTTGTCGGGGAACAACCGAGAGGATCCGGAGATACAGAGACTGATCCATCATATGCTCCGGAGTCCTCAGGTGGGGTTGAAGGGGGAGCATCCACCTCGAGGGGAACGAGGAGAAAACGGATGGCTCAACCCCATGGTCAGAAAAAGAAAAAGCGAATGGTAACCTTCATCACCACCACATCCCCCATACCTTCCACCACTACCACCTCTGCATACACACCTTCCACCACCATACCTCTCCCCACAGCAACCACAACCACCACCATACCAATCACCACAAGCCAGACCCCTGCTACCCCTACTACATTCACCCCACACTCACCACCACCATCATCCAGACCTTACCCGATATTCACCACCTCCACCACCACCACAAGCCACCAAACCGAGCCTTCAGCCTACCCCTCACACACCTCTCGATCTCCTCTACCTCCAATAGGGGTAGAGGAACAGCTGGCAGCCTTAAACAGAATGGTGCTACGACTGCTGCGGCTGATGAGGAAAAGACCTCTCAGATCCGCCAGCTCACCGACCAGACTGCTGCACAATCGCAGAAAATCGCAGAGCAGGATCGAGCTATTAAAGAGCAGGCCCAGAAATTGGCCGCTCAGAACACTGAGCTGGACCAACTCCGAGCACAAAGCGTCACATCAGGTAAGCAGATAGAAGAGTTGGAAAAGGCAAAGAGGTCCATTTTGTTAAAGTTAATAGGATTCCGCACTATTTGATCCGGTATACACATGATCTCTAGGTATTTCAGTTGAATACAAGGTCCTAACACTCGTTATAACCGTATTTGTTCTTAATGCATACGTGAAGGGATTTAACAAGTTTATCAAAGTCCATATAAGCCAATATATATGAAAACGCAGTGGATAAATAGTTTAAAACTTGTTAACATGTAGATTATCAAACCCATTGTTAAGCTAAACCCAAACCATGGATCCAAATACGAAATGCATACAATATATATAAACCAAAAGAGGTAAAGAAGACAACCTTTGAAGGTGCTAGAAAAACGGGTGGAGAGGGAGTAAAAGATGAACTTTATGGCTGAATCTTCAACCAAGAAAACCTCAAGAAGGCTGCACCCGAAACCTTCAATAACACACCTTTGGAGCCGTGGATGTGAAGCACAAAATGATAATGTTAGATGGTCAAGACTTCAATGTAGAAGTCCTCAAGAGATGATACCCTAAGCTTGTGCAAACACCCTTTTGCTAGGACAAGGAACACCAACTTGTATAACCCTCTTCCAGCTTGATTTTCAGCCAAGAACCCCTTCTTTGAGAGCTGGAAATCTAGTGTATTTGAAACTCTAGAATTCGAAATTAGAGAGAGAGAGTAGTCAGAAAACTTGCTCTTGAGTGTGAGAATTAAAGAAGTCTTGGAAGAGAGCTTTTTTGGGTTATCAATGTTGCATGCAACTTCCACAAATCAAAAGCCTTAAACCCCAAAGGGGCGGCCGAAGTAGAGGACCCACAAGGTGGGTTCCCTCCTTTTGAAATGTTTTATAACTTATACCCTCCATTCCATTTTTATAAAATTAAAACCCTTGTAATTTTATAAAACCTAACATTCTTTTGTTTGATATTATTTAACTAATTTAAATAATAAAACAAACAATTTCTCAGGAACAAATTATCCACATAATGTTGTTCATTTTTAAAAGCAAAGTTTTAGGAAACCAGTTTCAAGGTTGGTGCTTATATTTTTTTGTTTGATCTCATCAACAAACAAATATTTAACGGTGTTTGTTTGGCTCGTTATTGGGTATGACCCGACTTGGATCATATCACACTAGCCACATCAATCTAATATGTATCTTGGGCAGATCAAATCCTTCAATCTCCCACTTGCACAAGATTTATAGAAGATTGATGCAAGCAGCAAATAACGCCCAGCAACGGTTTGCTACCCCTAATGTATATGACTAAGTGCCATTCAATAACATCATCCTTTTCAAGTACCTCACTTGAATATGATTTAGGTGAATTAATCATTTTTCCTTTTGTTACAGATGTCATGTTAAATCCTAGAGACACAGAATTGTCATTCTCCGTGGGTTTAACTTTAACAGGCCTTAGACATCTAACTCTCAACGAATAAGAGGAACAAATTCCATCTTGACTACATACGTCTCTCACAATCACCTTATATCATGTCTGAACTCAGTCTTATGTACTGCTAATCTTTCATAACAGCAAAGAACCAAGTCAAAGTATAATACTTGATGAATATCAAGACCCAATATGTATCTCAGGTCTGAGGATACAATGATATTCGCCTTTACTCAATATCTCTTATGACTAATCACAAAGATTCCATGCAGAAATAATTGAGAGCGGGTCGGTCCAATATCTAAAATCCATAGACATCAATGAACCTTGGTAGCAACGACTTGCTCTATATTCATACCTTATGAATATCAACCAATCCAAGTTCATTATAGTCTTACATTCATAGTTGTTCCCACAAGTATGATCGACCACGGACGTTTAGAATAACTTACTTATTCATGGATTTAAACATGCTAAAATGGAAGGACAAATGAAAATTATAACCATAGAATGAGGCAAATAACATAACTTCCAATATCCAAATACAAAATTTGATCAAGTCCAATCACTAGAATATCGAAGTCCTAAGGCACAAGTATGACTTTCATGTTTTGACCTATCTAGGAGCTTCGTGAGTGGATCCGCAATGTTTTGATCGGTGTGAACTTTGCGAATACATATCTTTCCCTTTTCAACTTCATCCCTTATGTAGTTGAATCTCCGTTCAATGTGCCGAGTCTTTTGATGAGCACGAGGTTCTTTGATTTGAGCAATCGCACCCTCGTTGTCACAAAAGATCTCTAGGGGGTCTTGAATGGTAGCAACAACCCCTAGATCAGCAATGAATTTCCTAAGCCACGCAGCTTCTTGAGCTGCCAATGAAGCGGCGATGTATTCTGATTCTGTTGTAGACAGTGCCACCACATCTTGCTTTGAGCTCTTCCAAGAGACTGCTCCTCCATTCATAATGAAGACATATCCCGACTGTGATCGAGAATCATCTCGATCAGTTTGGAAACTCGCATCCGTGTAACCCTTTACAACGAGCTCCTCCTCACCAGATCCATATATTAAGAACATATCCTTAGTATTCCTAAGATATTTCAAAATACTCTTAACAGCCATCCAATGACTGTTACCAGGGTTCTGCTGATATCTACTTGTCATGCTCAGAGCACATGACACGTCCGGCCTAGTACATATCATTGCATACATGATGGATCCTATAGCAGATGCATATGGGACTCCATTCATTCTTTCTTGTTCAACCTTTGAACTAGGACATTGAGATGAGCTCAATATAGTCCCCTTTTGAATAGGTACCAAACCTTTCTTAGAATTCTCCATCTTGAACCTTTTCAAGATCTTTTCAATGTATGCACTTTGGTTTAAACCTATCAACCGCCTTGATCTATCTCTATAGATCTTTATTCCCAAGATATAGGTGGCTTCACCAAGATCTTTAATGGAAAAGCAGCTTCCAAGCCAGGTTTTTACACCTTCCAAGGTTGGAATGTCATTTCCAAATAGCAGAATGTCATCGACATATAATACCAGGAAAGTAATAATGCTCCCACTAGCTTTCTTATACACACAAGCTTCATCAGCGTTTTTGATGAAACCAAATTTCTTTACCTCATCATCAAAACGGTGATTCCAACTTCTTGACGCTTGTTTCAATCCATAGATTGATTTCTTTAACTTGCATACCTTGTTAGGATGTTTTGGATCGACAAAACCTTCAGGTTGTTTCATATGGACATCTTCCTCAATATCCATTAAGGAAAGCGGTTTTGACATCCATTTGCCAAATCTCATAGTCATAATATGCTGCTATGGCAAACAATATCCTAATAGACTTTAGCATTGCCACAGGTGAGAAAGTTTCATCATAATCAACCCCTTGAGTTTGAGTAAAACCTTTCGCTACAAGTCTAGCTTTATAAGTATCCAAGTTTCCATGCATATCGGTTTTCTTCTTGAAGACCCACTTACTCCCAACTATCTTGGACTTAAGAGGTGGTGTAACCAATTCCCAAACTTGGTTATCATACATGGATTGCATCTCAACGTTCATGGCTTCTTGCCATTTGTCAAAATCAGGTTTTGACATTGCATCATGGTATGTGGTTGGTTCATCCGAATCTACCACATAGCATCCATCCATGAAAAATCCATATCTCTCAGGAGGAATACTAGTTCTACCAGATCTGCGAACGTTTTGTGTATGTTGATCATCCATATGATCATTCTCAACATCCTCATGTTGATTGCTAGTTTCAACCAATTGTGTATCGTCTTGTGAATCTTGAATCTCTTCAAGTTCCACTGCTCTCCCACTAGTTTCTTCCGAAAGAAACTTAGTCTCTAAGAACTCTGCCTTTCGAGCAATAAATACTTTCTGCTCTGATGGATCATAGAAATAGTATCCAATACAATCTCTAGGGTATCCAATGAAGATACACTTTGTGGATCGGGCTTCTAGTTTGTTTTGAGCGTATTGCTTAGGATAAGCCTCACACCCCCAAACTTTTAAATATGATAATGATGGAACCCTTCCATGCCATACTTCAAAAGGTGTCCTTTCCACTTTCTTGGTTGGGGCCATATTTAAAATACGGGCTGCGGAGAGCAATGCGAAACCCCAAAATGATAGAGGTAGTGAACTTCTAGCCATCATAGATCGAACCATATCCAATAGAGTTCGATTCCTCCTTTCAGACACACCATTATGTTGTGGTGTTCCAGGTGGAGTAAGTTGTGAGACAATCCCACAACTTCTAAGATACTCTTGAAATTCACTATTCAGGTATTCACCTCCTCTATCTGTACGAAGAATCTTGACCCTTTTGTTGAGTTGATTTTCAACTTCATTCTTGAAGATTTTGAACATTTCAAAAGATTCATGTTTGTGTCTTAACAAGTACACATACCCATAACGACTATAGTCATCGGTAAAAGTAATGAAGTATTTTTCACCATTCCTAGTTGTTGGTTTAAAAGGTCCACATACATCCGAATGTATAATCCCTAATAAATCCTTTGCCCTTTCATTAGTCCCACTAAAAGGGACCTTTGTCATTTTACCTTGCAAACAAGACTCGCATATATCAAATGAAACATTTTCATTAGTTTTTAAAAGACCATCCTTATGGAGTTTTTGCATACGATTCTTGTTTATATGACCAAGGCGACAATGCCAAAGATAGGAATCATTTAAATCTAATTTGAGCCTTTTGGTGGTTGCTTGGTACATTGAGCTATCATATGTTGTGTTATTATGAACCAATTCATAAATACCATTACAAGGTATAGCCTTAAAATAAAACACATGATTTAAAGAAACATGAATATCATTGTCAACAAACTTGAAATTATAATCATATTGTCTTAAACGGGAAACAGAAATAATGTTCCTAGTCAAGCTAGGAGCATACAATACATTCTTCAAAATGACTTCCAATCCACTTGGAAGCTTCAAAATGTAGTCTCCTTGGGCTTCCACGTGAACCTTTGCACCATTGCCCATAAAGAGACTTATTTCCCCTTTTTATAATGTTCACTTCTTTTGAACCCCTGCAATAAATTGCAAATATGAGTTCCACATCCAGTATCTAATACCCATGTGTTAGAAGAAATAACATTAAGCTCAACATGTATCATAAACATTGTACCTGAAGTCTGCCCCGCGTCCCTCTTCGATCTCAACGCTTTGAGATAGACCGGACAATTGCGTTTCCAATGGCCTACTTCACCACACTCAAAACATGGATCATCTTGAGCAACCTTTTGCTTCTTTTCTTTCGGTTTGGGTGGCTGCATTTTTGCCTTACCCTTTCCTTTGACGTGTCCCTTCCCTTTGGCAACATTTGCCCTAGGGTTGGGGAGGTGCCTTTTCCTACTACCACCTTCATTGATCGTAAGGACCGGTAGAACCTTTCTACCCATGCCTGCCTCTGCCGTTTTGAGCATTGAGTGAAGCTCACCAATGCTCTTGTCCCATCCATTCATGTTATAGTTCATAACGAAACTATCAAACTTCTTGGATAGGGAGTTGAGGATCAAATCCGTTGCCAACTCGTTGGACACACGACAGTTAAGCCTTTCAAGGCGATCAATGTGGCTTTTCATCTTAAGAACGTAAGATGATACCGATTGGGTCTCGTCCATTCGACATGCATGAAGTGCCCGAACGGTTTCGAAGCGCTCCACCCTTGATTGTTGTTGGAACATTTCCTTCAACTGGGTGATCATGTCATAGGCATTGTGGTTCTCAAAGTCCTTTTGCAAATCGGGTATCATACTCGCCAGCATGAGACACGAGACTTGCACAGAGTCTTCGGTGTACTTGACCCATTCGGCAAAGGCCTCAACGTCATTTTCATCGGGTTGATCGGGAATGGGATCGTCTAACACATAGGACTTCTTTTCCTGTTTGAGAACAATTCTCAAATTTCGGTACCAATCCATGAAGTTCCCATGGTTTAGACGTTCCTTTTCAAGGATGGTCCTTAGTGATAGGTTATGGACGGTCGGGATTGCGTTGTTGTTGTTAGCCATCTACAATATTACAAAGTTCAATTTTTAGTATTCATTGATATAATAATATTTCATTTATTAATACCCTTTTATGTCTCATAGACGATTAATAAATAAAATTTTTAGAATCCAACGTTACATTTAAATATCGGTTAGGTGACCTTTATCCCTTTATTTAAATTAACAAGGTAGTCAACGTTTGACAATTGTAACCTATTACAATTTCTAGTGTATGGGATCGTTTAAACATCTTATGGTTGTTAGGCATGTTTATCCCATCAACACCCTTTGTACGTCATGTTTCGGTGATCCTAATGCATGATTTCCAAATTAAGTCGTCCTACTTAGACACATGTGTGGATTTGCTAATATTAGTGGTTAGGTGATCTTTATTCCATAAATATGGCAAATCCACCTCAAAACCACAAGTTCCCTTTAATGTGGTTAGGTGACCTTTATCCCACATTAAAATCTCAAATGATTCGAGCGTTGTATAATAGGATGGTGTTTGACTTGATTAAAAGGGATTTTCGATTCACAAAATTTTAGTTTGGAAAACAATTCTCATACCTTGCATTTGTATGCATTCAAATACATGGTAGTTTTTTGAAACTCATTTCAAAATCCTTTTAATAGCCCATTTGATTATGAAATCAACAACCTTTGGTAAAACCCATTTTACTACTTATTGATTTCTAAGGAACCAATTTTATGCGAGTGGTTGATTTTGAGTTGTTAACTACCCAATTCCATAATAAGATAAGAAGAACATAAATCAACCATACATGCACAAAGAAACAACCACAAGTCCATAACCATAGCCAATGGATTTGGCAACACTTGTTGGCCAAAACAAGTGTGCCAAGAGGGTCAATAATAAAGCATAAACATGACACAAGGCATTGAGATAGTGTGCTCCCACTTGATCCCGCATCCTAATGCATCAAGTGACCATTTTGTGTTGTCACCGATTGGCTTTATTTGGGCTTTCTTTTGGGCTCCAACTTCAGCTCCTAGCTATCTTGGGCCTTCATGCTTTGGGCTTTGGTTATTGGGCTTAAAACCAATCTTGGGCTATGAGGCCCATTTGGGCTTAAAATGGCCCAAACCAAAACCAAAGTCATCTTGAACTTCTTTTACAAAATATATCCTAATACATTTTCTACTAGTAAAAGAAATACAATTAATCTACTTATTATTACAAACCAACATAAATAATAAATAGATTACAAACCCAAATAATAATCATACAACATCACAACACAAAACACATTCAAATACAAGGTTTTGGCTAGGTTATGAACATCCATATACACATCCAAATATGCACATAATAAACGATTTAGCAGCCCCTTTTCAACCCATATTCTTGGCCAACATAAACCAAGAATAAATGGGTTTGGTCCAAACAAACAAGCAACCATTACCTAAATTTTAAAGATCCTAATCATGCATATAAATAGCATCTTTAAAATCAGAAAAGGGGACCAATCCAGCCTTCTAATCTCTCGGCCATGTGGTGTCACACACCACAAAACCGTGAACTAGAGTGTCATATACATGTATGCATTCGTATAAGTGGCTCTTGATGCCATTTGAAGGGATTTAACAAGTTTATCAAAGTCCATATAAGCCAATATATATGAAAACGCAGCGGATAAATAGTTTAAAACTTGTTAACATGTAGATTATCAAACCCATTGTTAAGCTAAACCCAAACCATGGATCCAAATACAAAATGCATACAATATATATAAACCAAAAGAGGTAAAGAAGACAACCTTTGAAGGTGCTAGAAAAACGGGTGGAGAGGGAGTAAAAGATGAACTTTATGGCTGAATCTTCAACCAAGAAAACCTCAAGAAGGCTGCACCCGAAACCTTCAATAACACACCTTTGGAGCCGTGGATGTGAAGCACAAAATGATAATGTTAGATGGTCAAGACTTCAATGTAGAAGTCCTCAAGAGATGATACCCTAAGCTTGTGCAAACACCCTTTTGCTAGGACAAGGAACACCAACTTGTATAACCCTCTTCCAGCTTGATTTTCAGCCAAGAACCCCTTCTTTGAGAGCTGGAAATCTAGTGTATTTGAAACTCTAGAATTCGAAATTAGAGAGAGAGAGTAGTAAGAAAACTTGCTCTTGAGTGTGAGAATTAAAGAAGTCTTGGAAGAGAGCTTTTTTGGGTTATCAATGTTGCATGCAACTTCCACAAATCAAAAGCCTTAAACCCCAAAGGGGCGGCCGAAGTAGAGGACCCACAAGGTGGGTTTCCCTCCTTTTGAAATGTTTTATAACTTATACCCTCCATTCCATTTTTATAAAATTAAAACCCTTGTAATTTTATAAAACCTAACATTCTTTTGTTTGATATTATTTAACTAATTTAAATAATAAAACAAACAATTTCTCAGGAACAAATTATCCACATAATGTTGTTCATTTTTAAAAGCAAAGTTTTTAGGAAACCCAGTTTCAAGGTTGGTGCTTATATTTTTTTGTTTGATCTCATCAACAAACAAATATTTAACGTGTTTGTTTGGCTCGTTATTGGGTATGACCCGACTTGGATCATATCACACTAGCCACATCAATCTAATATGTATCTTGGGCAGATCAAATCCTTCAATACGAGCATCAAATTTTTGCTAGAATTTGTCTAATTCTTGTTCATATTCCGCTGTGCTACGCTCAATTACATCAAACTTGCGATCACTGATCCTGACAGAAGCACTGGATCTGCCCCAGTGTTAGTAGAATCTTCTGAACCTCCGGTCATCAAAACTTTCGAAGTATCAAAAGCTTAGGGTTGAAGGTCAAGTCTAAGACTCCAAAGGTGGTGTGGAATTCTATGAAAGACCAAGTGACTCAGAATTTTCCATCAACACAGCTCAAAATCCTCCAAGCACAACCATAGGATATATTACTGTTGCATTACCTTCTGTTTCACTTTGTGAGCCCAAGACAAGTAAGACTTGGGATAACAAATGTAACTAATCATTTTCTCTATGCAAGGACAACCCAAGACAAACAAAATATCTGGATCATTGACAGTGGCTATTCCAGGCACATGACAGGTAATAGGTCACTACTCCAGAACATTGAAAGGATTGATGGAGGGACAGTTGATTTTGGAAGAGATGAAGGTGGTTACAATTCTGGAAGGGGCAAGGTCACAAATGGTAAGCTCAGCATTGAAAAGGTAAACTTTCTCAAGGAGCTTGGGTACAATCTTCTGATTGTATCACAATTTTGTGATAAGAGTTATCACATGCTCTTTACTGAGCATGAGTGCATTGTTCTCAAGCCGAAGGTGGTCATTCCTCATGAGCATATTTTGCTTAGAGCCCCTAGGAAAGGGAACATGTACAAGAGGGATTTTCAAGAAACATCTCCCTCTGGAGAAGTTTCATGCTTTCTGTCTAAACCCAAAAGTGATGAGTCTTTCGTATGGCATAAAAGATTGTGCCATATAAACTTTAAGAATGTGAATAAACTGTTTAAGAATTATTTTGTAACTAGAATGCCAATGAAAGAGTTACAAGAGATGACCATTATGTTGCATGCCTCAAAGGGAAGTAACACAAGGTATCTCACAAGCCTAAGGAAAGGAACTCCATCAATACTCCCCTACAGTTGTTACATATGGATCTCTTTGGCCCTATGAGTGTAATGAGTTTTGGAAGGACCTCTTTGGTGATCATATATGACTTTACAAGATTCACTCGAGTCTTTTTCCATACAACTAAGGATGAGACTCTTGTGATTCTGAAGAGTTTCATCTTGAAGATTGAGAATCAATCTAATCACAAGGTCAAAATCATAATATGTGATCAAGGAATTGAATTCAAGAACCAAATCCTTGATTCCTTTTGTGATGAAAAAGGTATTACAAGACAATGTAGTGCTCCAAGGACTCCTCAGCAGAATGATGTTGTTGAGAGGAGAAACAAGACACTGATTGAAGCTATAAGAACAATGTTGTATGACTCTAAGCTGCCTATCACCTTCTGGGCAGAGGCAGTCAACATTGCATGCTATGTGCAGAGTAGAGTTTTAATAGTTAAGACTCATGACAAGACTCCTTATGAACTTTGGCACAAGAGGAAACCTTTCATTGGTTTTCTCAGGTCATTTGGTTGTCCTTTCACTATCTTGAATACCAAAGATCAAATTGCCAATTTGTTGAGAAAATAGATGATGGACACTTCATTGGATAGTCTTCCCATGCTAAGCCAATGTGACATTCAATGAACACGCACCCTGTGTCGCTGGTTCTGGTCCTCGTCCGGGTTGGCTTCTTGATCTTGATTTAGTTACCAACTGTTTTAACAAATCTTGTGAGACTATTTCAGGATCTGCAGAATACATAAATACTAGTGATCCTAATCCAAGATTTGAGCTGAGAAGACCTTCACGTAACACATCTTCAGGTCCAGTTGGGACTACTTTGGCAAATGAGGTTTCTATCAGCACCACAATGACACACTCAGTTGGTACATCTGGTATGCCTTCAAATTCCAGCTTAGAGGCTCCACAACCAGATAAAGACACTTCAAATGCCGAAGACAATGATGGTAGTGGTGATAGTGATCAAGACTTTCTTGATGCTCATAACCAATCCATAGATGACAACATCAATGATGTCACACACTCCTTGGATCAAGTCTCTCTTGATAAGTGTGCTGATGTGGTGGGTGAAACATCTATGCCAGATCTAAATTTCTCTAGTTTAGATCTTTCTCAGCAACATGCTGTGATCCCTCAGCTAAGGATCCACAAGTCCTATCCCACTACAAACATCATTGGAGATGTTGTCTCTGGGGTAAGAACAAGAGGACAAACCCATGAATCAAATGTTTGTCTTCACTCTTGCTCTTGTCCGAGATAGAGACAAAAAAAGTTAATAAGGCTCTAAAGGATGGAAGTTGGGTTGAAGCTATGCAAGAGGAGCTGCTTCGATTCTAAAGACAGAAAGTTTGGAACCTTTGTCCTCTTCCTTATGGGAAGAATACCATTGGAACCAAATGGGTGTTAAGGAACAAGAAGGATGATAGAGGCTTTATCATCAAGAACAAAGCTAGACTAGTTGTTCAAGGATACACACAAGAAGAAGGAATTGACTACACTGATGTCTTTGCTCCTGTAGCAAGACTAGAAGCTGTTAGGATATCCCTTGCATTTGCTACATCCAAGAACTTCAAGGTCTTTCAACTTGATGTGAAGTGTGCTTTTGTCTATGATGTGGTTGATGAAGAGGTGTATGTCAAACAGCCACCGGGTTTTGTATATCCTAATCATCCTGATTATGTATGCAAGCTTTACAAAGCTCTTTATAGGCTGCATCAGGCACCCAGGAAGTGGTATGAGACACTATCTCAGTATCTTTGCAAGCATGGATACTGGATAGGTACTATAGATGAAACTCTATTCATCAAAGGATAGGGAAATGATATATTGCTAGTTCAAGTATATATAAATGACATCATCTTTGGTTCAACTAATCCAAATCTCTTCAAAGACTTTGAGAAGCTGATGAAGGACACATTTGAAATGAGTGCCATGGGGAAACTCAATTTCTCTCTGGGAATTCAAGTGAAGCAGGTTGAAGATGGAATCTTCATTAGTTAGTCAAAGTATGTTCAAGACATACTCAAGAGGTTCAACATGACTGACTGTAAGATTGCTAAGACACCCATAGCTAGAAACCACTCCCTTGGACCTGATCTTGAGGGGAAGTGTGTAGATGAATACTTATATAGGGCTATGATTGGGTCTCTTATCTATCTTACTGCTAGCAGGCCTGATATTATGTTTGCCACTTACATCTGTGCAAGATATCAAGCCAACCCTAACATGTCTCATCTTATCACTGTCAAAAGGATTCTAAGATAACTTAATGGTGCTTCAACACTTGGTTTATGGTATCCAAAAAATCCTGACTTGAATCTGTATGCTTATACAGATAGTATGGTGGTTACAACATGATTGCAAATTCTACATCTAGGAGAAGTTAGTTTCTTGGTGGAAGGGTTGTCTCATTGAAATGCAAGAAACAATCATGTGTCTTTGCATCAACTATTGAAGCTGAATACATTGCTACTGCAAGCTGCTGTGCTCAAATGCTTTGGATTGAGAATCAGATGCTAGATATGGGTTAAACTTCAAGGAGACTCCCATTCACATAGACAACAATAGTACTATCTCAATCATAGAAAATCATGTGCAGCACTCAAGGACCAAACACATCAATATCATGTATCATTTAATAAGAGATAATTATGAAAAGGGATTAATTAAACTAGTCAAAGTTCACGCAGATAAACAATATGCCCATCAGTTTAGAAAGGGTTTTGATGAATAGAGATCTAAATATCTAATATCAGCTATTAGGATGATCAACATTGAGTAGACTTTTCTTAAAACTTATTCATATTATTTCTTAAAACATGTGTGTTCAAAGTTGTCTAGTTCATCACTTTCATAAGCTCTTGTTTTCTTTGGATGAAAAACCTTTGAATATTTTCCTTAGAACTATGAAAATTTTGAACCTTTGGATGTTATGTTTTTAACTCAGAAGAAACTTATGCCTTTAAAACCACTAACTGCCCAAGTATTTTACCTTCAGAAGAAATTTCTGAAATATCTTCCGAAGCTTAAAATCTCCTTTAGCACTTATATGTTTTCAAGGACAATTTCCTTCCGAAGCAAATTAAATCTTGGAAGTTTTGTCCTTTTGAACAAAACTCTCAAGTCTTAATTTTCTTCCAAGTCAAAATTCTCCGAATCGTTAGGAAATTCTTCCAAAGACATTTTAGCTTCAAAAGCTTTTTCATTAAAACTTCTGAAGACAATTTACCTTTGGAAGCTTTTTGATTTCCAAGAAAACTACTTTTTGAGCAAAAGTAAACTACTTTTTAAGAGGTGGGACCGACATTCGGATTCCAAAATTATCCACTTTCATTAAACTTTGTCTGAAATCTTTTCACATATAAACCCAACGGTTTCCCCCTCTTTCTATCATCTGCTTCTTCCTCCAAACCTAAAACCCAAAATTTCTCTCTGAAATTACTTTCTTTTATCTTTCTTCATCCTTAAGCTTTTCAAAATGGCCAACCCTCAACACAGAAATGACCCAAACTTTACCATGCACTTACACATGCAACATAATCAAGTTACTTTATTAAGCTCTGAGAAAGATCCTCATTTCTTAGATGTTTGCCATTTCTTAGCTTTGTCGAACTACTTCACCTCTCTAACCATTGATCCTCCACTCTATGAGGATCATCTGCTAGAATTCTAGAAGACCTGCCAAGAGGTTGTAGTGGATGAGTAGAAGGCAGTGTCTGCCACAGTGCAGGGGAGAATAGTCTTCATCACTCTAGCCATCATCAACATGCATCTTCAACTGGATATTAAAGAAGGTGAGGTGTTCTTCCCAAAAGAAGCTGTAAATAATTCTTTGGAGCACATGGGTTATGAGGGAGACTACTCTGTCAAGGCCTTTAGAAAAGGGAATGTCTCATCCCATTGGAAATTTCTGCTCCATGTGTTTATTCACAGCTTATCCGACAAACATGGTGGATAGGACTAGATTCCTGAGGATCTATCCTTCATTGTCCATGGAATGGTTCACGGGGTCATGTTCAGGTATTCTCAGTTTGTTTACACTAATCTACTTGCAAACTTGGACTCCTTAAAATATTACATGTTCCCTAGATATGTTGAGTACATACTTAACTATGAACTGGGCTCACAGTTAAGGGGAACATGTAACATTCGTAAACTGGGACAGTTGAAGCCGAACATCTTTAAAATACTGAGAAAGCGCACTATTAGCTTCTCTAGGGTAGAAACAGCCCTCGTCCCAAAAATGTTAGAGCTTAATGCTCAAGGTGACAACCTAGCAGAACTAGCTAGTGTTGATCCCACACCTTCCACATCCCAACCACCTAAGCAGCCACAAATTACCCTCACATACCAAAAAAATCCAAACGAACCCCTACTCAGGCTATTCAGTCTGTGCAGGTCCCTACACACTAACCCATATAGGAAGAAGTGGACATTGTAGCTCCCACTTCTCCTAAGGAGCAGACCACTCCCATCTCTTCAAGGATCAATGTTGAGGTTGCTCATGCTCAGCTTGATGAGCTCATAAGCCAAACTGCCTTAAGCCATCAATCTAAATATCAACACTCAAGTGATCAACCATCAAAGGACAGTTACCATCCCCAGCCTTTAGTGCTCAACCAACAAATTCCGAACCTTGACTTCTACAGTGATGAAGATTTAGGTTTTAGTGAGTACCATGATTCTCTCTTCTTTTCCCCTAGTAAAAAAGAGATGACTACTTTTGAGGCTCCTATTTCTAGCCAATATCAGTCACCTACCATTGAGGTGAACACTTCTGAACATGTTCAAGGTGTCCATATGGAAGAGGCTCTCACTTTTGAGATTGACTACATCATTAAGACATCAACCATGGCAACTCAGCCCACTAACATCTCAACTGAGATTGCCAGTGAGCCGAGGAAATCCAGCAGCCAAGAACCTGAAGTTGGTGGTGAGAGTGAGGACTTTGGTCCAATCATCTTAACCCCAAGTTAAGACTAAAGGTGCAAAAACTGTCTCAAACATGCTCCTATTTAGTCTCCAAGGTTAGTCACCTTGAATCTCAAGTGACTTCCTTGCATAACATGGTCAATGATCAGCAAATTGATATTTCGTATCTTAAGGAAAAACTAGCTGGGAGACCTTTAAGAAGAGTTCAACCAGGAACACAAGAACCTATGGATGTGATTCACCTAACTCCTGGCTCACCTATGCAAGTGGGTGATGCTATCAAAAAGGGGGAGAAAGTCATTACAATCACATAACCTAGGAGTTCTTTTGAGAGAATGCACACTAACGACTCACCATCATCCCTTGCAACTATGCATTCTCAGCAACCTCCTCAAATTCACATTGATGGGGACTATATAGACTCCTTCATAATGAGTCTGTTTGAGGAAAGGATACCAAGGGCTATGTCATCTCCACCATCTTCCAATCACATCATTGGGTGGAGGTGTGATAACAACAGGAGAGCTCTAATCATAATTAGAGTTCAAGGGCAGCAGGAGATCTTCAACTTTCAGACCTTGAACTTCTATGAAGGTCTGGATTTAGTTAGCATGCCATTTGTCAATCCAAGCAAATCAAGACAAGCTGACAAGTTGGCCCAAATAATCCAAGACCAAATCACTGTGGGGTTCAGCATTAGATGAAGACTATGGCAATCATGCAAAGTCATCGGTCAACTAGATGTAGAGGCAGACCATAAGATTTGCTTCACAAGGGAAACCATCACCAAAAACTGTTGTAGAGATCAATTCCCTTTTTGAGACACCTGCTGGAGAAGGTGCTTCTTAACCTCTCTCTAGCCAGAGTATGGAAGCTACACCAAGCAATAAAAACCAAAGCTCTCAGCAACCTGAGTCACAAAGGTCTGTGAGTGACAAAGGGAAAAGAAATATGACTTCGGAGGAGATTGAGGAAGAGAAAAGAGAGAGGAAAAAGAAGCTAAGGGGAGAAAGTTCTTCTTCTGAGTCTGTAAGACTCATGGAGTCTGCTACCAGGGCCGCCCCTAGACTAGATACTCAGAATGATGAGTTAAGGGCAGTGAGGATAAACTACCTACAGACAAGAAACTATGACATAGACAATGTCATTTCTCTCCCCTTGGAGGAACTCTATGAACTGGTTGACCGGGAAAGGTCAAGGGAGAAGAAAGATGCAGAAGATGTAGAGCTACTAGTACAAATCAAAGAAGATAGACGAAAGAAAAGACTATACAAGCATGTGCTTACTCTCTCCTTAGTTCAAGAAAGTCCTGCATATGAGAATGTGGTCAACAAGAACCTCAAGTAGATAAAGAATAAGAAAGGATCAAGATGATCAACTATGTGAGTGCCACATGCCTCTATTAGGCAGAAGCACTTCTTCCCTTATCCTTTGACTATATTGAGTTTGAGTATCTCTAACAACTTGAACATGAGATAGTCAACGAAAGAAAGACAACTAAAAAGAAGCTAAGGGAAGATGTTGCTAAGTCAAGAGCCATCATCCAAAAAAGTATGAAGAAGTTTGTAGACAGGCAGAGGATGATGAACTTCTTGAAGCTGTATGGATTCTTCGAAAGGAGACTTGGCCCTATGTCTTTATCCACTATGGATGAGCATATAAGGGTCATCAAGCAGAAGATAAAAAGTGGAGAGCTGGTTGACTTACATTCCTTTCCAAGTCAAGCTCCACCTGAAGTGGAGGTTAAGATTGAACAACTCGAGACATCATAACCTGGACCTCCTGCTTAATCTCAGCAAGCTTCATCTTTTGATCCACAGAGAGGGTCAACCTCCCTCTCCTTCTGAAACTATAAGAGTGGAAGACCCAACTGAGAAAGACAATGAAGATCAATCTCGTATGACACGCCAGTCTTCTCAGTTAAAAGTTGTAAAGAGAAAGAAAAGGATGGCTTCTAAACCCAAACCAAAGAAGATGAAGAAGACTGCATCCTTTTTCTAACCTTACAATGAGTCAGAACATCCTGAGGATGTGCAGCCAGAGGATGCTCCATCCTCTCCTATTCCAATAGGTCCTCTAGCATCAGAAAGACCCATCCTGGCCTGGACATATACTACACATCTAGAAAGGTGGCATGTCATTAGAGATCATGGCATTGAGAATGTCTACACATGGTAAGACATGTTTCACTTGCCTCTACATGATCTCTTTGACATGAGAAGACATTTTGACAGTCTGAAGGATCCTGATCATCTCATGATGAAAGGGTTGGTGATTATCCTGATGAGCATTGTTGATATCTGAGGTCTTCAAGTGTTTTGGTAACATAAGCATATGGAGAGTTTGTAGAGAATATGTATAGAGGAAGAAGCAACCAAGTATTTGTGTATGAATGATGTATAGGTACTGAAGAAGAATGCTTTGGAAGTTTCACACAAGCAACAGAAATATTCTAAGTGTGAAATCTTCCGAATCCAAGACCAATATATTCCGAAGCAAAAGATGAAGTCTTCCGAAGCTTCAGAGAAACTCTTGAACACAGATTTCTTCTGAAGACTTTGAACAACATGCTTTATTTGATGTACTTTTCCATAAAGCTGGACCCCTTTCCGCTGCAACTCTATAAAGTCACCAATATACATGAGTTGGTGAAAAGGTCTATGCTTTGGTAACTGTACATTAAGGTTTGAGTCTGTAACTTTATACTTCATGTACTTTATCCATTTTGTAATAGATAAGGATATGAGTTATGGCATGTCATAGTCACAAAGTGAAAAAGGCAATCTGCTCTTTTGACTCTACAATTGATTTTGTTTTGCGTCTAGTCAATTGTATCCAGCTGGCTTTCATAGTATGGTAGGCTGTAGGATGTAGTATAAGTATCTCATGTTCTTGTAACTTTATTTTATGCTTTGTAACACTTGTAATAGAATATTGCGAAAGCAATATACTACAATCTTGAAAACCATCTCCATGTGTATCTTGCTCTTGTGTTCTATCTCATACTTACTTGTGTTCGAAGTGTCTTTCGCTATGGTTAATCCAGTTCACTGTTTGATTAAGTTTAGTTAATCTCCTCTTTGTGTTGTTGTGTTGTTGTTAGGATGAGTGATCTATGTTTGATTGATTAAAGAGTATAGCAGCGGAAATCGTACAACGAATTAGTCGATTCACAAGAACGAAACGATATTCAATAAAGAACAAAGACGGTTATAGAGAGAGAATTTCTGCAAATATTTCATTCAATATTCGCTTCCGTGGTAACAGAATGTCACAATTACAATTAGGTCGACACCTCTTATATAAGAGATGTGACATCTGCTAATGTCACTTGATAGTGACATCTAACAGATTTATTACAACTGAAACACAACTACTGAAGATGTCAAAACAGCTGACATCTCCTTACAAAAAATGCTAAGTGTTATCAGTTGTTATAACTACTGAAAAACATAAAACTACTAAAACGACAACGACTGAAGAACAAGCTCTTCAGTAGTTTTACAAAACTATTGAAACTAAAAATATAAAACTACTGATATCACAACTACTGAAGAAGTACTCTTCAGCAGTTGTGACAAACTACTGAAACTTCAGTACTTGATCTTCAGACTTTGAACTTCAGATGTTTCATCAGCTGATGACTTCAGTAGATATCATCAGCTGATGTCTTCAGTCTTTGTCTTCAGACTTTGTACATCAGTTGTTGATCTTCAGCACTTGAAACTCTTCAGCTGTTGTACTTCAGTACTTTGGTCTTTCAGCTTTAGTACTTGTGTTCTTCAGCTGTTCAGCTTCAGCACTTGTGTTCTTCAGCTGTTGTACTTCAGCACTTAGTTCTTCAGCTGTTGAAGTTTTCAGCACTTGATCTTCAGCTGTTGAAGTCTTCAGCACTTGTCAAACTGCTCATGAAGCTTTCAGCAGTTGTGATACCATGTGGGACTTAGAGGTTTTCTGATCTTGGCTCATTGGTTCTTTTGGTCCAACAAACTCCCCCTGAACCAATGCAGCCAAAACCTCTAATTTATTTATTATCCCACTTATTGTTGGCAAAAGGTTGGTCTTTTTCTTCTTGATCAGTAGAGAAGATGACCCATATAAGCTCTGGCCTGGGAAGAAGTATGTGATATTTGTTTGGCAAGATATGAATGGGAACTCTGTTTTGGGGAACTGGACACAGAGTTGTTATCCTCATGAGATCTACTTCCCGTGTATGAGCCTATAGGATTCTCTGGTGTAGGCTCTGAGAAACATGATTTGTTCTTCCATGGTCAGGTTCTCGGCTTCACCATCAAATAATCCTTCTCGCCCATACAGCTCTGAGATGTACTTGGCCTGTTTGCCATTCTTGAGCTCAACAGTTGTATTTGTCTATATGCAAACTCATCAGGATGATTCCCTTCGAGTAGTAGACTTAGCTCATTCTGTTTGAAGTTCTCAAGCCTCTTGTAGACTAACCCCTTTTTGATAATCCTGTTCTCTAGCATCTTCTGGGGTGGTTGTTTAGTCTCGTAGGCCTTCTTGAAATCTTTGACAATCTCCCAGGGTGATACTACAAGGGCCACTGTGATCTCTTCATCTACGATCCTCTTGACTTGACCCTTGTATCTCGAAGGAATGTCTTTCTTTACAATCCTGTGAGCCACCCTCGGATCAGGCCATACTCTCACCCTTTCTTTCAATATTGAAATGTGTTGGCGAGAGTGTACAATCTCAGAGCTTCTTTCTTCATGCTGATAATTGATGAGGAGGCAGCATAGGTTTTGTCAATGCTTTTCAGCATTTTGTCATCATGAAGCTTTTGCTGCTCCTTTCTTCAATTTTTACTCTCACAACATCCATCTGTGAGGTGGGAGTGATGGGCATAGGTTTGGCTTTCGCCGGTGTTAGGACTGCAGACAGCGGCATCGTATCTTCTTCCACATCATCCTCTTCTTCTTCTTCTTCTAGCCTCAACACCCTTCTCTTCTTCTTCTTAGGTGCATCATCGGCTATTGGTTTAGATGGTGAGGGATTTGGTTTGTGGTGTGATTGTGGTTGTTTGGATTTGGGCTTAGAGATTCGTTTGGAGATTTGAGGGGTAGGCTGTTTTGAGTGGGTGGAAGGGAGGTTGTTCCAGCATCTTTGTTGTGAGTTTAGCCTTTGTAAGTTTTGCCTTTCAAACCTTTACCAGCCCAGCCTCATGAAGGGCTTCATGATAATCCCCTTGTGGAATTGCTCAGACAGACAGATTCTGGTGGCTATAGCCAGAATACTGTCTCTGGTCCACGCACGAATCTCCATCAAAGATCTTCCTAAGTATTTGGCAATAAAACGGATCATGATCTCCAATCTCTCCTTTTCAAGTGCATCATACCCAGCCCATCGGGTTTGAATCTCTTCACTTCCAACTCCTGATTTCACTATCTAATGTGGCTGTATCAAAACCTTGCCTGAAGAGTTGCTCAATGATTTTATCCATGGATCGGCTGTGTGTATCATCAGCATCTTTTACCAGCTCATCCAAGGATTTTTCTTCAGCAGTAGGTTGATCATCAACACTTTTCTTTCGTTTATAGGTGATCAGTTGTTGCTTTTCTTTTTCCACCTCTTGGGCTTGCTCTTGGGCCTTCTCATCCTCTGGTCTTTTCCTCTTCTTTTCTTTCACTGCAGTACTCTCCCCTTTTTGGATGCATTGGTGGTAGGGGTTTGTACCGCAGAAAGTGTCTTTTGCACAGCAGCATCAATCAAGGTTGTAAAGTGAGGAAAGCCTCTCATCAATGGCTTTAGTCACAATGTCATGATTATGGGTGTGATGAGAGGGAGGGAATTTTGATGGTCAGCAACTATTTTCTCAAGAGGGTTCTGTTCCTGAGAATAGTGCCAGAAGCAGAGGCAGGTGGCTGAGTTGTTGGGAGTGGCTCAGTGTTTGGGGAACCTTCAACTGAAGGTGCCATCTGTGGGTTGGTGGAGGCAGATGGTCTTTCTCCTTGTGAGAGTTGGTCAAGTAGTTTTGCAGCCTACTGACTTCCCCTCAAGGATTGTTTCTAGGCAAGACATCGTAGAAAAAGCCCAGGTCATCATCAGCAGAAGCTGAATCACCTGACCTCCTGCTTGGAGCAGGATGTACACGCACTGGTGTAGACCAGTTGTAGCATGTGCCCCTTTTTCTTGGTACTGGGGACTTCCAGCCTCAGGATATGTCCATCATCAGCTGTTGCCTGTAGTGAGGTCTTAGCAATGTTACCAGCCTCATTCTGATCATGTGCTGATCAGAAGAGGTGGCAGCCTCACTAGATATTCTAATCTCCCATCTACACCAGGAAAGAAGTGGTAAACCCCGTGCTGTGGGTTCTCAATTGCACTTTGTTCCTCCCCCTCAATGTGGAGGTGTTCCCAGTAGTAAGTGGTATCTGGGGAGGGGTGGAGTGCAATTGAGTCAGCACTTGTGCAACGATCAATGTTGGGCTGTGGGGGGCGGTTGCATGGATGAAGGGATAGAAGCAGTGTGCACCTGGGAGGAAGGTGCTCTTCAATGGCAATCCCCTCAAGTGAGGAAGATCCCAGATGTGTGGGTACCCCTTGTGTGGTTGCTGCAGGCTCCTGTTGAGAGGAATCCTGAGCGGCTATGGCTGGAAGAGTCTTATATCCACAGGGGTTTTGACCAGTGGATATATCCTGCGTTTGTGTTGCAGGGGCATCCTCAGGGACTCATTTCCCTGAGTAGCCGTTTTGGGTTTCTTTTTGGTGGTTTGGTGGGGACTTTTGATTTGGAGGTGGTGGCTGTGGGTTCCAGCTGCGTGGGTTTGCGCAACTTGGCAGCCAATTTGAGTGTATGGTCAGAGTTGTGCGGGAGTATACTTAGGCAGAACAGCCGTAGCAGGGACTCCCAGGCCAACAAGTCCCTCAGCGTGAAGCTGGTTTGTAATGATGTCCATTATGAACGTGGATATAATATCCAATGGTTAGCAGTTAGTTTTTGAGCCATATCCTTGAGCTCCGAAATATTATTTCTGAAAAATTAACGGCTGTTGCTCAAGAATAGAATACATTACCTGCTGCCACTTTGTCGACATTTGATCCAAGACGAAGTCTTAGGAGCCAAACATACATTCACCATGTGAAAAATTAGGCTTTCATCGTTATGGAAAGTTTTCTTCATGATAGTGGAGGCACTAAGATTGCCTGATATCCATGTTGGGCAAAGGATAGATCAGTAGTGCCCTTGGGATATCCAGCAGGAGAAATGGCATCATCCAGATGTAGAATTTGGCGGTATTTCGGGAGTGATGACCACTTCTTTGTTGTTGACGACCGACTGAGAGATGGTGTGTTGTTCTCCAGTGGTAATAGTGACGTTCATCCAAAACTGTTGGAGGGATTCGGCATGTAGTATGGGATAGAGAAGAAATGCCGTTTGGTATTGTGACTGAACTATAAGATCGATAGCAGTATCGAACTTAGCCCAGACAGGCGATTTAGTAAGGTAGGCTACACAGTTGTGTCGCGGTTTGATTTGCATGGACGCCATTTAGAAGAGAGAAGTTTTGGAGAGGAACGTTAGGTTTGAAGAAGATGAAGCTTTGAAGGATTAGGTCAGGGATTTTATAGGGTACGGTTAGTTAGAAACGACTGAAGGATTTGGTGTTAGTCATCAGTAGTTTTAAACGACTGTTGACATGGTATTCCCCTTTCAACGTTGAAACAGCTGAAGTCGTGGTGTTAGGCATCAGGAGTTAGAAAACTACTGAAGACCGTGGTTTTGACTTCAGATGATGAAACAACTGAGGACTTGGTGTTGTCATCAGTAGTTGTGAAACTACTGAAGACAGTGTTTTGTCATCAGTTGTTGTAAACAGCTGAAGACTTGGTATTAGTCATCAGTAGTTATAAAACTACTAAAGACATGGTTTTGCTGCAGTTGTTTAGAATGAAACAGCAGCTGTTGAAACAACTGAAGAGAAAATTCTCTTCGGTAGTTTTCGTCAATTCATAGCCTTTCAGCTGTTTCATGCTGTCCTCAACACTTACTCATCAGACTTTGCACTGATTTTCAGGTGTTTCATAGGACATCAGTACTTTTGTGTTTATACTGATTTCAGTAGTTGTAACTACATCAGTAGTTTGGAACAGATAAAGTACTTCAGTACTTGTGAGGCATTTAGCCGTCAGTAGTTATAAAACTACTGAAGGGGAAAGGACTCATCAGTACTTATATGTGACATTGGTACCAATGATCACCAGTAATTACTACTGAAATCATCAGTAGTTGTCACTTATTCTAGCTGCAGCATACCAAGCCTTAACACAAGGTTTTGGAAAGTAGAACTATCCAAAGGCTTAGTAAAAATATCTGCAAGCTCATCAGCACTAGGCACAAACTTAGGATCAATCAGACCTTTTTCAAAGCAATCCCGAATAAAATGATGTCTGATCTCTATATGTTGGTCCTAGAGTGCTGGACTGGATTTTGACAATACACAGAGCTGAAGCACTATCCATTAACAATGGAGTCTTAGTCTCTGTAATGCCATAATCCAGAAGTTGGTTCTGAAGCCAGAGTACCTGAGAGGTGCAACTTGCAGCAGCAATGTACTCGGCCTCAGCAGTTGATGTAGCAACAGATGTTTGTTTCTTACTCTGCCAAGAAATCAAACAGTTGCCTAGGAATTGACAACCACCAGAAGTTGACTTTCTAGTTAACTTGCACCCTGCATAGTCACTATCTGAAAAAGCAACTAATTTGCAAGAGTGTCCAGTGGAATACCATAAACCAAAGATTGTGTACCTTGCAAATATCTAAAGATTCTCTTGACTGCAATCAAATGAGACTCTTTAGGAGCAGCCTGAAATCTAGCACAAACACATGTAGCAAACATAATATCTGGTCTAGAAGCTGTTAATACATCAAGGACCCAATCATACATCTGTAAAGCGTTTCATCAACAGCTTTACCTTCTGATCAGCATCCAGTTGTGTGGTGTTGCACATGGGAGTAGAACAGGGCTTACAGTTTTGTAAATCAAACTTATTCAAAAGATCTTTGTATATTTTGACTGATGAATAAAAGTTCCATCAGCCTTTTGTTTGATTTGCAAGCCTAGAAAGAACTGTAATTCTCCCATTGCACTCATTTCAAACCTCTTTTTCATTAATGTAAAATCATACACAACTGGGGATCAGAGGATGCAAAAATAATATCATCAACATAAATCTGAACAAGTAGCTTATGCTGATCCACCTTCTTAATAAACAAAGTTTTATCAATGGAGCCTCTAGTGAAATTATTCTTAAGAAGAAAAGTAGAGAGTGTCTCATACCAGGCTCTAGGAGCTTGTTTCAACCCATAAAGAGCCTTATCAAGTTTGTACACCCATTCAGGATGTTTATTATCCTCAAAGCCTGGTGGTTGACACACATAAACTTCTTCCTTATTTTACCATATAAAAATGCACTTTTGACATCCATTTGGAAAACTTTAAGATTGTGGAATGCAGCATAGGCTAAGAACAATGTGATGCCTCTAGTCTGGCTACAGGGGCAAAGGTTTCATCATAGTCAATACCTTCTTCTTGTGAAAACCCCTGTACAACCAGTCTAGCCTTGTTCTTAACAATAAGCCCATTTTCATCGGTTTTATTCCTAAACACCCATTTAGTGCCTATTGCACACTTACCTGGGGGAAGAGGAACAAGTTCCCACACTTGCTGTTTCTTGAACTGAAGTAGCTCAAGCTGCATAGCTTCAACCCATCCATTGTCTCTCAAAGCAACATGGTAGTTCTTTGGCTCTAGCTGACTGATGAAGAGAGAGCATAGAAGCAGAAGTTAGACAATTGACTTCTGGTTGAAACACCAGCATTGATATCACCAATAATCTGAGACATGGGGTGATTCTTCAGTTCTTGATAAACAATGAGATCTGTGCAAGTGTTTGTAGAACCTTCAGCAGCAGCAGATGTTGATGTAGACTCTTGAAACCAAGAAGTAGATGGTAACTCAAAAGATGTAGAGGAAACAGAGATCTCATCAGCATTTGTGTGGATGGAACTGCTGAAGCTACAGGAACATCAAGTTTAGCAGACACAGGCAGTTGGTCACTAAACTTGAATAGGTGAGTATTGATATTATCATCATCATCATCAATACCACCAGGTGGAAGACATGCTGCAGAAGATGATTTAGCCACAGGATCTGCAACAGCTGGAGGTTGATAAGGAACATATTGCAGTATGTCCAAATCAAACAACTCCATAGGGTTTTGTGGAATCTTGTCCAAAGGAGATTCATTAAACTTCACATGCAAAGTCTCTTCAACTATCTTTGTTCTGCAGTTGAAGACTCTGTATGCCTTGCAAGTAGATGAATAACCAACAAAATACCCAGCATCCACCTTAGGATCAAATTTATGGAGTTGATCCTTTGTGTTGAGAATGAAACAGGGACACCCAAATGCTTTGAAAAATGAAATTAGAGGAGCCAAATGATGGAGAACTTCATATGGAGTCTTCATCAACCTCTGATTTATTAAAACTCTATTTGCACATAGCAAGCTGTGTTGACAGCTTCAGCCAAAAGGTCAGTGGCAAACCAGAGTCAACCAGCATGGACCTTGCAGCTTCAATGAGGGTCCTGTTTTTTCTCTCCACTACTCCATTTTGTTCTGGAGTCCTTGGGATGCTAAACTGCCTTTTGATTCCCTTTGAGAGATAGAAGTCATCAAGTGTGTGGTTTCTGAATTCAGTTCCATTATCACTCCTCATACACTTGACTGGAAAGGAATACTGCTTCTCAATATACAACACAAAGTTAATAACCTTCTGAGCAACCTCATCCTTTGAATGTAGAAAGAAAGTCCATACAAATCTGGAGTAATCATCCACAATTACCAGACAGTATTTCTTCTTGGCCATGCTCATCACTCTCACAGGACCAAATAGATCCATATGCAGTAATTGCAAGCAGGCAGTGGACTTAGGCTCTTCAATAGGAGGGAATGAGACTTTGTGCTGTTTTCTTTTAAACAAGCAGTGCAGGTTTCATCACAGTGGAACTCCTTTATTGGTAAGCCTCTGACTAAACTATTGTGGATAAGCTGATTCATGTTTTTGAAATTAACATGACCCAGCCTTCTGTGCCACAGTTTAGATTCTTGAGAAGAGGCTTTGGAAAATAGCCAAGGATTGCCTTTGAGATCTATTTCTTGGAAAGATCTAAGGCATACACTCTTCCTGTCCTGTTGGCTCTCAGGAGAGTGTGATCATCCAACACCTTGTTAATCAAGTGCAAAACTTTGGATGACAGAATCCTATAGTTCTGACTGGTGAAAAGAGCAACATGGCCTTTATCACACATTTGACTGACACTCAAGAGATTGTACTTGAGATTTTCCACATGATTAACATCATCAAATTTGATTTCTCCATTGGAGACAAAGCCATTACCAATGATGTAACCCCTAGCATCATTGCCAAAAGAAACAAATCCCTTCTTTCCTTGAGAGTAGTCATGAAGAAGAGAGCTGTTCCCAGTCATGTGCATAGATCCCCCACTGTCTACATACCAGATGCTACTTTGGCATGTTGGAGAACCCTGCAATAATAAACAATCAGTTAGTTTTGGAGACCCAAACCTTTTTGGTTTTGGGCCTGGTCTCATCAATAGATGGTAAACTAACAGGTTTATTTGAAACAACAGCCTGAGAGGAAGAAGATGGTGAAGAGGAATTCTTTGGCTTGGATCTCCTTTTCTGTGGTTTCAACATAGGAGCATCTAGTTGGTTAACTCTACCCAACAGATGTTGAACCATCATAACCAGCTGTGTCTGATTTTGTGATAAAGCTTTCAGCTCATCAGACACATTGCCAGTGGAGTTTGATAAGTTCCTATGTTGCACCTTCTTCTTCTGAGCACTCTCAGCTGTCACCTGTTTAACCCTTCCTTTTTGGATTTCTTTGAGGACTTAAGGGTTACAGGATTTGATGTTGCTGATACAAATGTGGTCTCAAACTCATTTTTCATTTTTACCATTTTCTCTTTAATTTCTTCTTTTTGTTTGAGTTTGGAAACTCTTTTGTACCAGCAATCATCTGTAAGATGATTGAACAAACCACATACTTCACATGGTTTCTTCTTCATCTTAGGTTGATCATCAACTAGAGAGGGTGAAGCAACTGAAGACTTGTTCTTCAGTGCTTTGGAAGCATTGTTGCTTTCTTGATTGCCTCTTTAGTAGTCTTCAAACTCTTTCTACTGGCAGTTTTCTTCTCTTCAGTACTGGCAGTAGTTGGAGTTTGAACTTAGGTGTTAAATCCTGCTCTCTAGTCCTTTCAGACTTTCAGAATTAACTCCTGAGTTGATCAACTCATTGATCATGTGAGTGTCAGCATTTGAACCATCAACATCAGCTGAAAGGTTTGAGAGGGCTTGATGCTGACTTCTACTTCTGATTGTGATGTATCAGAAAGTAGATCACATGATGAGATGGATTGGTTATTACTCTCACCATCAGATTCTACCTCTGCTCTTGGAGTAAAATCTGTAGGTGGAGCAGTGTGATTGTAACCAATGCCAAACTTCACATTGGAAGCAGATTGCTTACTAAGAAGCATTTCAAAACCTTTGCATGATTGTACCCATCTATCACACTCTACCTGGGTAACTGCAAGGGTTTCTTTGAGATCTTTATACTTCTCTAGAAGTATCTCTTCCCTAGCCTTATCATCAGTTATTTGGCATTTCAATTGTAAATCTCATCATTTTATCATTAAGCACAGACTCAAATTCAGCTTTGTTTTGGAAATTATTTGTTCTAGCTCAATGTTCTTGTTGATTAAAGCTACATTTGCTTCTCTAATAGATGCAAATGCTGCTATGCATGTTTCTGAACATAATTTGGCTTTTGCCTCAGAGGATACCTGTGATACCTTGGTGTAGAGGCATTAGAAGATGAAGTATCAGCAGAATCCAAAGCCATAAGAGCTAGATTTCAAATGGACTTTCACCACCATGTTGACTAGCACCTGAGAACAGTTGTTCATGACCAAACAAGTCATCTGGTAAACTGCTCCAGTCAACAACTCCTGGGGTGAAGAAGCTGTGTTGTTGAGGTTGAGTTTGTTGATGAGATTGGGAAGGCTGTGGTTCAGGCAATGCTTGTGGTTGTTATGCAATTGGAGCTTGAACATGATTTGGTTGAGGCACATAATACAGGGATAAGGATATGACATTTGACCCTGGGGAACAAAGTATGCAGGAGATCTAGGATGTGAATAATGACCAGAACCAGCAGGATGTTGCCCTCTGTTTTGTGGACTAGTACTAGGAAAAGTCACAAAGGGTGCAGAAGAGTTAGATCCAGTTGATCTACACTCTCTTGCAAAGTGTCCCAGCCTTTGGCATTTGTGACACCTCAACTTACTCTTGTCAAACCAACTTTGGTTTTGCAGAGAGTCTAGGAAATTTCCTGCCAGTTCTCTTATAGAACTTCTGAGATCTGATATTAATCAGTGCCATTTGGCTCAGAATATCCATCTCTTCTAGATCATCATCAGCTATTCCTTTCAAATCATCCATGATGAAGCATAAATTGTCACTATTACTACCAGAATGACTCTCAATACCAACAAATGCATGATCAGAACTATTTGTAGAGAAATCAATATGCTCATCATAATTGCTTTCAGATGCAGCATATTCTGACTCATGACCAACCAAGGCAGTATTCCCTGGTACAAAGTCATCAGTGAGCTTTCCTGATGAAGACAGTTTCCTCTTCTGCTCTATCTCTCTTTCAAATGTAAGCAGTTTCCCCTAAAGTTGGGTGAGAGATAGACCATCCAGATTTGCACTGGAGCGTAGAACAATAGTGTATGTGTCCCATCTCTCAGGCAGTGATCTGAGGAATCTGTTGTTCATCTGGCTATTGGTGTATTCCTGTTTCACCATTTTCAGCTAAGATATCAAGCAGGAAAAGCGCTCAAACTGTTGAGTCAGTGTCCCACCCTTTCTATGAGAGAATGTCTCATATTGTTGGGCAATGATTTCTCTATTGTTTGCTAAGACCTCATTTGTGCCACCGAATTGTTCCTTTAGGGCATTCCAGAGATCATGAGCAGTTTCATGATGCATAAGCCCTGAATAGATTTCATTAGGCAATGCCATGGCCATAATTCCATGGGCTTTAGCATCAATCTCAAATAGTTTCCGATCTTCATCAGAGTATTGTTCCTTCTTCTTCGGAACCATTTGATTGGTTTCTGGATTGTTCACCATAGGCTTATGTGGTCCATGTACCACAGATGTCCAACAACCTGAACTGTTAACAGACAGGTGATGAAGCATTCTTCGTTGCCATATGTTATACTCGGTCCTAACCAGCATCGGAGGCTTGGTTGAGGAACCGGTATTGTGAGGATCATTAGAAGGAGTCGTCATCTCAGATTCAATCAAATTCGGTTAAGCTGAAACAGATTTAGAACACAACGCAACAACCAATTGAACCAGAAGATCTCAAAATAAATGAACGAAAGCGACAGAAATTCAATAATCTATAACCAGTTCGTGCAAATACGCTAATTCAATCAAACACAGATATCAATTAGCAGTTTCAATGATCAATTGTTAGATCGATCAATGATTAACCAGCTCTGATACCACTTGTTAGGATCAGTGATCTATGTTTGATTGATTAAAGAGTATAATAGCGGAAATCGTACAACGAATTAGTCGATTCACAAGAACGAAACGATATTCAATAAAGAACAAAGACGGTTATAGAGAGAGAATTTCTGCAAATATATTTCATTCAATATTCGCTTTCGTGGTAACAGAATGTCACAATTACAATTAGGTCGACACCTCTTATATAAGGGATGTGACGTCTGTTGATGTCACTTGATAGTGACATCTAACAGATTTATTACAATTGAAACACAACTACTGAAGATGTCAAAACAGCTGACATCTCCTTACAAAAAATGCTAAGTGTTATCAGTTGTTATAACTACTGAAAAACATAAAACTACTGAAATGACAACGACTGAAGAACAAGCTCTTCAGTCGTTTTACAAAACTATTGAAACTAAAACTATAAAACTACTGATATCACAACTACTGAAGAAGTATTCTTCAGCAGTTGTGACAAACTACTGAAACTTCAGTACTTGATCTTCAGACTTTGAACTTCAGATGTTTCATCAGCTGATGACTTCAGTAGATATCATCAGCTGATGTCTTCAGTCTTTGTCTCCAGACTTTGTACATCAGTTGTTGATCTTCAGCACTTGTAAACTCTTCAGCTGTTGTACTTCAGTACTTTGGTCTTTCAGCTTTAGCACTTGTGTTCTTCAGCTGTTCAGCTTCAGTACTTTGTTCTTCAGCTGTTTAGCTTCAGTACTTGTGTTCTTCAGCTGTTGTACTTCAGCACTTTAGTTCTTCAGCTGTTGAAGTTTTCAGCACTTGATCTTCAGCTGTTGAAGTCTTCAGCACTTGTCAAACCGCTGATGAAGCTTTCAGCAGTTGTGATACCATATGGGACTTAGAGGTTTTCTGATCTTGGCTCATTGGTTCTTTTGGTCCAACAGTTGTATTTGACCGCCCTTCAACGGTCCTGCCATACGGATATTCGACATCTCCTACCATATGGCATCTCATAAGGGGGCATACCAATGGTAGCATGATAACTGTTGTTATATGAGAACTCAGCTAACGATAAGTGGTCATCCCAACTTCCTCCAAAATCAATGACGCATGCCCGAAGCATATCTTCCAGGATTAGAATCGTCCTCTCTGACTGACCATCCGTTTGAGGATGATAAGTCGTGCTAATATGAAACTCGTCCCCATTACATCGTGGAATATCTTCCAAAATATCAATGTAAACTAGGTGTCATGATAAGACACAATAGACACTGCCACACCATGATAAGTTACATTCTCCTTAATGAAAAGGTCAGCCAACCTCTCGGATGAAAATGTCTTGCGGATCGGTAGAAAGTGAGCACTCTTCGTCAAACGATCAACTATCACCCATATGGCATCATACCCTCGCGTGGTACACAGTAGCTTCATAATAAAGTCCATGGTGATATGTTCCCACTCCCACTCCGGTATATTCAAAGGTTGGATCTTCCTATGCGGCTTTTGGTGCTCGGCCTTCACTTGTAAACAAGTAAGGCATTTACTCACATACTCCACCACATCATGCTTCATACTCGAGCACCAATAATATTCATCATGTCTTGGTACATCTTTGTAGCACCAGGATGAACAGAGCATCGAGTCTTATGAGCTTCATCCATAATCTTCATGTGTAGATCCGCAAAACGAGGAATCCACTTTCGTCCAAATAGAGTTCAAACACAAAGTGTGTTTTCACCCAAATCCGCAACCAGACCTCACATTCTTACAGAGCTAAGATGATTTTCTTTTAATTCCTCATCTTGAAACTCTTTGACTTGCTTCATCACATCCGAGGTCATGATCAATTAATAAGCTTTCACCCGAATCAGTTTGGGTCTCTCTTTCCAGCTAAGGGCATCCAACACCACATTGGCTTTGCCCGAATGGTAATGGATCTCGCAATCGTAGTCTTTTATGAGCTCCAACCATCTCTTTTGCCTCATGTTCAGGTCCTTCTGCTCGAAATAGTACTTCAAGCTCTTGTGGTCGGTGAATATGGTGCACTTTGTATCGTATTGGTAGTGCCTCCATATTTTTAACGCGAAGACCACAACTACTAACTCCAAGTCATGAGTAGGGTAATTAACCTCATGAACCTTTAACTATCGGGATGCATAGCCTTTAAATTTTCCCCTCTACATTAACACATACCCCATCCCCGAGTAGGAAGCATCAGAATAAAAACCGGATCTTCACTTCAATCAAGTAATGACAGAACAGGAGCTTGAGTCAATCTCGCCTTTATTTCTCGAACGCCTTCTCTTGAGCTTGACCCCATACGAACTTTACATCTTTCTAGGTCAAATTGGTCAGTGGAGAAGTGGTTTTAGAGAATTCTTGAATGAATCCTCTGTAATATCCTGCTAAACTCAAGAAGCTACGAATCTCAGATGGCGTTTTTGGTGCCTTCCATTGCATTACTGCTTCCACCTTTGCTGGATCCACCATAATCCCTTCAAGATCCACCACATGACCCAAGAACTGAACTTTGTGCAACCAGAACGCACACTTGGAGAATTTTACATATAACTTCTCCCACCGCAACGTCTCTAACACTTCCCGAATGTGACCGGCATGCTCCTCCTTGCTCTTCGAATAATTCCGGATATCATCGATAAACACAATCACTGATTTAACTAACATCAGTGACGCACTATATTCATTAGATACATAAAAGCAGCCGGCGCGTAGGTCAAACCAAATGACATAACGAGAAACTCGTAGTGACCATAACGCATGCGAAAAGTTGTTTTACGAATATCCTGCTCTTTCACCTTTAACTGATGGTAGCCTGATCGAAGATCTATCCTTGAGAACCAACTGGCACCTTGAAGCTGATCAAACAAATCATCGATTCTAGGTAAGGGGTATCAGTTCTTTATCGTCAACTTATTCAGCTCACAGTAGTCAATACACATCCTCATACTACCGTCTTTCTTTTTCACGAATAAGACCGGAGCACCCCAAGGAGAGGTACTCAGTGTAATAAACCCCTTATCAAGCAGCTCTTGCAATTGCCCCATAAACTATTTCATCTCAGTCGGAGCCAATCGATATGGTGCCTTGGCAACAGGTTTGGCACCTGGTATCAAATCAATCTGGAACTTGATCTCGTGGTCAGGTGGCGCTCCTAGTAATTCTTCGGGAAACACATCTGGGAAGTCACACACAACCGGGACATCTGATAGTTGTGGTGTTGGTGTATCCACATTGTTTACATAAGCCAAGTAGGCACTACATCCACGCCTCATGCACTTTCCCGCCATCACCATTGAGATTACTTTCAAAATTATCGTGACTTGATCACCATAAACCGTTACCGAACTCCCGTCAGGTGCTGTCAAACGAATCAACTTCTTATGACACATAATGTTTGCATCGTATTCTGCTAAACAATCTATCCACAAGACTACATCAAACCCGCCTAAGGTCATCACAAATGGTCTAACAGGAAACTTGTGACCTTCTAATTCCACATCACATCCTTCTATCATCTCAGAAATCCTAATAGAGTTACCTATGACAGTTTCTACATCGAAAGGCGCATCTATATTCTTACTACTAACAGACGGTTTGGCACATAAAGTAGCAAAAGTAAAACTTTTACTAGCACCAAAATCGAATAACACAGAGGCTATAGTTTGGTTTACTAGAAACGTACCTGACACAACACCAGGGTCCGTCCTAGCCTCCTCCTGCATCATCGTAAATGCCCTGGCGCTCGCCCCCGGTCCTTCTCCTCCGGTCTTCTTCACTCCCAAAACTTCAACCCTTCGCTTCTTACAGTCTTTACTCATGTGACCCTCTCCACCACAGTTAAAACATCTGACTACACGCTAATCCCTCTCTATGTGCCCAGTTCTCCCACATTTGAGACATAAGTTCGATCCCAGCCTACATTCCCCGTTATGCCCCTTCCCAGATCTGCCACACTTCTTCGACCCTGCACCAGATGTGACCACACAGCGGTCATCTACTCGTGCCTTCTTGCTACTCGTCGAGGCACCACCCCGACCCAACCTTTTTCCATTCCAATTCTGATCACTACCACCTTTCTTGCAACCTTCGGTCACCACCACAATCCTTTCATCATATAGTCTCCCTGCCAAATCAACAACCGACCTAAACGTGCTCGGTCGGGAAGCGATGATGTGCCTACGAACATCCATCGCCAAGCCCTAAATATACCTCTTGCTTTTTCGTGACAAGGTGTCGCTTGGTCCGACACCAGACATATTGTTGATGTGTTATTGTTCCCGCCTCCAGCTACAAGAATTCCCTTTCCACCTTATCCATTTCCCTATAAGGATAGAACTCCTCAGTCACCAAGTTTTTCAACTCAGACCACCTTATTCTCCCAATTGCCCGGCTACCCTCAGCTTGGACTATATTGTCTCACTAACACAAAGCCATGTCCACAAACGAGTTGCCAACAAATTTCACTTTATAGTCTTCTCGGCAGTAACTGATATTCAGAACAACATCCATTTCTCTCACCCATTGGTGAGAAGCAGCAGCAGTGCCATTACCATCAAAAGTAGGGGGCTTGCACCTTTGAAATGCTCCATAGTTGTAGCCTGGTGTCACCATAGACGGTAAGATTGTCTGCATGACCCGATGCACCTCTTCAATAACATCCTCCTTCATCGAGGCCCTTAAGTGAGTACTATTATCACCCCCCTCCGAATGAGGGGTCTCTGGTTCTTCGTGAACCACCTTCTCTGCTCTAGGTCTTCCTTTCGTAACCCTTGGCTCAGCACCATGATGTCCACCATGTGAACCTTTAGATGATCTACCACTGGCCATCCTCAAACACACACACTGAAAGATTCAAACACCAACATGGTCATTCAAAGGAAGAGCTTACTTTATGTCAAGTATAGTAACTCCCTACTTATAGTGGCTAGTTGTGATGAGCCACTTATGTTACTCTTCATACCGCAAGCATTACCTATCCTGACTACATTAGTATCTAAATCTACATACATCACATAAACCACATAACATGCGCACATAATACCGGTTATCAATGAGAAAATACCTCATGGCACGTAACAACTCGGACTAACATCCTTTCCCCTTTCCATCCCATTTTCAGTTTATGCTTAGGTTTATTTTGAAAATTTACCCATTCTAATTAAACTTTTGGCTCTGATACCAACTTGTAAGGCCCCGTTCCCGGGATGCTTACATCGCTCATAAAACATATAATTACGTTAACTTGAAATAAACATTGCAGCGGAAACATTTTAAAACAACATTTTCATTACAAATGCTTTTGCAAAATAATACAACATTTGTTACACAATTTCATTTGCTTGCATTAAAAGGAAAAAACATTAACAAAAGAATGCCATCCCAAAATACCAAGTAGCTGACCCGCTCCATCCTCAGCAAAGCTCACCTACCAACTAGAAAAAGGCATAAAAAGTCAGCTTTGCTGAGTGAGTTCTAGTTTTATAATAAAACATACTTTACTTTCGGTAAAACCGTTCTATACTTTTACATGTGATCACACATCATACATACACATAGATAATAACATTATTCGTTACTTTCATTCATACGTTCACCATTACTTCTTTACATCCTATCCAAAACCATGAACTTTACCCCACCATTATGCATAAAGCGGGTACTGGGCCGAGGTCTATCATAGAACCCCATTCATTGCACCCGGTGGCTTGACCATAGTACCAGGGTAAATTCAGGTGTACTATTGTCTTGTGATATACCCCATCTGTCACGCATAAAGCGAGTACTGGGCCGAGGGCTATCATAGACCCCTATACACTATGCCCGTGGCCTGACCACAATGCCAAGAGGTAAGTGACAATGGTTCTATATACAAATGGTCAATCATAAAGAAAGACCCCGGTGTGCATCCTTATGGGGTAGCTAGCCCACACACCGTTGAACTAACACCCTTCATTGGGCGTGATTCGACATACAAGGCTTGGAAGACTTACTTTACCTCCTTTTGTTCATTAATGCATGCATTCAGTCATTATGTTCCTCTTTTCCTTATCTTACACTTTACGTTACATAATAATTTCATTTCATTCATTAACATTCAATGTAAAGCCATGGGAAAATAAACACACAATGCAAGGAACATCAACATACATAGTCAACATCATCATAAAGGGCATCATACATACATAACATACATCATACATACCATCATGCATACGCATCAATCATACATCAAAACATACCCATCATAACATCTATGACATTAAAAAGTCAACTTACAGAGCCCCTGGGAACCTCCCAAGTCAAAGCCAAAATTTCACTTTTTCACCAAAAATTCAGAAATTTTTCTAAGTGCTCATCTGCATTTCCCTTTTTGTTCATCCACATTTCTTTTTCTTCATCCGCATTTCTTTTACTCATCCGCATTTCTTTTACTCATCCGCATTGACTTTAGTCATCCGCATATCCACATCCACATTTGTTCACACTTAGACATCTCACCTGTATTGTTTACACATAGACTTCTCATCCGCATTGACTTACTCATCCGAATTTGTCAATGCTCATCCGCATTTGTTCACTTAGACTTTCTCATCCGCATTGACTTAACTTATCCGCTTTTCCTCATCCGCATTTGTTCAATCGCATAACTTACTCATCCGTATGAACTTACTCATCCGCATTGACTTTCCATCCGCATTGACTTTCCATCCTCATTTATCAACACTTAAGCAGTTTTTCCTAACTTAGGCGTATGAGCTACTTTTTGGGTGCATGAGCAGCCTAGGGCACACTATTCATCAGATTCAATCCCCAAATCTCATCTTTCATGTTTTAAGTTTAATTCTTACATTCTAAGCCTTAGAAACACAACTATAACATCATCAAACACGAACATAGTCCAGAATCGCACCATAACAACAACATACACACATTCCAACATACTGGTATTAAACCCATATTTATAAAAACAATACATTCATGCATATCCAGCCCCAAAATCAATTAAAAACTAGTAAAGAAGGGTTCTAGAACTTACCCTTCCAGTTCTTGACTATGGCTTCTTCCAAAGTCATCTGTAATTGAGTTCAACCGCCTAGTAACCCACTAAAAACACACACACCCGAACATACAAACACATATAACCATATAATTGGGCCCGAGGCAAGCCATGTTAAGAAGACTTAAAAACCATGAATACTTCCCTTGAATTCAAATTTTCAGCTTGTTCTTCATCAAGACCCGAGATTTCTGCTGCGCTTTCCCTTCTCTCTCTAAAAACCCGGACGAAAAGGTGTGTAGTAGGTGATGGGCGGCTATCACATTTTACACCCACTTTTTCTAATCTTTTGTCTTTTTGATAGTTTTTACCCCTTAACTTAGGTAATATATCCTTTCTTTCTTTTTCTTCACTTTATTCTTCTTTCTTTGACTTTTAAAAATAACCGGGTGTTACATTCTTACACCTTGGTTTCAATCAATGTGAACCCAATTCTCAAATCATATTCTAAGGCATTATGTGACTAAATCAAATGGTTTTAACTTTTGAGTTTTGAATTTTTATTAATGGATTTCAAATTCTGTCGAAATTTGTGTCCGATAACAAAAACATGCAATGCTAGAAGAGTTGGATACTTGCATCTCGGGTTGTTCTGTCTAATTAAGATATTCATATAATCCAAATCAACGAATGGATCCGTTTACCTTACCTGGGAACCCTTGAGGTGAGTGTGAGCTTATAGTACACATGTCTTCAATAATGTTGTGGTTGACTTAATACTTTGATAAGTCAACGTATTCGCTTTGGTTTGCCAACGAAACATATACAATTGAAAAATCTCATTGTTATTTTGAATCATTTTATCATTGCTTTTGTATCTAAAATTTTAAAACTCATTATCTAATTCTTACCAAGAACATTAATAATCACTCTAAATGCCTTCCCCTAAAAACAACTCTTGTTCCAAAAACCCATTAATTGATGATCTTATTCTGAATTATATCCTAACAAGCATGATCTCGTATCTACCTTACATCGATGAAACATGGAAACCTCGATGTCACAGTATGCACGAATTTCATATCTATGAATTGTGCTTAAGTTATCTGTTTTGATAAGCTCATCAAGATTTCTTTTCAAAAGTATTTCTTATGTTTGTTAAGGTGAGTCTCGTATTAATCATAAGTTTGGTACTTCAGTTGTGGCAAAACCATTCTATCGTCTTGCATGCAAAATAATATAATAATTATTAACTAAAATTCCAATCAAATTGAAAATTTTATCCCCTTTGTCAAAATAAATATTTTTAAATTTTGTTTCACATTTTAAATTCCAAAAAAATAGCAATCTATTATAAGTAATAGTTTGTGAAATAACTTTGACCAATAAAGTATTGTTTAATTTTGAACATTATTAAAACACTCTAATTTTGTATTTTTTATTATCTATTAAAGATTATAAATGATATGAAGATCATATATAAGTGGATCAACCTTATATTAGAATCTTTATTTTTGCTTGTAATAGGTCTATGTTAGTTTTCTTTTGTATGTATTTAGCTTTATGTAGTTTTGCAGTCCAGTGAAACTGTGAGCAAAACTATAGTTTCACTCACAATCAGCTATTTAGTTCGCTCGGCGAAACTGCTGTTTCTGTCCGGCGAAACTACAGTTTCGGCAGAACAGTTTCCCTGACAGCGAAACAGTCTGCAAAACTAAGACTGCTATATGTAGTTTTATTCGTTATCATTGTTAGCTGATCTTTTAAAAACCCTAATCGTTTATCCTTGTTGCAACTTACATTTGTAACAGGAATTTCACTGAAATATCATTGTGCTTTGTTATTGATTGTATTGTTGATCATTGTCTTACCTTGATTGAATTCTTTATATTCTTAATCTTCTTTGTTCACCTTGTCTATTGTTTGTATTTCATGTTGAACGATTAAACAACTCATTTGTACTGAAAAACGATAAAATGGACCAACAATATGGTATCAGAGCCTTACTGCTCATGATTTGTTGAGTTTTTGGTTGTTTTTTGTTCAATATCAAGTTTTCATCAATTTTAGTTTAAATTAATGTGTATTTGTCATGGAATTTGATCGACTTTTGCTGAATATTGGTTGGGGAAGCTCTGTTAATCATTAGATATCAAATCCATTGAGTTTTTGATGATTTTAGATTGATTTCGTGTTGAAAAAGGGTTCAAGCTTTGTCTAGCGAAATAGTTGTTCATTCAGTGAAACTATAGATTCTTTCAGCGAAACTATTGGTGTTATCATTATTGAGATTGTTTTTTGTTGCCCAGCGAAACAAGTCTCTTTGATTGAAAGTTCATCGATGCTTGTGAGGGTTTAAGAAGCAAAATTTCCACGGAAAGTAATATTGAACGAAAGTTCAAGCTTGTTTAATGCGAATTTGTCGGCGAAACTAAGCTATTTGTGACATTCGGCTAGCAAAATTGCTGTCGAAATTGTGTGCAAATTACAAGAACTCGGCGAAACTAGCTTTCTCAGCGAAATTGTCTGCGAACTTTACATTCTTCAGCGAAACTACTTCATTTTTAGCGAATTCGTTTCTTCTCTTGTCGAAATTACATCATTTCTAGCCAAGCTACCATGTCAAAGTTAACCTCACTCGCTCTTGCCGATCTTGAAAGTGTTGCTCCCAATAGGCCATCGAGACTCATTAACGGGGATAATTCGAGGATTGGAAGAGATGTCTCAAAGCTTTATTCTTTTACACTGACCATAACCAATAGGAATCGATTATCTCTGGTCCTCACATACCAAATGTCACTGTTGGTGATGTTGTCTCTCAAAATAAGGACTCGTCTACTTTCATTGAAAAGGAGTGAAAGTTGATGGCTCGTGACCAGAAAGCTTTTGGTGCATTAACTCTCTGTCTGGCACTAAACATCTACAATCGATTTACGGAGCATAAAAATGCGAAGTCCCTCTATGATGCTCTATGTGAATTCTATGATGGTAATGATGAAGTGGTGAAGGATAAGAGCATTCAAGCAGAGAAGGAACTCAATTCCTTTGTAGGATACAAGAATGAGAGTCTCACAGATCTCACAAATTGCTTTTTGATAGTTTCAAGATCCTTAAAGATATACGATGAAGAACTTTCCAACAATGAACAAGTAAATAGGCTTCTAGACTCTCTCCCACCTTACTGGAGTCTTCAGGTGAGAATGCTAAAGCAAGAAAGAGGATTCACAGATTACAAGCTAATGGATATCATCAATAAGCCTAAATCCATTGAGTTGGACATGAAGAGACGAGAATTTAACCAGACTATGATGCCTACATCTGGTTTTCCTCAAAATGTTGCATTACCGTCATTCGATGCAAGCTCTCAAATGCAGACATCAATTCAAGGAGGAGTTAATACAAGTAGGATTTGAGGAGGAAATGTTAGCGGTGGGAGAGATCAGGCTAATACTAAGGCAAATGTTGAAACTTTAGTTCCATGAGAAACAATGCCTCTTTTTGGAATGTTTGTTCAAAGTTATGAAGCCCTTATGGCTGGAGAATTGAAGGGGAAAGGAATGACAATGGAGGATATGTATCTGGTGGACCCTGATAATCTAGAAGAAACTAACATTCGGTGGCAAATGGCAATGTTGACTCTTAGAGCTGGGAGATTTATGGAGCGCATTGGGCGAAAGAACTTGAGAGGCAAAACCTCTAATTCTACACTGGGATTTGATAAGTCCAAACTGAGATGTTTCAATTGTAAACAATTGGGACATTTTAAACATGAATGTCCATCAACAATTGTCACTGATTCTAGTAATTCAGGAGTTCCATGATTAACCACTAAGAGGGAGAAGGAAGATATGAATCACAAAAAAGAGACTTCCTTTATTTATAACTTTGACTAGAGTGTAAAGGTTGAAGAGACAAGGGCTGATACTAATCATGCATTGGTGGCTGAGTTTGTTAAATGAAAAGGGAAGGTAGACTTTGAAGATCAATTTAATCCATTCAAGGAATTCAAAGATGAGGCTGGGTTGCCTGTGTAAGAGAAACAAAAGAAGGATGAGAGGACGAAAGAAGGTAAATCTGAAGGACTTAAGAAGGAAGGAAGTCCATCCACTATGTAGGGAAAAGAAAATGATGATGCTACTATCACTGGTGAGGAAAGTAAGTCAAGTACTCTGCTGTGCTAATATGAAAAGGCCTTAGCAGTACAAAAGGTGTTTATGGGACTTCAATATGAGGAAATTCAGGATATGTGTTCTTTTTCTTGCAAAATTAGATTATTTGGGATTTATAAAGATAATCGTTATTAATTGATAATGGGAAGATTTAAAAAGAATTAGTAAGGAATTTAAAATCAATGAATCAAAATATTTTCTTAAACTAAAGAAAGCCTGAAATAAAATGATCACTTAAAACGAATTGTTTTGGAAAGAAATGTTAAGATTAATACTTTGACTAAAAGAGTTGCTCTTGCTAAATTTGAAACAAGCAAACTTTAGTCAAAGATAGACAAATGGACAATATCTGGAATGAAACATGATGATTTATGTAAATCTCAAAGTGGAGCTAGGATTAAAACGGGATTAGGATATGAAAATGTTAAGGTTTATCCTCCGCCTAGTACATAATGTTACTCTCCTATGCATGTTTCACATCCTTCTAATGATTTGATCAAAATAGATACTAACAGTATGTCCGTAGGTTTAGAGGGTGTTATTCCTAAGCATGTTCGTGAGGACTACGACTATGGACCAACTAGTGGGCTTGGATGCACTAGTATTAGTACACCTGATTTTCAGCATTGTGTTTTAGATCATAAATGTAGTTTAAATTTTGTTTTTGTTTCTAATAAACTTGTAACAAACACTGTCTCATCATGTTCTCATGATTTTTCTATTTCAACTTTAAATTCTGTACACTTTGGTGATGTTTGTTGTTCTGATTATGATAATGGTGCAACTGATCTCACTACAAAGACTAGCAAGAGATATAAAACTAATTGTTTGGGAAATTCTTTTCTCATCCAATTCCATGTTTTACTCCAATGAATATTTCTTTATCAAATGAAAGAACAGTAACTTCATCTTAAGCTAGCACAAGTGCTACTAGTACTACTTGTACTTTGGATGATCATTCATCTACTTCTATAAATAATAATTCTTGTTCACATAAACACAGACCTCGTGGTATGTATGAGACATAATGTGATGAGGAAATTCATATTGATCATACTCTTATCACATTACATCACAGACCTAGACACAAACCACAGTACTTCAGGTGTGGCCAAGAGGATCATTTTGTCAAGAATTGTCCTACACTACATCATGGTCATGTAAATAGGAACTATTTTGGAAATAAATTAACAAAATGAATTAATAATTTCTTTTGTCCGAATCCTGCTTCTTCTAAAGCTAAAATTGTTCAAACTTGGGTTCCGTCTCACCTAGTTAATCTGTTCTTTGTATGGTTGCAGGAGCCATCCACTAATATTATAAATAATGTATGACATGTAGATAGTGGATTCTCCAGACATATAATGGGGCTGAAAGATTTGTTGACCAATTATCGGATTATAAATGGAGGCTATGTTGCTTTTGCTGGCAACAAATAGGGTGGAAAGATGATTGGTCAAGAAGAAGTATTCAATGGTTCTTTAACATTGAAGAAGTTAATAATGTCCCTGAGCTTGCGTTTAATCTCTTTAGTGTGTCTCAAATCTGCGATAAAGACATTTTGGTCTTGTTTAAGTCCAATGAATGTCTATTTTTGAAATTTGAGATTGATATTCCAAAAGATTTGGTTCTTATGCATGCTCTGCGAAAGCACGATACATATGTTCTTGATATGAATTCAAGGGAGTCAATGTCGCCACCTATCTTGTTTCAAAAGCTTCTACCTTTGAGTCTCTGTTATGGCATCGCCTATTGGGCCACATTAATTTTAAAATAATAAACAAATTAGTCAAAACCAATCTTGTTAGAAGACTTACTTTAAAAGATTTATCGGTGAACGTAAAATGTGTGGCTTGTGCCAAGGGCAAACAACATAAGAAACCAAATAAGCCTAAACTTGAAATTAGCATATGTCAGGATCAGTGATCACATGTTTGATGTATTAGAGCGTAACACAGCGGAATAAGAACAAGAATTAGACAAATTGTAGCAAGAATTTGATACTCGTATGCATTAAGAACAAATACGGTTATAACGGGAGAATATATTTCTGTAACAAGGAATGTTTCTATAATATTGAATATTTCTGATCAAATCATCCTCTATTACAATAGGTTGACACTCCTTATATAGAGTGCAATCGCTGCTGTTATCACGGGAAAGTGACAACTGGCAGATCTATTACAAAAATAACTAACTCTTAACAACTACTGAAATGTTCACAACTACTGAGAACATATCAGAGTGTTAAGTACAAAATATGAAACTACTCATAAGAAAATACTGAAACTACAACGAATGAAGAACAAGCTCTTCAGTCGTTTTACAAAACTACTGAAAAACATAAAACTACTGATGAGCACAACAACTAAAGAAGTATTCTTCAGCTGTTGTCTCAAACTACTGAACAGATAAAACATAAAACTACTGAAAGGTAAACCGTCAGAACTACTCAAGAAGACCTCTTCAGCTGTTGTGACAACATGATACTTTGGTCTTCAGCACATGTGTCTTCAGACTTTGTCTTCAGCACTTGTGTCTTCAGACTTGTCTTCAGCACTTGTCTTCAGACTTTGTCTTCAGCACTTGTCTTCAGACTTTTTCTTCAGCACTTGTCTTCAGACTTTGTCTTCAGCACTTGTCTTCAGACTTTGTCTTCAGCACTTGTCTTCAGACTTTGTCTTCAGACTTTGTCTTCAGCACTTGTCTTCAGACTTTGTCTTCAGCACTTGTCTTCAGACTTTCTCTTCAGCACTTGTGTTTAGCTGTTGTATTCAGCTGTTGTGGTCTTCAGTAGTTGTTGTGACGTCTGTTGGACTTGAAGGTTTTTCTGATCTGGCTCATTGGTTCTTTTGGTCCAACAAACTCCCCTGAACCAATGCACCCAAAACCTTTAACTTTATTGAGGTCCCACTTATTGTTGGCAGAATGGTTGGTCTTTTTCCTTCTTGATTAGTTGAGAAGATGACCCATATAAGCACTGGCCTGGGAATGAGTCTCTGATGATTTGGTTGGCAATATATGGATGGGAGCTCTGTATTGGGGAACTGGACACTGAGCTGTTCCCCCATCCATGAGACTCACTTCCCATGTATAAGCCTGTAGGATTCTCTGGTGTATGCTCTGAGAACATAATTTGTTCTTCCATGGTCAGGTTCTCAGCTTCACCATCAAACAATCCTTCACGCCCATACAGCTCTGAGATGTACTTGGCATGTTTGCCATTTTTGAGCTCAACTGTTGTAATCTGTCTGTATGCAAACTCATCAGGATGAGTCCCTTCAAGTAACAGACTGAGCTCATTTTGCTTGAAGTTCTCAAACCTCTTGTAGACTAACCCCTTTTTAATAACTCTGTTCTCTAACATCTTTTGGGGTGGCTGTTTAGTCTCATAGGCCTTCTTGAAATCATCTACAATCTCCCAGGGTGATACTACAAGGACCATTGTGATCTCTTCATCTACGATCCTTTTTACTTGGCCCTTGTATCTCGAAAGAATGTCTTTCTTTACAATCTTGTGAGCCACCCTAGGATCAGGCCATACTCTCACCTTTTCCTTATGATTTTGAAATGTGTTGGCAAGGGTGTACAACCTCAGAGCTTCTTTCTTCATACTAATTATTGATGAAGAAGCAGCATAAGTTTTGTCGATGCCTTTCAACATCTCCTCGTCATGAAGCCTTTGCTGCTGCTCTTCTTCAATCTTTACTCTCACAGTTTCCATCTGTGAGGTGGGAGTGATGGGCATGGGTTTGGCCTTAGGCAATGTTAGGACTGCAGACAGAGGCAGCCTACCTTCTTCCACATCATCCTCTTCTTTTCTTCTTCTAGCCTCAACACCCTTCTCTTCTTCTTCTTGGTGCATCATCGACTGTTGGTTTAGAGGGTAAGGGAGTTGGTTTTGTGGGTTGTGGTTGTGGTTGTTTTGGAGAGGGAATGTTGAGAGGCTGAGTTAGCATTTTAGAGGTGAGTGTGGCTTTTGAGTGTTTCGCTAGCTCAGTCCTGCTCCCTGCTCCTTGCTCCTGCTTCATTCAAAGCTTCGACTACTAAACCCTTAGTGTATGCTTCAGACGAATAGATCTTGGAGGTTATGGCCAAGATACTGTCCCTGGTCCATGATTTAATCTCGATCAATGATCTCCCAAGATATTTTGCAATGAATCTGATCATGATCTCTAGTCTCTCTCTTTCTAATGCATCATAACTTGCCAATCTTGAGTTAATTTCTTCAACTTCAAGTTTCCTGATCTCTTAGTCAAGCTGTGCAGTATTGAACCCTTGTCTATACAGTTGATCAATAATGGCATCCATTGGTTTACTATGTGTAGCATCTGCCATTTTGATCATCTCATCGAGTTGGAGTTCTTTCTCTTTTCCTTCACCCTTCCTCTTCTTATATGTGACATGAAAGTCTTTGTGACTTTCACCCACTTGATCATTTTCGGTTCCCTTCACAGACTCCTCTTCCTTCTCAATTTCCTTTTCTTTCAGTTTGCTCTTCCTCTTTGCTTTCACTGACTGACTCTCCCCCTTTTTGGTTGTATTGGTTGCAAGGGTTTGAGTAGCAGAAAGCCTGGTGCTCACAATCTCCTCCACCAGGGGTTGTATGATTAAGGGAAGCCTCTCATCCAAGCTTTTGATCACAATGTCTATGATCATTGGGCTGATGAGAGGTAGGGTTTGCTGAAAGATAGCAACTGTTTCCTCAAAGGGGTTCTGTCCTTGAGAAGCAGTGCCAGAAACAGAAGCTGGTGGCTTGGGAGTTTTGAGTGGCTGAGTGTGTGGGAGACCTTCAGGTGAAGGTGCCATCTGTGGGTTATGTTGGTGGCAGATGGACTTGCTTCTTAAGAGAATTGGTCAAGTAGTCTTTGTAGTCTACTGACTTCTTCCTCAAGAATTGTGTTCTGGGCCAGAAAATCATAAAAGAAGCCCAGGTCATCATCAGCAGATGCTGAATCACCTGACCTCTTGCTTGTAGCAGGATGTACATGCACTGGGTGTAGACCAGTTTTAGCATGTGCCCCTTTTTCTTGGAACTGGGGACTTCCAGCCTCAGGACTATGTCCTTCATCAGCTGTTGCCTCTAGTGAGGTCTTAGCTATGTTACCAGCCTCATTCTGATCATGTGCTGATTCAGAAGAGGTGGCAGCCTCACTAGATGTTCTAATCTCCATATCCACACCAGGAGATAGAACGTGTAAACCTCGGTGCTGTGGGTTGTCAGAAGCATGGTGATCCCCGTCCTCAATAACTGTGGTTCTCCCCTTTGTTGGTGGTTGTTGGGGAGGAAGAGAGGCATCCAGCTGAGTCAGCACATTTGCAATGATAATGGTTGGACTTTGGGGGGCGGTTGCATGGGGAGATGGGGTAAAAGCAGTGTGCACCTGGGGAGAATGGTGCTCTTCAATGGCAAACTCCTCAAATGAGGAAGATCCCAATTTGTGGGTACCCCTTCTGTGGTGCTGCAGGCTCCTTTGAGAGGAATCCTGAGCGGTTGTGGCTGGTGAAGTCCTTGTATCCACTAGGGGGTTATAACCAGTGGATATAGCCTGCGTTTGTGTTGCAGGGGCATCCTCAGGGGACTCATTTCCCTGAGTAGCCTTTTTTGTCTTCTTTTTAGTGGGTTGGTGGGGACTTTGGATTTGGAGGTGTTGGCTGTGGGTTCCAGCTGCGTGGGTTTTCGTAGCTTGGCAGCCATTTTCAGTGATTGGTCAGAGTTGTGCCGGGAGTATACTTCGGCAGTACAGCCATAGCAGGGACTCCCAGGTCAACAAGTCCCTCAGCTTGAAGCTGGTTTTCAATTATGGCCCTTATGAACCGAGGATATAATATCCAACGGTTAGCAGTTTGTTTTTGGGCCATATCCTTGAGCTCAAAAAATAGTATTTTAGAAAAATTTAAAGGTTGTTGCTCAAGGATGGAGTACATTACCTGTTGCCACCTTGTGGACCTTTGATCCCATGATGAAGTCTTGGAGGCAAGGCATACATTTACCATATGAAATATGAGACGTTCGGCATCCGGGAAATGTTTCTTCAGTATGGTAGATGCACTCAGGTTACCCTGGTATCCGTGGTGGGCAAATGATTGATCCGTTGTGCCCTTTGGATAACCAGTGGGAAAGTGGCATCATCCAGATTAAGGGTTTGGCGAAGAGTGTCTGGAGTAATGACCACTTTTGGCCATGGACAAACGATTGAAGAGACTCTGTGTCATTCTCCTCAGAGACCAGAGTGACGTTTGTCCAGAATTGGTAAGGGATTCGGCATATATGGTGGGATTTACCAGAAAGGCCGTTTGTAGGGTGACTGAACCATTAAATCAATGGCGTTGTGAAACTTGGTCCAGTATGGCGATTTGGTGAAATGTGCGACACAGTTGTGTCGTGGTTTTAGTTGTATGGTCGCCATTGATGAAGAGAGGGTATAGAGTTTTTGAACGTTAGGTTTGAGAAGAGAAGATAAATACTCTGAAGGTGGGATAAGTATTTAAAGGGTCGGGTTAGAAAACGACTGAAGGTTTTGGTGTGAGTCATCAGTTGTTGAAACTACTGATGACGTGGTATTAACTTTCAGAGGTTTGAAAAGGCTGACCGTTTGGTGTGATCCGTATTTGTTATAAGACAACTGAAGACTTGGTTTTAACCGTCAGACGTTGAAACAGCTGAAGTCTCTGATTTAGTCATCAGTAGTTATAAAACTACTGAAGACAGTTTTGACTTCAGGTGATGAAACAACTGAAGACTTGGTATTAGTCATCAGTAGTGTGAAACTACTAAAGGACGTGGTTTTGTCAGTAGTTGTGTAACAGCTGAAAAGACTTGGTGTTAGTCTTCAGTAGTTGTAAACTACTGAAGACATAGTTTTGGCTTCAGTTATTTTAATGAAACAGCAGTTGTAGAAACAACTAAAGAGTAATTAATCATCAGTTGTTTTCGTCAATTCATAGCTTTTCAGCTGTTTCACATGTCCTCAACCCTTACTCATTAGACTTTTGATCTGCTTTTCAGGTGTTCATAGGACATCAGTAATATGCATTTCTGACATCAGTAGTTGTAGCTGCATCAACTGTTGTGACTACATCAGCTCTTGTAGCTACATCAGCTGTTTTAACAGATAAAGTTCTACAGTACAGGTGAGTTATGTAGCCTTCAGTAGTTATAAACACTACTGAGGGTAAAAAAACTCATCAGTACTTATATGTGACAATAATGAACTAATGATCATCGGTACTTGTGAGCTGAGATCATAAGTAGTTGTCACTTATTCTAGCTGCAGCATACCAAGCCCTAACACACCAGGTTGTGGAAAGTTGAACTATCCAAAGGCTTAGTGAAAAGTCTGCAAGCTCATCAGCACTAGGAACAAAGTTGGATCAATCAGACCTTTTTCAAAACAATCTCTAACAAAATGGTGTCTGATTCATATGTTTAGTCCTAGAGTGCTGGACAGGATTCTTGACAATACAAAGAGCTGAAGAACTGTCCATAACAATGGGGTCTTAGTCTCTGTTATGCCATAATCCAATAATTGGTTTTGAAGCCAGAGTACCTGAGATGTACAGCTTGCAGCGGCAATGTACTCTGCTTCAGTAGAGGATGTAGCAACTGAGGTCTGTTTCTTGATGATGCTCTATCAAAAGGTGAATCACATGATGAGGTGGATTGGTTATTGCTTTCTCCATCAGATTTCACTTCTGCTCTTGAAGCAAAATCTATAGGAGGAGCAGTGTGATTGTAACCAATACCAACTTCACATTGGAAGCAGATTGCTTACTAAGAGCATTTCAAAACCTTTGCATGATTGTACCCGTCGATCACACTCTACCTGGGTGACTGCAAGGGTTTCTTTTAGATTTCTCTGGTCATCCAGAATAACCTCTAGCTTGGCATTTTCATCATTTAGTTGGCATTTAAGCTTATAAATCTCATCATTTTTACAATTAAGAGCAGACTCAAACTCAACTTTTCTTTGGAAATGGTTTTCTCAAGCTCAAGTTTTTGATTTATTAATGATACATTTGCCTCTCTAATTGAGACAAAGGCAGCAATGCATGATTCAGAACATAACTTGGCTTTAGCCTCTGAAGATACCTGAGTTACCTGTGAAGATGATGCATTTGAGCAGGAACCCTCAGTAGACTCCAGGGCCATGAGAGCCAGATTCCCAAAAGGACTGTCACCACCATGTTGACCAGCACCTGTGAACAGTTGTTCATGACCGGATATGTCATCCGGTAAACTGCTCCAGTCAACACCTCCAGTGGTGAAGAAGTTGTGTTGTTGAGGTTGAGGAGGTTGATGAGATTGAGATGGTTGAGGTTCTGGTAGTGCATGAGGTTGTGGTACTATAGGAACTTGAACCTGATTTGACTGTAGCATGTAATAACAAGGGTAAGGATATGGCATTTGACCCTGAGGAACAAAATATGCAGGAGATTGTGGTTGAGAATGATGACTAGAATTGACAGGATGTTGCCCTCTGTGTTGCTGACTATTGCCAGGGAAAGTCATAAAAGGTGCAGAGGAATTAGATCCAGATGATCTGCATTCTCTAGCAAAGTGTCCAAGCCTGTGGCATTTGTGACACTTCAACTTACTCTTGTCAAAACCAACTTTGGTTTTGCCAGAGAGTCCTGGGAACTTTCTTCCAGTTCTTTTGTAGAACTTCTGAGATCTGATATTTATCAAGGCCATTTGGCTCAAAATATCCATCTCTTCTAAGTCATCATCAGCAATCCCCTTGAGATCATCCATGATGAAGCATAGATTGTCATTATTACATCCAGTAAACTGACTATCAACACTCACAAATGCAGAATCAAAAGTGTTTGAAGAGAAGTCAATATACTCATCATACTGGCATTCAGATGAAGCATATTCTAACTCATGACCAACCACAGCAGTGTTGCCTGGTACAAAGCCTTCAGTGAGCTTTCTAGATGAAGACAATTTTCGTTTATGTTCTATCTCTCTTCTAAATGTGAGCAATTTCCCATGGAGTTGGGTGAGAGATAGTTTGTCCAAATTTGCACTGGAGCGTAGGACAATAGTGTATGTGTCCCATCTCTCAGGCAGTGATCTGAGAAATCTGTTATTCATCTGGCTATTGGTGTACTCATGTTTGACCATTTTTAATTCAGATATCAAACAAGAGAACCGCTCGAACTGTTGAGTCAGTGTCTCACCCTTCCTATGAGAGAATGTCTCATATTGTTGGGAAAGGATTTCTCTATTATTTGCCAAGACCTCATCTGTTCCTCCAAATTGTTCTTTGAAGGCATTCCAGAGGTCATGGGCAGTTTCATGATGCATTAGCCCAGAATAGATTTCATTAGGCAGTGCCATGGCCAGAATTCCATGGGCTTTTGAATCAATCTCAAACAACTTCTTATCCTCATCTGAGTATTGCTCCCTCCTCTTCGGAACCATTTGATTGGTTTCCAGGTTATTCACCATAGGCTTGTGTGGACCATGTACCACTGATGTCCAACAACCTGCGCTGTTAACAGACAGGTGATGGAGCATTCGTCGTTGCCATATGTTATACTCATTCCTAACCAGCATTGGAGGCTTGGTTGAGGAACCAGTATTGTGAGGATCATTGGAAGGAGTAGTCATTTTGAGTACAAATACAATTTAATTCAAGCTTTTAAACATTTTTATAAAGACCACAACAGACTCAATGAAAACCAACAGAAAATCTCAGGATGAATGACCAAAAAACACAGAAAATTCAATCTCTATAACCGTTTCATGCAAAACACAAAAATGCTAATTCAGTCAAACTTGGATCTTGAATAGCAGTTTCAATGATCAATTATTAGATCGATCAATGATTACCTGCTCTGATACCATTTGTCAGGATCAGTGATCACAAGTTTGATGTAATGGAGCGTAGCACAGCGGAATAAGAACAAGAATTAGACAAATTGTAGCAAGAGTTTGATACTTGTATGCATTAAGAACAAATACGGTTATAACGAGAGAATATATTTCTGTAACAAGGAATGTTTCAATATATCGAATATTTCTGATCAAATCATTCATGTATTACATTAGGTTGACACTCCTTATATAGAGTGCAATCGCTGCTGTTATCACGGGTAAGTGACAACTGGCAGATCTATTACAAAAATAACTAACTCTTAAGAAACTACTGAAATGTTCACAACTACTGAGAACATATCAGAGTGTTAAGTACAAAATAAGAAACTACTGATAAGAAACTACTGAAACTACAACGACTGAAGAACAAGCTCTTCAGTCGTTTTACAAAACTACTAATAAATATAAAACTACTGATGAGCACAACAACTGAAGAAGTATTCTTTAGTTGTTGTGTCAAACTACTGAAAAGATAAAACATAAAACTACTGAAAGGTAAACCGTCACAACTACTGAAGAAGACCTCTTCAGCTGTTGTGACAACGTCTGATACTTGGTCTTCAGCACTTGTGTCTTCAGACTTTGTCTTCAGCACTTGTGTCTTCAGACTTTGTCTTCAGCACTTGTGTCTTCACACTTTGCCTTCAGCACTTGTGTCTTTAGACTTTGTCTTCAGCACTTGTGTCTTCAGACTTTGTCTTCCGCACTTGTGTCTTCAGACTTTGTCTTCAGCACTTGTGTCTTCAGACTTTGTCTTCAGACTTTGTCTTCAGCACTTGTGTCTTCAGACTTTGTCTTGAGCACTTGTGTTCAAACTTTGTAATCAGCTGTTGTCTTCAGCTGTTGTGGTCTTCAGTAGTTGTTGTGACGTCTGTGGAACTCAAGGTTTTTCTGATCCGGCTCATTGTTTCTTTTGGTCCAACAATCTCATTAAGAGTTTCCAAATGACTCAAGTGTTGTGCAAAAGGATGGTGCTAAACTTGTTGGAAATATAGTTTGAAAATATTTAGAGATTTCATAATTCTAGTTTAGAAACTCTATGTACTTGTACTTGCATGCTTTCAAATACAAGATACCCTATGGTTCTTTGATTAAAACCCATTTTAATCTCTAAATCATTAAATCGTTTTAATAACCTTTTATTACCTTTTAATGATTAAGAGCCAATTAATAATATTGTTAAGTTCATAGAAAGGTTTGTTAAAGCAAATATCACGTACATGCTATCAACCACAATAATATAAACAAAACAACATAGCAAATGTGCATAACCATAGCATCTAAAAAGGTCCACACTTGTTTGCCATCATAAGTGTGGTCCAAAGGCATTCCTAAGGGTCACAAACAAAACACATAGAAAGCTTCCAAAAGCCTCCCACTTGAAACCGCATCCAAAATGCTCCATGTTTCTCCTTTGTGCTTCCAATCCATACATCTTTACATTACAAGATATAAAGTCCTAATACAAGATATCTAGTAAAATGGAAATGCACCTATTCTATTTATTACAACCCAATAATAAATAAAATACATTTGAAACAAAGCACAAACAATAGATTATACAACCCAATTGAATGAATGAATACAACCATTATAAACATCCAAACAACACAAGGTCAATGGCTAGATTATGTACTAAAATAAACATCCATCATATCATCCAAAATATAACTATGAATCCCCTCAAAATCCACGAATTTTCAGCCAACATAAATTGAAAATTTTGGTTTAGATATTGTCCAATCAACACAACATATCAACATACATATCATTCAAGGTTTAATCACAAGCATTGGTAATATAATCTTGAAAGTTGGGGATTCAACAAAACAGAATATAGCAGCCCTTAAAAGGGTTATAAAGTCCCATAAAACAATTATAAGGACAAGAACAAGCAAGCTATCCACATAACCGGCTCTTGATGCCGTTGAAGGGTTTGTTGAAGGATAAAACCGAGTTTAACCTTTTAAACTTTCAGAAAACGCAGCGGATATGTATATATTTTAAAACATGATTTTAAAGATGAAAATACAAGTTTTATGGTGACAAATATATGAAAGAAACAAACCCAAAACAAAAGGATCATATATGTGAATGAACAAGCTATGAACATAATGAAAGTGTACATAAAATCACAGCTACATAAAGCTATGATTAACTACCTTTCTCCAGCTGAAATGTCGACCAAGGAAGAGTGATTAGATGCTAAAGATTCGGCCAAGGCTCCAAGGAAGGACCCCTCAAGCTAGTATACCCCAAGCAATGTGCAAACACTCTTCTTGTTAGGGAGATAAACACCAAGAGTGACTCCAAATCCTCTCAAATCAGCTGAAAACCGAGAACCCCTTTTGGGAGAGAGAGGGCTTCGAAAATCTGCTTTGCATGTGTGTGTGAGATGATGTGGTAGAGTGTTGGACCAGCTCTCAAGTATTTTGTTTTCAAGAAGGTAAAACCCTCTCATTGGAGAGGGTTGGGCGGCCAAAAATCCCACTTGACCAAGTTTCCATCTTAAAATTTCACTAAACAACTTTATAGATTAGTCCGTTGTAAGTTTGTACAATTAAAATTTAATTGTATAACTTATACACTATTTTAATTACTTAATGTTATCTAACTAACTTAAATAACACTAAGTAATATTATGGAACAAAATATCCTAATAAGTTGTTCCATCTGACATGCAACTTATTTAGAAAACCCATTTTCTAAATTTGGTGTTATTATTTAAATACATGTCATTTCATCAATTGAATAATTGTCGGTGATTGCAAAGCTTTTTAGTGGGTATAACCCGACTTGGATCATGACATACTAACCGCATCAATGTTCTATGTGTCTTGGGCATATAGAATCTAACATAAATGACCTTGAAGTCTTGATTCCCAAGAGAATTTTATAGAGTAACTCTCCCGCCAAATCTTGCTAAAAATGGTGAACTTAGGCTTATATTTATAGGCTATGTGGAGTGTTTAAACACGACCCCATTCCCAAAAGGCACGGCCGGTGCTAATACAATGCTTTCAAAAGTTGGTCAGTTCGTACATGCAGGTTGTGTCGGGCACGACCTCATGCTAAATGGGGAATAGCTCCGTGTTGGAGGTGGGGCACGGCCCGTTGCCTCTTGGGGCACGACCCCTTGTCTACTATTAGGGGACAGTACCTTTTGTCATGTCGAATGTCCAAACACGGGGGTGTGTTAATTTAGCATGGGGGTGTGTCTCTTGCAAGGCATCAGGGCATGCTTAATGAGGCAACGGCCCCATGCTTGGACTCCAAAGCTCGAATTACTTCAATTTCTTGCTAAATATGCTTCTTTTGTCCATCTTGCCCTTTTACACACCTGAAAACACAATTTAAAATTTTAAGTACATTTCATCATTTTAAGGAAGATATTAAGGAATAATTGATGTGCTTTTGATAGGATTTTAAAATATAATTTGGAGCACATCAGTGCCCACTTACTATGTTCCAAGACAATCTCATTCAGATCAACCAGTGTTGATGACTCTACAAACACGCATTTCTCATACTCTTCTTTATTTGAGTCACAGTCAACCCATGTAGAAAAAGTCTATCGTACTTCTTTTTGACAAGATAATTGTATCTATCCTCAATATCCACACGAATAGGAATATCATCATTAACGTTCACCATCGGAGAATCAACTTGTTCACACACATCTTCATCCTCCAATACATCATCGTACCACTCGTGAGGAAAGTCTAAGTAAATGTCATCCAGTGCTTCAATCTGCTTTCGGATTTCTTCCTCCTCAATATGTACAGTTTTAACATCAATCTTTTGAGTTTTAGCTTCAAATGTTAATTCTGGTTCAAATTCATCAATCTTTCTTTTCCCTTTTCTACTTGAGATAACTTTTCAACCTTTATAACTGTGTTTCTTCTTTGATCTCCTTCTCAGATGTAACAACATCATGATCTTTTCCTGTCTCTTGCACACTTTCTTTCAATCTTTTTAACTCTTCATACAACCTTTTAATCTTTTCTTCAAGATCAACTATCAACTCATCTTTCTTTTCATTCTTAACTTTTAACAAAGCATTCTTATTCTGTAATCTCTTTATGAGAGGAGATCCAAACATAAACATCAAACCCTTACTAAGCTGTAAAAGGGAGATGAAAGGGCAAACTTGGATGAGGATGTGATTAGAAATCTTAACTCTTCTCTAGCAAATGAATTAAGTATGATCAAGACAAAGATGATGAATCAGGAGTAAAGGGAGAATAAGAAGGATGATATACTAGAGAGCATGACTAGAATGATGGTTGATCAACATGCCCTGATAAAGAGATTATTGCGTAAGGTGAATGAGCTGAAAGCTACAGCCGTCCTGTCTAATCAGCTAACTCAATTTGAATTAGATGATTTCAAAGACACTTCAAAATAATTATATCTAAATATGAGTAGCTCGTCTAAGGAAAGAGAGGGCCCTAGCAGTGCTGGTGTAACAAACATGGCGGATGAGTTGAAAAGGATGCTGGTGTTAGTAAGGCTGATGGTGGTTGGGAAGGAGTTGCAGGAGATGTGTAGAAAAGTTTTGTGGTAGGATTCATTGATTTAGGTTTGGATATTAATAAAGATTTGGTTGGTGAGCACGTGGTGAAAGACACAGTTACTAAAGCTGGTGAAAAAACTACTGAGATGAATCTGGTGGATAAGGAAGACATTGAAGAGCAACTCATAGACTATGATTCAAAGCTAGAGTATTATAAGTTGCATGAATGTCCCTTGACATACGTAGCCAAGAAGGGCTCTACAGAAGGAGACGTGTTTGAGTTGGTGAAGGAAGAATAATTTGTGAAAGAAAAGGAACGAGAAGAAATAAACACGCTATTTCAAAACATTCAGGGGTCGAGTAGGAAAGAATTAGAGAAAAGGATTATCAGCTTGAAGTACAATGCAACTTTGAACATGTTCATGATTAAGAGAAGGGGAGGAAGGATTTCATACTTGCACAAAAGGAAAGCTTTCAAGATCTTGCCTAAATAGGATCTAAGGAGATTGGTACAGATTTGATTGATAGACTCTCATTTGAGCAAAAGAGCTAAGCTACTGGAACAAGAGATAAAGCAAGGGAAAACTGATAATTTTGAGACATTTGGTGTCATGATGGTGGTGAGGAAAAAGGTCAATGAAAGAAATGGATTGGGAGATGGATAAAGGGAGAATTGTGCTAAGGGAAAAGCCCACAAAAACTGTTAGTAGGGTAAGACTACAAAAGTTTGAAAAGTGGTTCTATGATAATAACACTTGGGAGGCAGTGATAAGGGTAAAGGATGGACCTGAAATCAGATTGTTTGATCCCATGGAGGTGTTTTCTTTCTATGACAAAGATTTTGTGATACTATATGAGAATCATATTAAAGCATGAGTTCAGGCTAAAACTACAAAAGAGGTAAGGCTATTTATGGAGGTTGCCAACAAGGTTCGTGGGCTGAGGGCAGAGGTGAGAGAGCTGGCCGACAAGATCCTTCAGGCTGATCAGGTTAGAATGGATGTGCATGATCTTACAAAGTAATTTTAATATGCAAGTGCACACGGTAAGGAAGTTAGTGACCACAACTAAGGTTGAAGAGGAAGCAAGAGCAGATGATGCTGAAGAAGTAGGCGAGGTCCAACCTAGTGGGCGTATTAAAGATCAAGATTCAGTTGGACTCACGTTAGGTTACTGTTTATATTATGTTTAAATGAAATATTATATGTCAGATTACTTTGTTTTAATTTAGTAATTTAAGTATTTTTTGTTGCCTAGCAAAAACTATGAGTGAAACTATAGTTTCGCTCATAATCAACAGGCCTGGTCCACCCGACGAACTGTGTTTCTCGTCGGGCCAAACTGACCATGGGCCTGACAGTTTTGCTGTGCAGCAAAATTAGATTGCTTTTGTTGGAGCATATATTGTCATATATAGTGTGTCCGTCGCTTGTCAAATAGTCTAGGCTTATTTTATACACCTGATATGTTGTAACACATGAAACCGGGTCATTCGCAGGAGCATATGTGAATGAGATTTAGTCGTATGACTGAGCCATGCTAATGGACCAGTCGTGCGACTGAGAGATGCGATTGGGAAATTCGTAAGACTGAACCATAAGAATGGTCCAGTCGTACGATTGAACCATACGTATGGTTCACTGGTACTATTGAACCATACGCATGGTCCACTCGCACGAATTGGCCCAGTCGCATCTAATATGGGCTGAGGCCTATATATACCAGTTTCAATGTGTAGAGAGATAAGGTTTTTGAGAGGAATTCTGCCCGGAGCCTAGGGCTGCCGGATGAGAGGGGAGATCATGCTCGATCTTCCCCTTTGCTAAGAGTCTTGATTCTTATGTTGTAATGAGCTTGTAATCATTAGGTTTTATCAATGAAACCATTCAATTATAGTTTGTATTATTATTTGACTCTTTGGGTTGTGCTGTGGTTTATCCTTCCGTTAAGAACATGCTCGGATGTTTATCGATCCAAGCCGACTTCACAGCTTTTATATTGAATTATTTCCATCATTGTAGGTTGCATCTTGTAAAACCCTGATACAAAATATATTTGTTGTAATTGTGTTTTGGTGGCTGAAAGTCAATAGAAATCATATTAAGTCTTGGTTCTTTGTTTGTGTATGGTTTGTTTTGATTATTATTGAGCACATTTGATACTATAGCATAATATATGATTATGATGAATGTTTGTTAGTGGATTCTGAATGTTTGGTCAATCAGTTGTACTATTCTTTGATCATTTGGACCAACAACAACACCTTTGAGGTAGACTTATGAATCCTGAGATGAGGAATTACAACAAGTTGCTTAGAGATAATTGAATTAGAGAAATTTAGATCGTGGATTGAAGTTTCTCCCACCACATCAGCACACTTATCAAGAGAAACTTGATCCGATAAGTGTGTGACATCATTTATGTTGTCTTCATTGGAGTGGTTATCAGCATGAAGAAACTCTTGATCACTATCACCACCACCATTTCCTTGCACATTTGAAGCTCCTAGATTTGAGTATTGTGCCTCTAAGCTAGAATTTGGTTTCACCTTAGATGTATCAAATGAATTTGAGATGGTTGTGCTAAATAGAACTCCATCTTCAAAATTAGTTACCACTCGAGCTGAAGTAGTAAGATTTGATGCTCTTCTCTATTCAATTTTGAATCAAGATCATCTGCTCATAAGATACCTATGGACCCCGAAACATTCTCACATGATTTGTTAAAATAGTTGGTAAATAAATTAAGATCAAATAGCCAATTAGGACTAGAACCTTTCATACTAGGAGTGTGCTCATTGAAATTCACACTGGCTAACTCATCAACAACTCTACTTCTAAGATTGTATACAATACAAGCCTTAGCTTGAGAAGAGTATTTAATAAAGTGTCGATCATCTGATTTCTCAGCAAATTTGGCTATTTGGTCTTTGGTATTAAATATGGACCAAGGACATACAAATTACCTAAGAAAACTAATGAAAGGTTTTCCCTTGTGCTAAAGTTCATAAGGAGTCTTACCATGACTCTTGTACACTGGAAATCTGTTTTGCACATAGTAAGCAATGTTACTGCTTGTGCCCAAAAGTTTATGGGTAGTTTAAAGTCAAACAACATAGTTTTTGCAGCTTCAATTAGTGTCTAGTTTCTCCTCTCAGCAACACTACTTTGCTAAGGACTCCTAGGAACACAAATTGTCTTGTAATACCATTTTCATCACAAAATGTGTCAAGGATTTGGTTCTGGAATTCAATTTATTAATCACATCTTACAATCTTGACCTTGTGATCACATTGATTCTCAAACTTTAAGATGAAATATTTCAAGATCTTAGGAGTCTCATCCTTAGTTCTAAGACAAAAGACCCAAGTGAATCTTGTAATGTCTTTTGTGATCACCAAACAATATGATGTCCTTCCTTCAGTCATTACCCTGGTGGGGCCAATGACATCCATATATAATAAATGTAGGGGAGTACTGATAGAGTTTCTTTCCTTTGGCTTGTGAGATACCTTGTGTCGCTTCCCTTGAGGCATGTAACACAATGGTCATCACTTGTAAACTCTTTCTTTGGCATTTGAGTTACCAAATTTTTTTAATAAGACTATTCATGTTTTTAATGTTTACACAAAACATTCTTTTATGCTAGAGGAAAAACACGTTAAGATTTGCTTTAGATAGAAAGAATGAAACTTCTCCTGAGGGAGGTGTTTCTTGCAAGTCCATCTTGTACTTGTTCCCTACCCTGGGGCCTCTAAGCAGAATATGCTCTTGAGGAATAACCACACTAGGCATGAAAACAATACACTCATGCTTAGTGAAAAGAATATTGTGTCTCTAATCACAAAATTAGGATACACTCAACAGATACTATCCAAGTTCCTTCTCAATGTTGAGCTTACCATGTGTGACCGTGCCTCTTATAGTATTGTAACCTCCAGCATCTCCTCCAAAAGCAACTGGCCCTCAATCAATTTTCTTAAAATTTTTGACTAGTGACCCATTGTTTGCCATATGCTTGGGACAACCACTATCATTGATCCATACGTTCTTTTTTGTCATGACCTGTTCGTACACAAAAGGGATGTTTAGTTACATTTGTAATACCAAGCCATGTTGGTCATGGGCTTATCAAAAGAAGTTGAAGACAATGCAACAGTAATTGATCCTATAGTTAGATTGCGAGGATCATTTGCTAATATAAAAAGAGTGGACCTTTCACTAACTTATACAAGTTGGTGAGTCTTTAGAGTTGCAGCCAAAAGTTGGTTAGTTTTAAGTAAAATATATCAAAGAAAGCATCTTCTAAGAAGTCTTTGGAAGAAACCTATCATCAATTCATTGGCTTTGGAAGACTTTGCCTTTTTCACTTGTGGCTTTGAAAGATATTGGTCTTGGCTTCAGAAGATTCTATAGTTGGGTTATTTCTAATGCAGGGTAGAAAACATCCCAAGAAAACTTCTAGTTTGCACTGTGCGCACACATTCAGGAAAGACTTAGTCTATTTTGGGTGTATCAACCTTTCATTAAACCTTACATCCTTTACCAAGGATTGATGATCTATTTGATCAACTTTAAGGAACAAGTTATTTTCAAAATAGACTTGAGATATGGATAACATCAGGTGAAGGTAATGCCAGAAGATGTACCTAAGACTACTTTCAGGACAAGTTACGGTCATTATTAGTTTTTGGTAATGTCATTTAGGCTACCAACGGACATACAATATTCATGGACCTTATGCATAGAGTTTGTAAACCGTATCTTGATAAATTTGTGATAGTCTTTATCGATGATTTTCTCATCTACTCTAAAAACAAGGAGATCATGAACAACACCCTGTAGGCAATATGCATAGAGGCTGAACCAACCAAAGACTTTCTGCATGCATGTGGCACAAGTACCGAAGAAGAATGCTACGAAGGTTTCACACATGCAATAGAAATATTCTAAGTGTGAAATCTTCCAAAACCAAGACCAATATCTTCCGAAGCCAAAGATGGTCTTCCGAAGCTTTAGAGACAAAGTCTTCTAAAGCATCAACTCTTGAAGATAGACTTGTTCCAAAGACTTTTAGTAACATCCTTTATTTGATGTACTATTCCATAAAGTTGGACACCTTTCCACTGCATCTCTCTAAAGTCACCAACTTACATGAGTTGGTGAAAAGGTCCATGCTTTTGGTAACTGTACATTAAGGTCTTGATTGTGTAACTTTCTACTTCATGTACTTTATCCTTTTTGAAATAGATAAGGATGTGAGCTATGGCATGTCATAGTCATAATGTCAAAAAGGCAATCTGCCTTTTTGACTCGACAATTGATTTTGTTCTAAGTCTAGTCAATTGTATCCAGCTGGCTTTCATAGTATGGCCGGCTATAGGATGTAGTATAAGTATCTCATGTTCTTGTAACTTTATAGATATGCTTTGTGAAACTTGTAATAGAACATAGAGAAAGCAATATACTGCATTCTCGAAAACAATATACTTGTGTTCTGTCTCATATATTACTTGTGTTCTTAGTGTCTTATTGTGGTTAACCCAGTTCACTTTTTATTTAAGTTTACTTAATCTGCTCTTTGTGTTGTTGTGTTGTAACTGAATCCCCTTCATCGATCCTGCATTTGTTATCAGAGCTTTCCAGGCTCTTCATATAGGATCTCACCATCTTAGGATCCCTCACACACACAAATACTAAACTTTTCAAATGGCATCCATTTCAAAGACTGATATGGAAACTGGAACCATGAACAAGTCCCCACTGATCACTCTTGAGGACTTTGATACCTGATATTTAAGAATGGAAGGTTTCATCATGTCTCTGGAGTCAAGAATGTTAGAGTCCGTTGAAAATGGACCTTTCTTACCCAGAACTCCTTCTACTACAGAAATCACTTCCTCTAGGTCAAGATTTTGATTAATTAAAGCTACAGTTGCTTTTCTAATTGAGGCAAAAGCAGCTATGCATGACTCAAAACATAACTTGGCCTTAGCCTCATAAGATACGTGTGGTACCTGTGATGATGAAGCATTTGAGCATGAACCATCAGTAGACTCCAGGGCCATAAGATCAAGATTTCCAAAAGATTTTCACCACGATATTGACCAGCACCAGAAAACACTTAATCAGAATAAACAAAAAGATCATCTGGTAAACTACTCCAATCAACAACTCTAAGAGTGAAAAAGCTTTGATGTGATTGAGATTGAGATTGTTGACTTGATTGAGATGGTTAAGGCTCAGGTAGGGCATGTGGTTGTTGAGCTATGGGTACTGGAACCTGATTGGACTGAGGCATGTAAAAACATGGATAAGGATATGGCATTTGACCTTGAGGAACAAAATATGCAGGAGATGATTGAATTTGTGAATGATGACCAGAACTGGTAGAATGTTGCCCTTTGTTTTGTGAACTATTGCCTGGAAAGGTCAGAAAGGGTGCAGAGGAGTTAGATCCAGATGATCTACACTCTCTTGCAAAATGTCCAAGTCTGTGGCACTTGTGACACCTCAACTTGCTCTTGTCAAAACCAACTTTGGTTTTTCGAGAGAGACCAGGAAATTTTCTACCTGTCCTTTTGTAAAATTTTTTTGATCTGATATTGACTAATGCCATTTGGCTCAAAATATCCATCTTTTCCAAATCATCATCAGCAATTCCTTTCAAATCATCCATCAAAAAGCACAAATTATCACTATTACACCCTGCATTACTATCAACACCAACAAAAGCAGGATCTCCACTATTTGAAGAGAAATCTATATGCTCATCATAAGAACTTTTTGATGTAGCATATTCTGACTCATGACCAACCAGAGTAGTATTCCCTCATACAAAATCATTAGTGAGCTTCCCAGATGAAGCCAGTTTCCTTTTTTCTTCTATCTCTCTTTCAAATTTTAGCAGTTTCCCATGAAGTTGGGTGAGAGATAGATTGTCCAAATTTGCACTGGAGCGTAGGACAATAGAATATGTGTCTCATCTCTTAGGCAGGGATCTGAGGAATCTGTTGTTCATCTGAGTGTTTGTATATTCATGTTTAACCATTTTCAGCTCAGATATCAAACAGGAGAATCGCTCAAACTGTTGAGTCAGTGACTCACCCTTTCTATGAGAGAATGTCTCATATTGCTGGGCAAGGATCTCTCTATTGTTTGCGAAGACCTCATTAGTTCCTCCAAATTGTTCTTTTAGAGCAACCCAGAGCTCATGAGCAGTTTCATGATGCATAAATACAGAATAGATTTCATTAGGCAGTGCCATGGCCAGAATTCCATGGGCTTTAGCATCAATTTCAAACAGTTTCAGATCTTCATCTGAGTATTGCTCTTTCTTCTTTGGAACCATCTCATTGGTTTCCGGATTACTCACCATAGGCTTATATGGTCCATGAACCACAGATTTCCAACAACCTGAACTGTTGATAGACAGGTGATGGAGCATTCGGCGTTGCCATATGTTATTCTCACTCCTAACAAGCATCGGAGGCTTTGTTGAGGAGCCAGTATTGTGAGGATCATTGATTGATGTAGCCATTTTCACCAATTCAAACAGGTTCAATGAGATTTTAACAGATCTAGCTCAAAAACTCAACAACATAGTTTAAAACAAGATGAATTTAAAATTAATTCACCGGAAGCAATAGAAAAACAAACTCTATAACCAATTCTTACAAAGTTGCTAATTTGATCAAACATAGATATCAAAAGAGCAGTTTCAATGATCAATTGTTAAATCGATCAATGATTAAATAGCTTTGATACCATTTGAAGGGGATCGAGATCTAGTTTGATCAATTAGATTAATATTTGCAGCGGAATAACACACGAATTAGACGAAATTTTAGCAAGAATAATATGAATATTCATTCAAACAGTAATGGTTATAGAGAGAGAAAGTTTTCTGCAAAAAGAATGTTTTCATTCATGCACATGCTTTAGATACAAGGAAATTAGGTCAACATTCCTTTTATGAAGGAATGTGACATGAGCTGACGTCACTTGATAGTGACATCTAACTGATTTATACAAACAACTAAAAGTAAACTAAACTACTGAAGATGTCCACAACAACTGACGACACCTTTACAAAAAGCCAAGTATAAGCTAACATTACAACTACTGAAGTTATAACATCTGAAGTGTAAGAACTTCAGATGTTTTACATAATATAAAACTACTCATTACAAACTACTGAAAGGTAAACCATCACAACTACTGAAGAGAACTACTTCAGCTGTTTTGACAACTTCAGAAAACTTTGTCTTCAGACTTTATCTTCAAACTTTGTCTTCAGACTTTATCTTTAGACTTTGTCTTCTGTTGTTGTCTTTAGACTTTGTCTTCAGACTTTATCTTCAGACTTTGTCTTCAGCTGTTATCTTTAGACTTTGTCTTCAGACTTTTATCTTCAGACTTTGTCTTCAGCTGTTGTCTTCAGACTTTGTCTTCAGACTTTTATCTTGAGACTTTGTCTTCAGCTGTTGTAGACCACTTCAGTTGTTTTGATGTCTGTGGGACTTAAAGGTTTTTCTGATCTGGATCATTGGTTCTTTTGGTCCAACATACTGGTGCTTGTATGATCCCCAAGAATGACTGGGTTGAGTAAGATTGAGATTCTTACTGTGAATCGAATATGGTAATCAAGTCAGTGACTGAATGGTGGAAACAAACAATCAAAAAACATTCAATACAAGAAAATTACTCATAAATGCTTTTGTATTGTATAAATGAGAGTAGATGAATTACAGAGAATAATTACAACAAAAATTCTCTATGTCTATTTGCCATCCCTCAAGTACGAGGTTATCTATTCTATTTATAGGCACACAAGATGCCTTTTACAAAATGACTAAACTACCCCTGAACTATTACATGAGAACTTGTCTAAGTCTTCATCCGCATTGACAAATGCGGATGAGTTAACTTGATCAGCATTTCTTCACTTGATCATCCACATTAGTATGTTGGTCATTCGCATTGGTTAATGCGGATGAACAAATACTTATGCGCATTTGTTCGGTCATCCGCATTTGTCTAATGCGGATGAGCAAAGTCTTGTCCGCATTAACTTTTAGTCTCCCGCATTTGTCAATGCGGAAGAGCAAATACTTGTCCGCATTTGCATTATGTCTTCCGCATTAACAAATGCGGAGGACAACACTTGTTCTCTTTCTTAGCATAATTTTCATCCTCATTTCTTCTTCAACTTAAGGGAATCTAGTAGAGCAAACATTAAATCACTCATTGAGTTGGCATGTATGATCCTTTCAGGGTGCAACAATACTCCCCCTAAGGATTATACAACCGATTTTTCTTCAATGTTTGGGAGGTGAATGATCTTGTGATGATTTTGCTAGGTCTTCTAGAGGTGTAAATGGTGCTACTTGACTTGGATTCAAATTGCCTTGATCATGTTAACAAAATATTAAGCATTGACATTTTATCCTTGCTTTGTAGATGAATCTTCATTCTGCTCATATTATGAATGGCTTCAAGTGGTAGTTTCTTTAGTGACACTGGTTCCGAAATAGACACCGTAGGTAGCCCATCCCTATGAATCAATAGAGAATCATCTACATCAACCTCAAGTTTGACAATGTTGCCCAACTGTAAAGGTGTCTTCTTCTTCTTCCTTTTCTCCCTCTTTGCACTAATCTGATCATAAGCCATCTTCAATATTTTGATACATATTTGAAAGAAATGTAGATCTTCTTGACCCAATTTATTTGATATCTCTCTAAAGTGCCTTGTGTATATGTATTGGATATATGATTGATCCAGTAGTCTCACTTCATAGCCACTAAACAATCTGATTTCAGCACCTTCTTTGCCTCCCCACTTCCTCTCAATCACCAATTCATAGGTCTTCTCATCATAATAAACATTTGAGATTGGTGTTAAGGAATGTGTACCAGCAACCATTTTTCTTTTCAATAATTCAGTAGGTTTCACTCTAAGTTCTGGAAACACTACTTCTTCAGCTGGTTTTGTCTGTTTCATCACCAGTGGGTTCTTGAAAGTTTTGTCTTTTATCATACATATTGCTTTTAATGAATTGAAGTTGTTGGTTCTCTTCAACATTTTAAGTATACCTTCAAATTCATATCCTCTAAACATGACATTATGGTTGATCAGCTCCAGATTAGCTAGTTCTTCCAGGTCATGAATCTCAAGTGCATTTACCAGAGCAGAGTACTCTATAAAAAATTGCACTAGACAAGAGATCCTTTAAACCATACACATATTCCATGAACTATCATACTTCCAAGGAATCATTTTCTCGTCTATTTTTCCTTTTGTAGTAGATGCACCTCCGATCATCTCAGCATTGGTCAACCCTTCTTGAAGTTTCAGTTGGGAGGGTTTAGCAAACCACTCTAGATATTTATGAATAACAGGTGCCAGATAGTCTTGATCTTTATGAGTAAGCTTCATGTCTTGTGCAAAGACTCTTGATCTTGGCTTTTGATTGAGCACTCCTTCTTCTAACATCTTTAACTTTTCTTTCTTTTCATTTATTAAACTAAGTGTTGCAGCTTTTAGTGATTTAGTCTTCATGTTTGCCAGTTTTCTTTTGGTGAATCCTTGGCTTGAAAGATAGTCCTTCATTTCCTTATCTGACATACTATAAGGATCAAGAAATAGTGGTTCAGGAGTTGTGGATGATTTTTTCATAGATGACAGCTTAGGCAGAGGAGCCTTCCTTGAAAAAGATCTTTCATACTCAGTTCTAGTTGATTTCTTCATGGGAGGCAATTTTGGTACAGAATCCTTTCTGATTATTGATTTCTCATACTCAGTTTAAACACTTGGATCCAACAGCTTTTTCACTTTTTCTTCCTCTTCCTTCATTCCTTCATAGGTCATCCCAAAGACTTCATCTGGATCATACCCATGATTGATCAAAAACATAGTTTTTAATATTAAATCATTAGTTTGAGCCTTTGACACCATTTCTTCAACTGATTTTTTAGGTTTCAATGGACTGCCCATATCAACATCCTTTGTAGCATCATAACTTCGAGCTATCTCTCCTTCTTCTAGATCAATGGTACGAGCTTGTTTCTTTAATTGAGCTTGTTGATACATATGTACCTAGATTCTGATGTTAATGTAATATGTCTTTATTGTCTTACACTTATGTAATAGTTGGGTACTTAATGAAATATAAATGTTTGGTTGTGTTTATAATGTTTAATATTTAATTAATGAGTTGGTTAACGCATATTGACTAGATTATATAGGTTTGTGATTGTTTGACTTGGTATACATAATATTATAATAAGAAATACATTCACACTTGGTTAAGTGACGTTTCCCCAACAGTGGTCATGCGTCCGAATGGCCATGCGACTGAGTGTCCATGCGCCTAAATAGTTCATACAACTGAACAACTTCATGTGTCTGACTCAGTCGCATGACTGAACACTCAGTTGTGCGAATGGATCAACCGCATGGCTCAATTGCACGAATGAACCATGCTAATGGTTCAGTCGCCCGAATGAGCCACCCTAACCTATAAATACCACCTAATTCGTGGAAAAACGTGATCATTCAATTCACTTCGACTCCAGACGTACCCTAGCCGTCCAGAAACCTCCAACTTCGTACTCCAAGTTCATAGAATGCTGTAGATTGATTCTTAATCGATTCTTGACGTTAGATTCGATACGTTATTGTTTCTACGTGCGTTCTCACTGATTGGATCGCCAATCAAATAGGATTCCGCACTATTTGGTTTGGTTTAACACGTTAATCAGTTGGTGTTTCATTCAAATACCAGATCCCAACAAGTGGTATCAGAGCCTTGTTTCTTGATTACGTGTTGATTCAATAGTTTTAACACAAAAATTGTGTTTTTGTGTCAAAAAACGAAATCTTTTTGTGTCTAACGGAGTCTTAGACGTTTTGTGATGGAAAAGTTGAGTTTTTCCAGCATACGGTTATCAGGGTTTGATAAAATTCGAGTTCTTACAGACAAATCAAGTAAAATTTACGAATTATCAAACTTCAGCAAGTTCAGTCGCATGATTAGACCAATCGCACGACTGGTTTCATTCGCCCTCTCCAACCGCACGATTGGACTCATTCGTACCCTTAATCGTACGACTGAGAACTTCATTCAGACTGCTCAATCGTATTTGTTCATTCGGGCGATTGACTAATCCGCATTTGTTCAGTCGCACAATTGAACTATCCGCATTGTTCATCCGCATGAGTAAGTTCAATCGCATACCTCCATTCGCATACATTAGCAGTTTGTTATACAGTAAGGCTAAACCTAATAGAGGACCAGTTTTCAACATACACAGCAAGTAGAGACACACGTATTCAGAATCTACTTCTGTTGGAGAACGAAGTGGGATTCACAATAAACCCCCAAAACATATTACGTTAGACGACTACCCACAATGGAAGCAACGTTTTGAAGTTACTTAAATCGTGTAGATACAAATTTGTGGGAGGCCATCGAGTCGGGTTATAGCATGCCAGTAGGAGCTGATGGAGTCAAACTTACTCTAGGTGGCATGTCGGATGCTCAGAAGGTAAAATACAATGCTGAAAAGAAAGTCTATGCTTTGCTTACTCAGTCTATTCCAAAGGATATTTTCCATGAGTACTCAGAGTATACTCAAGCAAAGAAACTTTCGGATGCGTTGGAAAAGAGGTATGGTGAAAATGCCTCTCTGAAGGCCATCAAGGCAAAAGCATTGAAGAAGGAGTTTGACAACTTCTCCTCTATGGGAAGAGAAAGCCTTGAGGATGTGATCAATAGATTCTACCACCTGATGACTGAGATGCACACTCATGGAGTGGTTACATCAATGGAGGATAAGATATCCAACTTTGCTCATGGATTACCAGAAAAATGGGCTTCATTTGTCTCTGATCTCAGACATAATGAAATGCTCTCGAAGTTAGATATAAATGACTTCATTCTGAAACTGAGAGAAGAGGAGCTTAGGATGAAGTATGGAGCTCAAAAGGCCAACTATGATCAGCATCCTGCACTCTACAATGCTACTCCTTCGGTCAAGACATCTAGAGCGCCCCTACAAACCGCCTTCAACTCAAACGCAGCAGTTCCAGCACAAACCTCAACTTGAGGATCCGAAACGTCAGGGTCGTCTAGCACCCAATATATGATATCTGAAGCTAATGCAACAAAGCTCAAAACCGATAACTTCGGAATGTGACTGTGGAGGTGGGCAAAGAACATATGGACCTCTTAGCTGCAGTGGTTCAATCCTACGATGGATTAGTTGCTGGAATGATAGGAAACTGCCACCTCGCAGATGAAGATTATGAATAGGTGGATGAGATTGAGTTGGAACGTATGGACATAATATGGCCCTGGCAAGTGCTGTCCGACGAGCTAAAAAATTTGTCAAAAAGACCAGACAGAACTTGGTTGTCACAAAAGACACAACCTTTGGGTTCGACAAGTCAAAGGTTACTTGTTTCAACTGCGGTGAGAAGGGACACTTCAAGAGGGAGTGTGTAAAATCAAAGAAGATGGGTAATGGAAATCCTTTCTCGTCCTTTAATCGTCAGGACAAAGCCACATCTAGTAGTTCTACCTCATCTAGTAAAGACTCAAAAGCCTTAACTGCCATTGAGGATGAGGGACAGGACTGGAGCTTTCGGTTCATCTTACCGTAGATTTCAACATAGCTAGTGTGGAGGATATTGATGACGATTCTGCAAGTGAGGGAGATATAGCGATAGAGCTCGTGATGTCAAACGCTGAAGACACTGCAAATGTGCTCAACCACCTGCCTGAAGAAGAAAAATCTACATCATCATCTGAATCACCAGAACAAGAGACAACCAAGTCTGCACTCATGGCTGATTCCTCTTCAACATGTCAGGTAAGTACTACTGACCAGCTGTTTAATAATCATGCTTGCTTAGAATGTAATAAATTCAGAGAAAGTATAGATTCAAAATTTTCTAGGCTATTAGATCATAATGATAGCTTAGTAAAGGATCTGGAATTGTGCATAGAGGCAAATAGAGTGTTAAAACAAAACGAGCACAACTTACAAGGAAAAGATAGACCTATTAAATAAACAGCTTAAGGAAACTGAGGTAGTTGCTTTTAACCAAGCAAATGTCATTAGGTACTATCTGAACTCTCTAGAGGACACTAAGAAGCAAAAAGTAGTGTTAGAAGTAGAAGTTAACTCGTTAAAACAAAAACTGCAAAGTTAGACCAGCTCATCACACATTGTCCAACAATTAGTGAGAGAGAGAAATAATGGAGAGGGGCTGGGATACAAAATGGTTCCACCACCACCTATGACCTTGATGAAAACTAAAAGCAAAGCAATTAACAATAACCCCATCAAGGATCATGTGGTGTCCACACCTCTGGTTAATGATCCAGATTCCTTAAGTAAATCAGTTGGATCTGACACTAAACAAAAGGAGGCCACTTCAAAGGCAATAGGAAAGATGCCGTGTGTTAATCTGGAAAAGAATTTGAAAAAGTTAGTTTAAAGTCAGGGTCAAACAAAGTCAAACAAGAACCTAAAAAGACAATAAAATCTAATCAATCATGTGCATCATGTCACAGTCCAGGTAAACAAGAGATCAAAGATGTAAAACTAGGTAAAGCATTAAGTTTGTAAAACCAACTCATACATCTAACAAAGAAGTGTCTTAGTCCAAACATAATAAGGTCAACCGTGTGACATCTACATCTCCACCAAAAATATAAATCGTAAAATTGAAAGCAGATCCTGCTATAATTGTGGAAAGTATGGTCACATAGCGTCTCATTGTCCTTATTACCAGAAACTGAGGAGAAAAGTTGAACTTTCTGCATCTACATCTAGATCCTTTAAGAGGAACTCAGTGACGCCTCGAAAAAGGGATAGTGAACCCAAAGTTCAACCCATTAGTCAGTCGTGTGTTTATCATAAACAGGCCTTACATAAATCTGGATTATGGAAAGAAAAAAACCTCCTCAGTGCCTGAAAATGAGAACAAACAGAATTCTGATCAACCCTTAACCTCAAAGGGTCAGTGGGTTGAGTTTATGATATGTGATGCCTCAGGGAAACCCAAGCCACTAAGGCTTAGGTTCCTAACATGAACTAATGTTTTCATTGAATGTGTAGGGTGTTCGATATAGTGCTGAGACTAACACATGGATTGTAGATAGCGGAGCATCCAGGCACATGACAGGGCACAAAGCTCTCTTATCAAATGTCAGAAAAATTAATGGAGGGCATGTTTCATTTGATAGAAACAAAGGTGGGTACATCACAACCCAAGGAGAAATGGGAAATGAGAAAGTTAAGTTTGATAAGGTAAACTACATCCAACAATTACAAAATAACATGCTTTCAGTCTCTGAAATCCGTGATAAAGGAGTCAAGGTAGTTTTTGACAACCAGAGGTGTTACGTTCTAAAGAAGGACTACATGATCCCGGAGGACCAGATCCTAATGTTAGCTTCAAGATATAATGATCTTTATGTTTTGGATCTCTCAAAGGCCTCCATAACGAATCGTGAAGTCTAATGCTTCTTGTCCAAAGCTACAAAGAAGGACTCCATCTCCGGGCATAGGAGAATGGGACACATAAATCCTAGAAAAATGAATCACCTCATCTAGAATGATCTTGTGAGAGGAGTAAATGTCAAAAACTTTCAACTCCCGGATTTTTGTGTTGTATGCAAAAAGGGCAAACAGACGAAGAAATCTTATAAGGAAAAGAAAGTTCATTCTATAGAACTTCCTCTTGCTTCTTCACATGGAGCTGTTTGGTCCAGTCAGTACAAGAAGCATCGCTGGCGACTTGTATTGCTATGTAGTTACCAATGACTACTCAAGGTTCTCTTAGGTAATATTTTTGAAATCAAAATCAGAAACATTTGAATCCTTCAAGGAATTGTTAACTATACTGGAATCCCTATACAAGCTGAAGGTACGACAGGTGCGCTCAGATAACGGAACCGAGTTTAAGAATCAGAGGATGTAGGCCTATTGCCAGGAAAGGGAATTGTACATCATTTACCTTGGCTTATACCCCTCAGATGAACGGGTTTGCTGAACTAAAGAACCGCAACTTGATAGAGATGGCACAGGCTATGCTGGCAGACTCGAAGCTGCCTATCCAATTTTGGAATGAAGCAGTGGCAAATGCATGTTATACCCTTAATCGAGTTTTGGTAGTAAAATGGCATGGAAAACATGCTACGAGTTATTACAGCGACGGAAACCTAACTTGGAATATCTTGAGCCGTTTGGCGCCTGTGCACCCTGCTGAAGAAGACTCAAGAGGGAAAATTCAGTGAGAAGATTGATGAAGGTATCTTTCTTGATATAACATATCGAACAAGAGGGTTTACAACAACTCAACAGGCCAAGTAGAGGTGTGGTGTAATGTTGATGTTCAGAGATATATCACACTACCTGCTGGAAAAGCACCTGCCTACTTCTTTGACTATGATGGATTTTTCAAGACCTTCAACATACCTCTTTCTTCTTCAAAAGACGAGTTGGCAAACAAGATGATGTACGATGTCCTGAACAAACCATCTCAAGATTCAACCAGTCATGATACTACCAACTCAAGGGGAGCAGTTGATGTGGGTGATTCTTCCTCTGATGAAGAAAATGAAGAAAATGTTCATATCAACCAGGATGTACAGGTTCTGACTACCACAAGTTCACAAGCATTGGCTAGTGATACTTTAGAACCATCAGAACCTCAGACTTCGACTGCCTCAGATCCAGAACTAAATGTTCATAATCTTGACTCTAGGTGGTTGTTCTAACTACTCCTGGATCACGTCTAAAAGTCTATCATCCATTGGATAATGTTATAGGAGATGTGAGATTAGGAGTTCAGACTAGAAATTAGCTATACTCAGCTGATTATGCCTCCGTGATGGAAAAAGGATACTTTCACGATGGTGCATACCGTTGCTTTGTGTCTCAGTTTAAACCAAAGTATGTTAGTGAAGCACTAAATGATGATGCTTGGGTTAGTTCCATGCAAGAAGAACTTCTTCAGTTTAAGAAGTTAGGTGTATGGACACTAGTTGATAGACCTAAGGTGCTAAAGTCATTGGCACCAAATGGGTCTTGAAATGCAAGAAAGATGATCAGGGTGTGATCATCAGAAACAAGGCTCGGCTTATTGTTTAGGGTTTTCGACAAGTTGAAGGTATCGACTACAATGAAGTATTTGCACCAGTGGCAAGGATGGAAGCCATCCGCATCTTCCTTGCCTATGCATCTTATATGAAAATCAAAGTTTATCAGCTAAATGTTAAGAGTGCATTCCTTCATGGTGAGATCAGAGAAACAGTGTATGTCAGTTAACCTGAGGGATTTGAGGATCCATATCATCGGGATAGAGTTTACAAACTCGACAATGCTCTATACTGGCTTCATCAAGCTCCACGGGCTTGGTATGAGAAACTATGGACTCATCTTGTGAAACACGGATTTCGCAGGGGAGTCATTGACTGCACACTGTTTATCAAAGAAAAAGATAGAGACTTACTGCTAGTACAGATCTATGTACATGACATAATCTTCGGTTCAAAGAATGAAGAATTATGCAAAGAATTCGAAGCAGTAATGAAGGCGGAGTTTGAGATGAGTGCCATGGGGAGATGAAGTTCTTTTTTCGGATTACAGGTGGATCAAACACCAAATGGGATCTTCTTACATCCGACCAAGTATGTTGGGGATATTCTCAGTCGGTTTGACATGGAGAATGCTTCCACAGCTGGCACTCCACTGGCTACCAACCATGATGTAGCACCCGATGAGAATGGTGATCTGGTAGATGCCACTATGTATAGAGGGATGATTGGATCTCTCATGAATCCACTGCCTCAAGACCTGATATCATGTATGCTACATGTTTATGCGCATGATATCAGGCAAAGCCTAAGGTGAACCATCTAATTGGGGTCAAAAGGATATTTTATTATCGAAGGGCACACCCATACTTGGGTTGTGGTATCCACATGATGATGACTTTGAACTTAAAGTGTATAGTGACTCGGATTATGGCGGTTGCAAGATGAACTACAAGTCTACATCAGCAGGGTGTAGGTTCTTTCGGAGAAGATTAGTAACCTGGCAGTGTAAGAAGCAGACCTCGGTTGCATTGTCAACCTGTGAAGCCGAATATGTTGCTGCGACAAGCTGCTGTTTCCGAATTATATGGATTCAACAGCAAATGTGGGACTACGGTTTGCATTTCACTTCCACTTCTATCTTTGTTGATAACTCTGCTGCGATTGCAGTCACTAAAACCCGGTCCAACATCCTATGACCAAACACATCGGAATCAAATATCACTTCATACGTGATTGCTTTGAAAAGAATTTAATCGATATGATAAAAATAAACACGACCTCTATAAAAAGGCATTTAACAAACCACGTTTTCTGTATCTGTTAGAGATAAATGGCGTTAAAAAGAAAAGTGAAGTCATTCCTGAAGATGACCATGTGTAGTCCGATGCATCATGTCTAGGTTCTTTTCATTTTTAAATTTTAATTTTCTATTAGTTTATTCTCTTGTTTTTGTTTAATATTAATTCGTTTAATTACAATTAGGTTCTTTCCTTGCCCATTAAAATCCTAAAACGCAAATCCATAGTGGATTTATAATTTTAGGAGTAGAATAGGTCTAGGGAAAAAAAGGGAAAAGGAAAGGCAAGCTGAAAATAAATAAGATATTATGTGTGATACCGATTGAATGTTTGAATATGATAGTACACAGGTACAAACCATTTGGGACTTTAAAATTCAAAATTGAGAAAAGATGCAAAGTTCAAGTATAAGTTGTGTAGTCTGAGCAATATAAAAGGAAATATGATAGATAAGCTAGCTACTACTAAGGTAACACAAAGAAAGTAGACCTAGAGGTTGCTAGACCACAGATGATATGTCGGTAGATTCAACACAATAGATAACTAGACCTTTTGGTGTTCTCAAGATTAAACTAAAATGTTTGACTAGTTGTGGGTAACGCCTTATTCCTGGTTAACACAATCAACAAGATTCCAATAAGGGGTGACGAGCAAATAAACGCCACAAAAGTGTGCGTAAGACCAAAGCATGAGCAAAAGCACATGAAAAATGCAAAGACAATCAAACTGATAACATATGTTGTTGGTGAGATGTGCTGCAAAAAGAAGAAAATTGCTCAAACAAGAAGATAGGTTATGTGCCTCTGCTGTGCGGTGGGTGGCACTGGCCTGAGGATAAGCATAACCTATATATTCTAGAACTCATTGTTGTCTGCCGCCTCTCTGCTATGCGATGGCACTGACCTGAGGATTGGCTTCTCTTTGAAAGTTCTATGAATAGTCTCTTCTTGAATTCTACCCTAAGACCGCTAAAAAATCTCCCGAGGAATGTTGATTACCATATAAGTGTGGGATCCACAAATGCTTGTTGAAATAAAAAAACCTTAAAACGATCACCAAACTATGTTGAAAGTCTGTGTCTGGATTTAAGAGGACAAGTATACTGACAATCACTGTGGCTATAATTCTTGAAAGTTCAAATCAGTGTGGGGACATAATAGTACTAGTATGATTTCCTAAATTTGCTAAATGACTCTAGATGAAAAACAAGGAAAGAGCATCAAAGGTTTAAGCTAACTTGTCCCAAATGATTTGAATATCCTTTATGATTCCAGCTTGAATTGGTCCATGTATGGTTTAAAAGATTGAGCATGCCCTCTCAGAAAAATTATGCCTTAGAGTTACATCTTAGGAATTAACCCTCAAAAAAAAAACACAAAAAATATCTTAGTGTAATTTTTAGTGATATGTCTTTTATGTAAGTACCAAGTTAGTCTATTTGAGGTCTGTGTAGTGTCGGATATGTCGGAAGTTGATAGGGGACCTTATCATCTAAAAGGTCACGTCTAAAGTGACCACATGTTCTTTCAAGTAAAAAATTGGGTCACATCAGAGGTGACAAAATGTCTTTAAAAGGATCACATCTGAGGTGATCAAATGGTTTTAAGTTAAAATGATCATGTCTGAGATGATCAATTCCTCATAATGTTAAATCAACAGTTTAAATGGGTCTAAAAGTCAAATTGTCATAAAGTTAGAAAATTTAAAGAGTATGACCCATTCGCATGACTGGACCCTGAATATGGACCGATCATGCGAATGGACCTACTAATGCATTAAACAGACGAATGGACATGAGTATGGACCATTAAACTGAATGACTTATATGAATGAGCCATTTGGCCAATTGAGAGTGGGAGAATGAACATGTCGCACGACTGAACTCTAGTCGGACGACTGAAGGTGAGCGACTGATCCAGTCGCACGTCTTAGGTCCATTCGCCCGAATGAAATGAGCGTATGAGTTTAGTCATACGATTGAATTCACATTTAGTATAAATAGAGCAGGAGTCGGTCGAAGAGACTCATCACTCCTAAATTAGCCCTAATTCGCACGACTAAAGTTACTCTACCAAATTTTCAGTCGATCTTACTATATCTCAGATTGTTGTGAACTGACGATTTGTACTGACTTTACAGGTATAATGGGGTTCAATCCAACCATGTTTCATTCGATTTGACTCCTAAATTGATACGTTCAGACCAAGACAAGAAACAAGACCTGTTGGACTAAGTTACCCAATTAAAATAAGCCAACAACTGAAATCAATGTTATCAGGGGTTAAGTATAATGATTGCTATTGAAATGAACCAAAACACGACGTCAGATGATAAGAATTGGTCAAAACTTAAATTTGAATTGAACAGCAGTCTCGCGTGCGACTGGACAGGTTGATGAACTTCAGTCGCACGACTGAGTAGTGCAAACGGCTAATCCGCACGACTGAATGAGGCGTGTGAGTTTAGTCGCACGACTGATATACACAAATGAGTTTACATACGTGTAAGCGCAGTCGCATGAGAAGTCGTACGTATGAGGTAATACGCACGACTAGATCTAAGTCGCACTACTCATTCGCATGACTAGATCTTAGTCACACAGTCTCATTCGCACGACAGATTAAAAAAAATATTTTCAAGTCCAAGTGATTCAAGATATTATTAATCAACGGATACTAATGTTTATTTTCATTGTGTAATAGATGGCAAGTCGGTGGACCATGAGCACTAAGCACAATATTTGTGCTCATCTGGATCAGTCATCCAGACATGCTCCTGACTTTTCTAGCATCATCACATTCTCTACTCCATGTACATTGTACGTTCCTATTCAGCAAGCTTGTTGGACCAAAAGAACTAGTGAGCCAAGATCAGAAAACCTCTAAGTCCCACATGGTATCACAACAACTGCTGAAAGCCTCATCAGTAGTTTGATAAGTGCTGAAGAATTCAACAGCTGAAGATCAAGTGCTGAAGACCTCAACAGCTGAAGAACCAAAGTGCTGAAGTACAACAGCTGAAAAACACAAGTGCTGAAGCTGAAAGACCAAAGTACTGAAGTACAACAGCTGAAGAGTTTACAAGTGCTGAAGATCAACAACTGATGTACAAGGTCTGAAGACAAAGACTGAAGGCATCAGCTGATGATATCTACTGAAGTCATCAGCTGATGAAACACCTGAAGGTCAAAGTCTAAAGATCAAGTACTGAAGCCTCAGTAGTTTGTCACAACTGCTGAAGAGTACTTCTTCAGTAGTTGTGATATCAGTAGTTTTATATTTTCATGTTTCAGTAGTTTTGTAAAACGACTGAAGAGCTTGTTCTTCAGTCGTTGTAGTTTCAGTAGTTTTATATTTTTGTACTTAACATGCTGATATGTTCTCAGTAGTTGTGAACATTTCAGTAGTTTGTTAAGAATAGTTATTCTTGTATTAGATCTGCCAGTTGTCACTTTCCGTGATAACAACAGTGATTGTGTGCACTCTATATAAGGAGTGACAACTCATTGTAACGAAGATGAATGAGATGAATGAATTCAATAAACGAATGATTTGATTAGAAATATTCATTCATAAACACTCCTTGAAATCAGAAATATATATTCTCTCCCTATAACCGTATGCGCTTTTAATGCTTACAAATATCAATTGCTTGCTACAATCTGTCTAATTCTTGTTGTATTCCGCTGCTTTGTATCCTAATACATCAAACTTGTGATCGCTGATCCTGTCAAATGGTATCAGAGCAGGTTCATCATTGATCAATCTAATATTGATCATTGAAATGCTATTCAAGATCTAAGTTTCATTGAATTAGCTTTTGTTTTTGCAAGAAACGGTTATAGAGATTGAACTTTCTGTATTTTGCTCATTCATCCTGAGTTCTTTTCTTGGTTCTCATTGAGTTGTTGTGGTCTGTCTAAAACTTTTAAAAGCTTGAACTAAATTGTTTTTGAACTGAAAATGACTACTCCTTCCAATGATCCTCACAATACTGGTTCCGCAACCAAGCCACCTATGCTGGTTAGGAATGAGTATAACATATGGCAAAGACGTATGCTCCATCACTGTCTGTTAACAGCGCAGGGTGTTGGACATCAGTGGTACATGGTCCACACAAGCCTATGGTGAATAACCCGGAAACCAATCAATTGGTTCCGAAGAGGAGGGAGAGCAATACTCAGATGAGGATAGAAGTTGCTTGAAATTGATGCAAAAGCCCATGGAATTCTGGCCATGGCACTGCCTAATGAAATCTATTCTGGGCTAATGCATCATGAAACTGCCCATGTCCTCTGGAATGCCTTGAAAGAACAATTTGAAGGAACAGATGAGATCTTGGCAAATAATAGAGAAATTCTTGCCCAACAATATGAGACATTCTCTCATAGAAAGGGTGAGACACTGACTCAACAATATGAGCGGTTCTCTTGTTGATCTCTGAACTAAAAATGGTCAAACTTGAAACACCAATATTCAGATGAATAACAAATTTCTCAGATCACTGCCTGAGAGATGGGACACATATACTATTGTCCTACGCTCCAGTGCAAGTTTGGACAAACTATCTCTCACACAACTCCATGGGAAACTGCTCACTTTTGAGAGAGAGATAGAATAGAAGAGAAAGCTGTCTTCATCTGGAAAGCTCACAAGACTTTGTACAAGGCAACACTGCCTTGGTGGGTCATGAGTCAGAATATGCTTATCTGAATGCCAGTATGATGAGCATATTAATTTCTCTTCAAGCATCTGCTTTTGCATTTGTGAGTATTGATGGTCAGTTTACTGGGTGTAATAATGACAATCTATGTTTCATTATGGATGATCTCAAGGGGATTGCTGATGATGACTTAGAAGAGATGGATATTTTGAGCCAAATGGCCTTGATAAATATCAGATCTCAGAAGTTCTACAAAAGAACTGGAAGAAAATTCCTAGGACTCTCTGGCAAAACCAAAGTTGGTTTTGACAAGAGCAAGTTGAGGTGTCACAAATGCCAAAGGCTTGGACACTTTGCAAGAGAGTGTAGATCAACTGGATCTAACTCCACTGCACCCTTTGTGACTTTCCTGGCAATAGTCAACAACACAGAGGGCAACATCCTGTCACCTCTAGTCCTCATCTCAACAACAATCTCCGGCATATTTTGTTCCTCAGGGTCAAATGCCATATCCGTACCCTTGTTATTACATGCCACAGTCAAATCAAGTTCAAGTTCCTATGACACCACAACCTATGCACTACCAGAACCTCAGCCTTCCCAATTCATCAACAACCTCAATCTCAACAACACAGCTTCTTCACCCCAGGAGTGTTGACTGGAGCAGTTACCAGATGACTTGTCTGGTCATGATCAACTGTTCTCAGGTGCTGGTCAACATGGTGGTGATAGTCCCTTTGGGAATCTAGCTCTTATGGCTTTGGAGTCTGCTGATACTTCATTTTCCATGCCTCTGCCCTCAGGTATCACAGGTATCCTCTGAGGCAAAAGCCAATTATGTTCTGAACCATGCATAGCAGCATTTGCTTCCATTAGAGAAGCAAATGTAGCTCTAATTAATAAGAACATTGAGCTACAACAAATAATTTCCAAAAACAAAGCTGAGTTTGAGTTTGTGCTCAAAGATAAAAATGATAAGATTTATAAACTGAATTGCCAAATAATTGATGATAAGGCTAGAGAAGGAGTACTTCTAGAGAAGTACAAAGATCTCAAAGAAACCCTTGCAGTTACCCAGGTCGAGTGTGATAGATAGGTACAATCATGCAAAGGTTTTGAAATGCTTCTTAGTAAGCAGTCTGCTTCAAATGTGAAGTTTGGAATTGGTTACAATCACACTGCTCCACCTACAGATTTTACACCAAGAGCAGAGGTAGAATCTGATGGTGAGAGTGATAACCAATCCATCACATCATGTGATCTACCTTCTGATACAGCACAATCAGAAGTAGCAGTCAGCATCAAGCCCTCTTTGAACCTATCAGCTGATGTTGATGGTTCAAATGCTGACATTCACATGATTAATGAGTTGATCAACTCAGGAGTTAATCCGAAGGTCCTGAAAGGACTAGAGAGCAGGATTTAACACCTGAAGTTCAAACCTCAACTGCTGTCATTACTGAAGAGAAGAAAACTGGTAGTAGAAAGAGTTTGAAGACTACTAAAGAGGTAGTCAAGAAAGCAACCAATGCTTCCAAAGCATTGAAGAACAAGTCTTCTGTTGCTTCACCCTCTTTAGTTGATGATCAACCTAAGATGAAGAAGAAACCATGTGAAGTATGTGGTTTGTTCAGTCATTACAGATGATTGTTGGTACAAAAGAGGTTCCAAACTCAAACAAAAAGAAGAAATTAATGAGAAAATGGTAAAAATGAAAACTGAGTTGACACCACATTTGTATCAGCAACATCAAATCCTGTAACCCTTAAGTCCTTAAAGAAATCCAAAAAGGAAGGGGTTAAACAGGTGACAGCTGAGGGTGCTCAGAAGAAGAAGGTGCAACATAGGAACTTATCAAACTCCACTAGCATGTGACTGATGAGCTGAAAGCTTTATCACAAAATCAGACACAGCTGGTGATGATGGTACAACATCTGTTGGGTAGAGTTAACCAACTAGATTTCCTATGTTGAAACCACAGAAAAGGAGGTCCAAGCCAAAGGACTCCTCTTCTACACCATCTTCTTCCTCTCAGGCTGTTGTTTCAAATAAACCTGTTAGTTTACCATCTACTGATGAGACCAGGCCAAAAACCAAAAAGGTTTGGGTCTCTAAAACTAACTGATTGTTTATTATTGCAGGGTTCTTCAAATGCCAAAGTAGCATCTGGTATGTAGACAGTGGGGGATCTATGCACATGACTGGGAACAGCTCTCTTCTTCATGACTACTCTCAAGGAAAGAGGGGATTTGTCTCTTTTGGCCATGATTTAGGGGTTCATCATCGGTAAGGGCTTTGTCTCCAATGGAGAAATCAAATTTGATGATGTTAATCATGTGGAAAATCTCAAGTACAATCTCTTGAGTGTCAGTCAAATGTGTGATAAAGGCCATGTTGCCTTTTCACTAGTCAAAACTGTAGGATTCTGTCATCCAAAGTTTTGCACTTGATTGACAAGGTGTTGGATGATCACACTCTCCTGAAAGCCAACAGGATAGGAAGAGTGTATGCCTTAGATCTCTCTAAGAAGATAGATCTCAAAGGCAATCCTTGCCTATTTTCCAAAGCTTCTCTCAAGAATCTAAACTGTGGCACAGGAGGCTTGGTCATGTTAATCTCAAAAACATGAATCAGCTTAGCCACAATAGTTTAGTCAGAGGCTTACCAATAAACGAGTTCCACTGTGATGAAACCTGCACTGCTTGTTTAAAAGGAAAACATCACAAAGTCTCATTCCTCCTATTGAAGTGTCCAAGTCCACTGCCTGCTTGCAATTACTGCATATGGATCTATTTGGTCCTGTGAGAGTAATGAGCATGGCAAAGAAGAAATACTGTCTGGTAATTGTGGATGATTACTCCAGATTTGTATGGACTTTCTTTCTACACTCAAAGGATGAGGCTGCTCAGAAGATTATCACTTTTTGCTGTACATTGAGAAGCAGTATTCCCTTCCAGTCAAGTGTATTAGGAGTGATAATGGAACTGAGTTCAGAAATCATACACTTGATGACTCTATCTTTCAAAGGGAATCAAAAGGCAGTTCAGCATTCCAAGGACTCCAGAACAAAATGGAGTAGTGGAGAGAAAGAACAGGACCCTCATTGAAGCTGCAAGGTCCATGCTGGCTGACTCAGTTTGCCACTGACCTTTTGGGCTGAAGCTGTCAACACGGCTTGTTATGTGCAAATAGAGTTTTAGTAATCAGAGGTTGATGAAGACTCCATATGAAGTTCTCCATCATTTGGCTCCTCTGATTTCATTTTTCAAAGCATTTGGGTGTCCCTGTTTCATTCTCAACACAAAGGATCAACTCCATAAATTTGATCCTAAGGTGGATGCAGGGTACTTTGTTGGTTATTCATCTACTTGCAGGCATACAGAGTCTTCAACTGTAGAACAAAGATGGTTGAAGAAACTCTACATGTTAAGTTTAATGAATCTCCAAAGGACAAGATTCCACAAAGTCCGTGGAGTTATTTGATTTGGACATACTGCAATATGTTCATTATCAAACTCCTGCTGTTGCTCTCTGTCAACAGTTCACCACCTGGTGGTACTGCTGATGATGATGATATTGCAGTACTCACCTCTTCAGGTTTAGTGATCAGCTGCCTGACTCAGCTAGACCTGATGTTTCCTGGCTCCAGTAGCAACATCCACAACAAATGCTGATGAGATTTCTTTGAATTCAACTTCCTTTGAATTACAATCCACTGATTGGTTTCAAGGAAATGATTCACCATCACCATCTGTTGCTGCTGACCGGCTACAAACACTTGCATAGATCTCATGTGTATCAAGATCTGAAGAACACCCTATGTCTCAAATCATTGGTGTATCACTGCTGGAGTATCAACAAGAAGTCAATTGTCAAATTTCTGCTTCTATTCTCTCTTCATCAGTCAGCAAGAGCCAAAGAATTATCACATTGCTTTAAAGGACAATGGATGGGTTGATGCCATGCAGCTTGAGCTTCTTCAGTTCAAGAAACAGCAAGTGTGGAACTGGTTCCTCTACCTCCAGGTAAGGTGCAATAGGCACTAAATGGGTGTTTAGGAACAAAACTGATGAAAATGGGCTTATTGTTAAGAACAAGGCCAGACTGGTTGTTCAGGGTTTGCACAAGAAGAAGGTATTGATTATGATGAAACCTTTGCCCCTGTAGCCAGACTGGAAGCAATTCGATTGTTTTTAGCTTATGCTTATCAAAACCTTAAAGTTTTTCAAATGGATGTCAAAAGTGCATTTTTGTATGGAAAATTAAAGAAGAGGTTTATGTATGTCAACCTCCAGGCTTTGAGGACAATAAACATCCTAATTGGGTGTATAAGCTTGATAAAGCTCTTTATGGTTTAAAACAAGCTCCCAGCCTGGTATGAGACATTATCAAACTTTCTTCTGGAAAACAATTCACTAGAGGCTCCATAGATAAGACTTTATTCATTAAGAAAGCTGGGCAGCATAATCTACTTGTTCAAATTTATGTAGATGATATCATTTTTTGCATCCTCTGATCCAAAGTTGTGTGATGCCTTTACAAAGTTGATGCAACAGAAGTTTGAAATGAGTGCCATGGGAGAATTACAGTTTTTTCTGGGGTTTGCAAATCAAACAAAGGCTGATGATGAATTTTTATTCATCAGTCCAAATATACAAAAGATCTTTTGCAAAAGTTGATTTACAAAACTATAAGTCTTGTTCTACTCCTATGAGCAGCACCACACAACTGGACACATATCAGAAAGGTAAAGTGGTTGATGAAACACTTTACAGATGTATGATTGGGTCCTTGATGTATTTAACAGCTTCTAGACCAGATATTATGTTTGCTACATGTGTTTGTGCTAGATTTCAGGCTGCACCTAAAGAGTCTCATCTGATTGCAGTCAAGAGGATCTTTAGATATCTGCAAGGCACTCCATCTCTAGTTTATGGTATTCTACCGGACATTCTGGTAAATTAGTTGCTTTTTCTGACAGTGACTATGCAGGGTGTAAGTTGACCAGGAAATCAACTTCTGGTGGATGTCAATTCCTAGGCAACTGCTTGATTTCTTGGCAGAGCAAGAAACAGACCTCAGTTGCTACATCCACTGCTGAAGCAGAGTACATTGCTGCTGCAAGTTGTACATCTCAGGTACTGGGCTTCAAACCAACTTTTGGATTATGGCATTACAGAGACTAAGACTCCATTGTTAATGGATAGTGCTTCAGCTCTTTGCATTGTCAAAAATCCAGTCCAGCACATCTAGGACCAAACATATAGAGATCAGACATCATTTTATAAGGATTGTTTTGAAAAAGGTCTGATTGATCCTAAGTTTGTGCTAGTGCTGCTGAGCTTGCAGACATTTTTACTAAGCCTTTGGATAGTTCAACTTTCCAAAACCTGGTGTTAAGGCTTGGTATGCTGCAGCTAGAATAAGTGACAAGTACTGATGATCTTAGTAATTCATACTGATGATCATGAGTACCTATGTCACATATAAGTACTGGTGAGCTCTTTTAACCTCAGTAGTTTTATAACTACTGAAGGCTAAATGTCTCACAAGTACTGAAGTACTTCATCTGTTCTAAACTACTGATGTAGTTACAACTACTGAGGCAGTTACAACTACTGCAATCAGTAAAAACAGATAAGTACTGATGTCCTATGAAACAACTGAAATCAGCCAAAAAGACTGATGAATGTGTTGAGGACAGTTTGAAACAGCTGAAAAGCTAAGAATTGACGAAAACAGCTGAAGAGAACTTTCTCTTCAGTCGTTTGTACACTGCTGTTTCATTTTAAACAACTGAAGCAAAACCACGTCTTCAGTAGTTTTATAACTACTGATGACTATACCAAGTCTTCAGTTGTTTACAACAGCTGATGACAAAACCACTGTCTTCAGTTGTTTCATAACTACTGATGACAAACACCAAGTCCTCAGTTGTTTCAATCATCTGAAGTCAAAACCACGGTCTTCAGTAGTTTAGAAACTACTGATGCCTAACACTACGACTTCAGCTGTTTCAACGTCTGAAAGGGTAATACCATGTCAACGGTCGTTTAAAACTACTGATGACTAACACCACATCCTTCAGTCGTTTCCTCCCCTGTACCCTATATATATCCCTAACCTTAGCTCTCATTGCTTCATTTTCTTCAAACCTAACGTTCCTCTCCAAAACTTCCTCTTCTCAATGGCGTCTATGCAAATTAACCACGACACAACTGTGTTGCCTACCTCACTAAATCGCCCATCTGGACTAAGTTCGATACTGCTATCGATCTTATGGTTCAGTCCCAATACAACACGGCATTTCTTCTGAATCCCATTTACATGCCGAATCGTTAACACCAATTTTGGATGAACGTTACTGTTACCACTGGGGAGAACAACACACCATCCCTCCGGTCAGTCGTCAACACCAAAAATAGTCATAATCACTCCTGCAATAATCCGCCAAATTCTTCAACTGAATGATGCTCCTTCTCCTGCTGGATATCCGAAGGGAACCATAGATCTATCCTTTGCTCAACATGGATATCAAGGCGATCTCAGTGCCTCCACTATCATGATGAAACACTTTAATGACGCTGAGCGCCTGATCTTTCACATGGTGAATGTATGTTGGCCCCTAAGACGTCGTCTTGGGATCAAATGTCCACCAAATGGCAGCAGGTAATGTTTTCTATTCTTGAGCAACAACCACTTAATTTTTCTTAAATAATATTTTTAGAGCTCAAGGATATGGCTCAAAAACTAACTGCCAACCGTTGGATACTATATCCACGGTTCATCATGGCCATTATTACAGACCAGCTTAATGCTGAGGGACTTGTTGGCTTGGGAGTCCCTGCTACGGTTGTTCTGCCGGAAGTAACTCCCGGCACAACTCTGACCGGACACTCAAATGGCTGCCAAGCTGCGCAAACCCACGCAGCTGGAACCCACAGCCACCACCTCCAAATCCAAAGTCCCCACCAAACCCACCAAAAAGAAACCCAAACGGCTACTCAGGGAATTGAGTCCCCTGAGGATGCCCCTGCAACACAAACGCAGGATATATCCACTAGTCCAAACCCCCTAGTGGATACATGACTCCTCCAGCCACAGCCGCTCAGGCTTCCTCTCAACAGGCCTGCAGCAACCACACAAGGGTACCTACTTATCTGGGATCTTCCTCACTTGAGGAGACTGCCATTGAAGAGCACCAACCTCCCAGGTGCACATTGCTTCTATCCCCTCACCCCAAACAACCGCCCCTCACAGCCCAACTTAATAGTTGCACAAGTGCTGACTCAATTGCACTCCTCACCCCCTCCCCAGAAACCACTTACTACTGGGAATACCTCTACACTTGAGGGGGAGGAACACAGTGCACTTGAGAACCCACAGCACAGGGTTTCCCACTTCTATCTCCTGGTGTAGACAAGGAGCTTAGAATATCTGGTAAGGCTGCCACCCCTCTGACTCAGCACAAGACCGAGTGAGACTGGTAACATTGCTAAGACCTCACTAGAGGCAACAGCTGATGATGGACATTGTCCTGAGGCTAATGACGATTTGTACTGACTTTACAGGTATAATGGGGTTCAATCCAACATGTTTCATTCGATTTGACTCCTAAATTGATACGTTCAGACCAAGACAAGAAACTAGACCTGTTGGACTAAGTTACCCAATTAAAAAAGCCAACAACTGAAATCAATGTTATCAGGGGTTAAGTATAATGATTGCTATTGAAATGAACCAAAACACGACGTCAGATGATAAGAATTGGTCAAAACTTAAATTTGAATTGAACAGCAGTCTCGCGTGCGACTGGACAGGTGATGAACTTCAGTCGCACGACGAGGTAGTGCAAACGGCTAATCCGCACGACTGAATGAGCGTGTGAGTTAGTCGCACGACTGATATACACAAATGAGTTTACATACGTGTAAGCGCAGTCGCATGAGAAGTCGTACGTATGAGGTAATACGCACGACTAGATCTAAGTCGCACTACTCATTCGCATGACTAGATCTTAGTCACACAGTCTCATTCGCACGACAGATTAAAAAAATTTTTCAAGTCCAAGTGATTCAAGATATTATTAATCAACGGATACTAACGTTTATTTTCATTGTGTAATAGATGGCAAGTCGGTGGACCATGAGCACTAAGCACAATATTTGTGCTTATCTGGATCAGTCATCCAGACATGCTCCTGACTTTTCTAGCATCATCACATTTCTCTACTCCATGTACATTGTACCGTTCCTATTCAGCAAGCTTTTTTGACCAAAAGAACCAATGAGCCAAGATCAGAAAACCTCTAAGTCCCACATGGTATCACAACAACTGCTGAAAGCCTCATCAGTAGTTTGACAAGTGCTGAAGACTTCAACAGCTGAAGATCAAGTGCTGAAGACCTCAACACTGAAGAACCAAAGTGCTGAAGTACAACAGCTGAAGAACACAAGTGCTGAAGCTGAAAGACCAAAGTACTGAAGTACAACAGCTGAAGAGTTTACAAGTGCTGAAGATCAACAACTGATGTACAAGGTCTGAAGACAAAGACTGAGGCATCAGCTGATGATATCTACTGAAGTCATCAGCTGATAAACACCTGAAGGTCAAGTCTAAAGATCAAGTACTGAAGCCTCAGTAGTTTGTCACAACTGCTGAAGAGTACTTCTTCAGTAGTTGTGATATCAGTAGTTTTTATATTTTCATGTTTCAGTAGTTTGTAAACGACTGAAGAGCTTGTTCTTCAGTCGTTGTAGTTTCAGTAGTTTTTTATTTTGTACTTAACATGCTGATATGTCTCAGTAGTTGTGACATTTCAGTAGTTTGTTAGGAATTAGTTATTCTTGTATTAGATCTGCCAGTTGTCACTTTCCGTGATAACAGCAGTGATTGTTGCACTCTATATAAGGAGTGACAACTCATTGTAACAAGATGAATGAGATAATGAATTCAATAAACGAATGATTTGATTAGAAATATTCTTCATCCATAAACATTCCTTGAAATCAGAAATATATATTCTCTCCCTATAACCGTATGCGCTTTTAATGCTTACAATATCAATTGCTTGCTACAATGTGTCTAATTCTTGTTTGTATTCCGCTGCTTTGTATCCTAATACATCAAACTTGTGATCGCTGATCCTGTCAAAGCTTCTAGGAAGGCGTTGTAGTTGATAGATCCTTAAGCCTCATTGTATCCGTAGTTCTATATTTGGGGAGGCCATTGAGATTACTGAGGATGATCTCAGGACGGTGTTGCAGTTTGGGGACGACGCTGACTGCCCTACTAGACTACATCCCCTTACTGTCCGAGGATGTTTTCTGCATGCCAAGTACGCTAGGGACATCAATGCAGGGGTGCTCCACAAGAGCAACATGTGCCCCCAATTCAAGTACCTTGCACACGTTTTGCTAAAGTGTATAGCATCATGGAAGGGAGGCTTTGATGAGCTCTCTGATCAGATTCAAAACGCATATGCTACGTTGGTGCTGAACCACACGTTCAGCTTTTCAAGATGATCTTTACCTACTTGGTGGAGAACAATGAAGGGAAAGGAAGGAGCGCTTCTGCATGTACCCTCGTTTATGCAGATGATTATCGACCAGAAGCTCCCTTCCTTGCCGAAGGAGATGGAGGATGCAATTGTACTCGAGCTGATGGACGACACCACCTTGGGGAGGATGAAGGTCTACAAGGGAAGCAGGTTAAGCCCCCTGTGAGGAGACTATATGGGCATCTGGCTCGGGAAGATTACGTGCCGACAACTAGACGTAAATGGCGTCATGTTGATAGTGACTCAGAGGTAGAGTAGCAGTAGCTACCAGATGATGACTCCAACGATGATGATAGTGGGAATGCTGGAGATGTAGGGCCCACTCAACCAACAGGCCCCACTGCTGATATTGTATCTCCAGCATCTGTCCCCACTGGAGATATCGCTAAGTCTGCTGGATTCCACCAGGATTTCATACCTGGTGAGGAAGAGGAGGAGTCGGATGAGGAGCCTTTGACTCGGAATGTGGGAAGTAAAGTCATTCCCACAGAACGAGGGCTTCGGGCGGTTGGTGAATGCCCAGGTGGATCAAGAGAGATTGTTGCTGATCCTACATATACTCCTGATCTGCCAGGCCATGTTCTAGGGGGAGCATCCTCCTCGACTGGATCGAGGAAGAAAAGGATGGCTCAGCCCCATGCCTTGAAAAAGAAGAAGCGCACAATCACCTTCATCACCACCACAACCACCACCACAGCCATCACGACAACCACCACCATACCTACCACCTCAGCCGCCATCCCTACCACCATTCCCCCTCATACCACTACCACCCTTCCATCCACCACGACATCATACACACCTACACCACCACCACCATCAGCTATACCACCTCAAATCTTCACCACAGTCACCACCACCACTAGCCATCCAGCAGCACCATCTTCTTTCTCTCCATGTCCAACAGGATCGCCTCTGCATCCCAGTGGGGTAGAGGAACAGCTCTCAGCACTTAATGTATGGTGCTGAGATTGTTAGCTGCAGATGAAGAGAAGACAAATCAGATTAGACAGCCAGTAGACTTGACCACTGTCCAATCTCAGCAGCCCTCTCATCAGGCTTAGTTGGTCAATGAACAAGCGCATCGAATGTCTCAGCTCCAAGAGCAACACACCAAAAGGATTGAGGAGCTGGAAACTGCCAACAAATCTCTGTATTAAAGCTTAAAGGGTCCAAAGATGAGCCCTTAAAGATAGGAGAAGGTGATGAAGATGATGATGCTAATGATGATAGTGATGATGATGATGATGATGATGGTGATGATCATTATGGTCATACTGATGTCAGTGATGATGATGATGACGACTCTTAGCTGCAGGTGCCATTTCAGTGATCGAGAGGAGTACCAAACGTACATAAGATCCGAGTGCCTCCTCATCAACCCGGCAGCAGAAGAGCCGATGATCTAGGACAAGACAAATGATTAGTTGTTTTATGGTTATTTAAAATCTTTTGTCTTCGAATTATGTATGAAATTAATGAAATACATGTTATATGTAATGTAAATAGTTATGTTTTCGATTATTATGGTTATGTCTTGATTGTTATGTAATGATTGATATATTGAATGTTTAAATCAAGCAGATCCAAGTTATCAATTGGATAAACATGATATTGCTCCCCTTTAACAGATCAAGACTCAACTAACCATGATTCTTGATCTGCAAGGGATTGTCAGAAGATCAGTGAGTTACACCCCTGAAGAAGGGGAAATAATTCATGATCTTACTGATGAGCAACTAGCAGAAATGTTCAAGCGCAATCCTGATGAGATTGTAAAAGACGCTCCAAATGTTGAAGGAGACAGTGATGACGAACTGAAGGACATCAATGAGATAGAGATCGAGGATGTCACAGCAGCTCACTATCTAGAGTATGCTCACAAAGAGGGAAATATGGTCCCCAATTTGGGTGATTCCCTAGTCAGTGATACATTTGATATACTGGATCAGATGGAGCAAGAGACTGAGAAGGTTAAAGAACAAGCCAAGCCACAAACGCCTATGTTGATATCAAAAATGCTGAATGGGCTGCATGTTTTGAGGAGATCGGAGCACAACGCTCTGCTCCTAAACCAAATGTCTACCCCAAGCTCTACAGAGTAAAGAAGCATCAAAAGGTGTCAGGCAAGATTATCGCATGGGCATATTTTGATGATCTTAATGTATACGCAATAAAGCGAGAGATGGGAATCGAGTACTTTAGATTCCCGCATGATCTAAAGTCTCTACCTAGTTTTGAGCTCAACAAGATGGCTAAACTGCAGTTACTATATGCTGACCCGAGGAAGATGTCAGGCTGGTTTGAGGCGGCCCTGAAGAAAGAGTACCACACCAGGTGGGTCAACTTCAAACCTCAACAACCTACGAGGTATATCAGACGTTCTGAAGTTGATCCCATAACTGGAAAGCCTAAGATAGTGCTGAAGTGGAGTCCCCCAAGAACAATTTCAAGAATCCCTCTCGGGGAAATGCCACAGGACTTCACTCCACACTTTAAATGGTGGTACTGTGATTGGAGAACAGGAGAGGCGGTCATAGTTCTGAACAAAGAGCGGAAAATGGATACTATGAGGGTATTAAGACAATGTGACTTACAAACTTGTCTGTTGATGATGTATACACATTATATAAGTGGCCATTGTTCTATGACACACAAGCTATTGTACAAGCCCTCGAATTCCAAAATGTGATACGACTCTGCTTTGCGTTTGAGATACACGCAGGAGTTACAAGAGAGGAGAAGTACAACAAGTATGATGAGGTTATGAAGAAGGTAAGACATTAGATGAATCTAGGTCCAAGGGGGAGTTTGTTGATACATATGTACCTAGATTCTGATCTGAATGTAATATGTCTTATTGTCGTACACTTATGTATTTGTTGGATACTTAATGAAATATAAATGTTTGGTTGTGTTTATAATGTTTAATATTTTAATAATGAGTTGGTTAATGCATATTCACTAGATTATATAAGTTTGTGACTGTTTGAATTGGAATACATATGTTATAATAAGAAATACATTCATACTTGGCTAAGTGACGTTTCTCACACGTCCGACTGGACCATGCTCCCCAACAGTGGTCATGCGTCCGAATGACCATACGATTGAGTGTCCACGCGCCTAAATAGTTCATACACCTAAACAACTTCATGCGTCTGACTCAGTCGCACTACTGAACACTCAGTCGTGCGAATGGATCAACCGCATAGCTTAATCGCACGAATGAACCATGTTAATGGTTTAGTCGCCCGAATGAGCAACCCTAACCTATAAATACCACCGAATTCATGGAAACATGTGATCATTCAATTCACTTCGACTCCAGACGTACCCTAGGAATCTAGAAGCCTCTAAGTTCGTACTCCAAGTTCATAGAACGGTGTAGATCGATTCTTAATCGATTCTTGACGTTAGATTCAATACTTTATTGTTTCTACGTGCATTCTCACTGATTGGATCGCCAATCAAATAGGATTTTGCACTATTTGTTTTGTTTAACACGTTAATCAGTTGATATTTCATTCAATTACCATATCGTAGCAGAGCTTCAGCTTGCTCATGTTCTTCAAGAAATTCAGCTATTGCTGCCAGGCTTCTTGGATCATGTTTCTGTTTCTTAACACTTTCTTCTTCAACCACTGGTCTTTTACCCTTAGCCTTTTCAGCTAGATATTTTCTCTTTCTTGAGTATGGTTGAAGTTTTGGACTTGAAGTTTCAGCCTTTTCAATCCCTTGAGACATTTTTTCATGTGTGGTTTGTTATTGAACATTAACTTCTATTTCCTCATTCTTTTTTACTTTTCTTTTTCTGTTTCCTTTTCTTTTCCTTTTTCTTTTTCTTTTTCCTTTTCACACATTTATCTTATAATTTATTTCTGTTCTTTAGTCAGTGACACAACATGGACAATGTGCATGCTTAACTCTTTCTCCAAAGGAACATGAGATTTGGGAATGACTACAATAAGTTCAGAAGTGGTCTTTTGGTCTGCAACAAAGTCCCAAAAATATTCATCTATTGTGAACTCTTAAGAAAAAAACTATCCATAGCATTAATCAATTCTTCAAATTCATTTTCCTCAGTCTGAGTGGCCTCTGATTGCCAGAATAAAACACCATTTCTAGACTTTGTTCCTCATGCTTTGTTTGAGTTGTATCTTCTTCTTGTTCTTCATTGTCAGAGACAGACAGGTTCTCATCATTATTAACCTTTTCTTGTGTATCTTTCCTTTCATCAGCCACTGCACTTTTTTGAATCTTAATTATTAGCTCAAGTTCAGAGATCCTTTTGTTTTGGCTATGAATTTCATTTTCAAGATTAGAGATGATTTCAGCTTGTTCTTCTATAATTTTCTCTTGTTCTTCCATTGCTATGGTTTGAATGGCAAGAGTGTCAACATGTCCACTCACTTCTTCTCTTGAATGATTGAGTGCAGCTTTATGTAACACCCGGTTATTTTTAAAAGTCAAGATATGAAGAATAAGAGCAAGAAAGGCAATAAGGTCCAAGTGGAGGACTAAAAATATAAAAAGGACAAAAATCTATGAAAAGTTGGTGTAAAGATGGGCATGGCCGCCCACCCTCATTTCACATCATCATCTTCTTCGGTTTTAGAGAGAGAGAGCGGAGGAACTCTCGGTTTTGTAGAAGAAGAAGAAGAAATCAAATTCAAGGTAAGAATTTGAAGTTTTTATGTTTTTATGTCGGGTTTTATCCCGGTTATGTGCTTGTATGCTTATGGGTTGTGTTTGTGCTCGGATGTGTGTGTTTTTGGGTGTTGTTTCTAGGTGTTTTGAACTCTTTGCAAGCGGTTAAAACGAAGAACACCCAAGTTGCACCAGGTGAGTTCTAGACCCCGGTTTTCACATGTTTTAATCTATCTTTGGGGCTGAAAACGTATTAAAATGATTTTACAAGTTTATATGTGAATACCCGTATGTATTGTGTATGTTGGATGTTAGTGCTTGATGGTTTATAGGCTACCCATGTTTAGAATAGCCACATTATGCTTAGAACATATGGGTTCGATGATTAGGATTGAAAATGTCCAAGAAACATGTTTTACAGAATGCTCAAGCGCCTAGATAAGTGTTCATACGTCTGAATTGCCTTAGAAAGAATTAAGTGTAAGTCATGCGCCTAAACAGTAGCTCATGCGCTCAAACATTTGCCTTATAAATGTTTAAGTACAGCCCATGCGCCTGAACATTGGCCCATGCACCTAGAAATGTTAGTCGGATGACTAAGTGTAGGGCCATGCGCCCCAATAGTGCCCATGCGCCCAAGTGGCCCATGCGCCTAAGTGTTCATGCATCTGAATAGTATCCATGCGCATAGATTGGGGTCTAATTTACTAAGTGTTCAGATGTCCAGAAGTCCCCATACGCTTGAAAGTGGCCCATGCGCCTAAGTGTCCCTTTGCGCCTGAATAGTGTCCATGCGCCTAGGACTTGACTTGGGAAATTCCCGGTGGACTATATAAGTTTACTTTTGGGGTCATAGACAGTATGATGGGCATGACATAATGATGATGATTATGATGATGATGTTGTTGCATGACTATGCATGATGTATGTTATGTATGTATGATGCCATGTGTGACGATGTATGAATGGTATGTATGATATGTTCCTTATTATGATGAATGTGTATCTTTCCATGGCTTTACATATTATGTTAATGATGAACCGACGTATTATGTAACGTAAAGTGAATGATAATGAAAGAGGAACATGATGAATGACTGCATGCATTAGCGAATGAATGAACGTAAAAAGTCTTGCAAGCAAATGTATGGAGGTCCACACCCAATGAACGGTGTTAGCTCAACTGTGTGCGGGTTAGTTACCCCAGAAGGATGCACACTGGGGTCCAGTCCTTGTGATTGACCATATGTATGGGATCCTTCCTGCTTGCCCCAGGTACTGGAGTCAGCTTCGTGCATAATGTTCAGGGTCTATGAAAGACCTCAGGCCCAGTAAACAGCTTCGTGCACAATGCTCGGGGTATAGCATATGGCATTGATCCGGAATGAAAGTAAAGATAAATGGTGAATGTACTTGCCCCAGGTACTGGAGTCAGCTTCGTGGACAATGTTCGGGGTCTATTTAGACCTCAACCCAGTAACCAGCTTCGTGCACAATGTTCGGGGTAATGTACAAGTCACTAGATGTAATGAATGAATGAAGGTTAACGAACGTAACGGAAGATAATAATGATATTATTTGTAAGTACGTATGATGTATGATCAAGAATGAATGAAAGGTATAGTATGGACTCTGAAAAGAAATAAATAATGATTTTATGCATGTTTTATTATAAAACTAGAACTCACTCAGCAACACTGACTTTTATACATTTTCAGTTGGCAGGTAAACGTTGCTGGGGATGGCATGGGGCGGCTACTCAGCTCTTTTGGATGTCATACATTTATTTAAAACTTTTGTGATGTAGTATAACAATGTAATTTTGTAACCGTTAAACGATGCATTATTTTGCAAATGTTTTTGTGATGAAATGAAATGCCATTGTTTTATGTTTCCGCTGCAATGTTTTGGTAAATAAATGCATAGTATATGTTTTATCTACGATGAATCAACAACTGTAAGTGTCCCGGGAACGGGGCCTTACACGTTGGTATCAGAGCCAAAGTTTAAGTGAAATGGGTAAATTTCAAAATAAACCTTAACTTAAACTGAGAATGAGACGGAACGGAATGGGATGCCAATCTGAGTAGCTGCGTGCCATCAGGTATTTTTGTAATGTTAACCGGTTTATGTGCGCATGGTATGTGGTTATGTGTTGTATGTAGATTTAAATACTAATGTAGTCAGGACAGGCAATGCTCGGGGTATGAAGAGTAAAGTAAGTGGCTAATCACAAGTGGCCACTATAATTAGGGACTTACTATACTTGACATGAACTGAGTTGTTCCCTTGAACGACCGTGTTGGTGTTTGAATCTTTCAGTGTGTTAGAGGATGGTCGGTGGTAGATCGTCTAAAGCTTCATGTGGTGGTGGAAATGGTGCCGAACCATGGGTACGAGGGGAAGGCCTAGGGCCCAAAAGGTGGTCATGAAGAACCAGAAACCCCGCATCCGGAGGGCAGATATGAGAGTGCACCAAGTCATGCAGACGATCCTACCGTCTGTGGTGACCGAAGTGATAAAGGCAGTTAGAGAGGGAGAGAGAAAGGAAAGGAGTGGGCCTACAAGCGAAAGAAGATAGCCCGAGACTGAGACGGTTCCATCGGACGATGAGGACAAGAAAGAAGAGCCTGCGCTGGAGGCGAACCGAGGCTGCAACTACGGGGTATTTATGAGATGCAAACCCCCTACTTTCGATGGAAACGGCATCGCCGCTGCTGCTCACCGGTGGGTGAGGGAAATGGAGGCGGTACTTGATATCAGCTAGTGCCGAGAAGACCAGAAGGTTAAATTTGCTACCCACTCATTCATAGACTCGGCTCTGTGCTGGTGGGACAATAGAGTCCAAGTCGGAGTTGAAGGAGTTGGTGATCGAGGATTTTGTCCTCTTCGGGAAATGGACAAGGTCGAGAGAGAGACTTTCTGCAACTGGAGGTGGGAACTATGACACACAGAGAGTACACCACAAATTTCAATGAAATGGCATGACTGGTGCCCAATCAGGTGACGCCACTGTCACGAAAGATTAAGAGATATATCTAGGGACTGCCGGCTGATATCCGTAGGCATATGATCGCCGCCCGGCCAAGAACTTTTGGGTTGGTGGTTGATTTGGCTGGTAGACTATATGATGAGCATGAGGTGGTAGTGGCTGAGGAGAAGAAGACGAGTAGGGATGGGAGAAACTAGAATGGGAAATGGTTTGGATGTGGTAGAGCCGCTCCATACAATAAGATGGCAAGGGTAGGTGATCGAAGTGTGGTCACCGCTGGTACTGGGTTGGAGAAGTGTGGCAAGTGCGGGAAGGAGCATGGTGGCGAGTGTAGATAGGGGTCGAATATTTTTTTCGAGTGTGGGAAGCCTGGTCATATGGCTAGAGACTGTGGAGGTGTGAATTGTTTTAACTATGGGGGAAGTGGTCACATGAGTAGGGAGTGTAAGAAGCCAAGGGCCGAGAGTTCCAGGGTGAAGAAGGCCACAGGAGAAGGGCAGAAGGCAAGTGCCCGAGCTTTCGCGATGACTCGGGAGGAGGCTAGGACAGACCCCGACGTGGTGTCAGGTATGTTTCTTGTAAACCAAACTCTTGCATCTGTGTTATTTGATTCTGGTGCTAGTAGGAGTTTCATTTCTGCTACCTTTGGTGCTAAGTTTCCTGATAAGATTAGATGTATTGGTGAGCCATTCGATGTAGAAACTGCTATTGGTAAGTTCACTACAATTACTGAGGTGATAGAGGACTGTGCCATAGAACTCGAAGGTCATAGGTTTGCTGCTAAGTTACACATGATACCCCTATTGGATTTGATGTAGTACTAGGGATGGACTGGTTAGCAACCTATGAAGCAAATATTGTGTGTCACAAGAAGATGATCCGATTGATAGCACCTGATGGGGATAAGGTGACGGTTTATGGCGATCGAGTTGTGATGATCCCGAAAGTGATTTCGATGGCAGTGGCGGGGAAGTGCATGAGGCGTGGGTGTAGTGCCTACTTGGCCTACGTAGAGGATGTGGACGCATCAACACTACAACTATCGGATGTACCAGTTGTGTGTGACTTTCTGGACGTATTCCCCGAAGACTTACCCGGTGTGCCACCAGATCGCGTGGTTGAGTTCCAAATTGACTTGATACCCGGTGCTCAACCCATTTCCAAGGCACCGTACTGGTTGGTTCCGACTGAGATGAAAGAGTTAATGGAGCAGTTGCAGGAACTACTGGATAAGGGGTTCATTAGACCAAGTATCTCTCCATGGGTGCTCCGGTATTATTTGTGAAGAAGAAAGAAGGTAGTATGAGGATGTGCATTGACTACCGAGAGTTGAACAAGTTGATGGTGAAAAACCGATACCCCCTACCAAGAATAGACGATCTGTTTGATCAGGTCTAAGGTGCCGGTTGGTTTTCAAGGATAGATCTTCGATCTGGTTACCATGAGCTGAAAGTGAAGGAGCAGGACATCCCTAAAAGAGCTTTTCGCACGCGCTACGATCACTATGAGTTCCTCGTTATGTCATTTGGTTTGACCAATGCGCCAGCTACTTTTATGGATCTAATGAACCGTGTGTGTCGGCCTATGTTGGATAAATCAGTGATTGTGTTCATTGATGATATCTTGATTTATTCAAAGAGTGAGATTGAGCATGCCGGTCACATTCGAGAGGTTCTGGAGACGTTAAGAATGGAGAAGTTGTATGCGAAATTCTCCAAGTGTGCGTTTTGTTTGCATGAAGTTCAGTTCTTGGGTCATGTGGTGAATCCCGATGGGATTATGGTGGACCTGGCTAAGGTAGAGGCAGTGATGCAATGGTAGTCTCCAAAGACGCCATCCGAAAGTCGTAGTTTCTTGGGTTTGGTGGGCTACTATAGAAGATTTATCTAAGACTTCTCCAAGATTGCTTCTCCATTGACTAAGTTGACCCGAAAGGATGTAAAGCTTGTATGGGGTCGGGCTCAAGAGAAGGCATTCGAAGAATTGAAGGAAAGGTTGACTCAAGCTCCTATCTTGTCGTTACCTGATGGAACCGAAGACTTGGTGGTGTATTCAGACGCTTCATACTCGGGGTTGGGGTGTGTGTTAATGCAAAGAGGAAACGTTATAGCCTACGTATCCCGACAACTGAAGGTTCATGAGGTTAACTACCCTACTCATGACTTGGAACTAGCGGCCATGGTCTTTGCACTAAAGATTTGGAGGCACTATCTGTATGGAACGAAGTGCACCATCTTCACCAACACAAGAGCTTAAAGTACTTCTTTGAGTAGAAGGACCTGAATATGAGATAGAGATGATGGTTGGAGCTCATAAAGGATTATGATTATGAGATCCATTACCATCCGGGCAAAGCTAACATGGTGGCTGATGCTCTTAGCCAGAAGGAGAGGCTCGAGCCGATTCGGGTGAAAGCATACCAACTGATCATGACCTCTAATGTAAGGAAGCAAGTCAAGGGGTTTCAAGATGAGGCACTGAAAGAAGATCATCTAAACTCCAAAGGAATGAGAGGTCTAGTTGGGGAATTGGGTGAAAACACACTCGGTGTTAAAACCCGATTTGGACGAGTGTGGGTTCCTCGATTCGGGGATCTACGTGTGAGGATTTTGGACGAAGCTCACAAGACTCGATACTCCATCATCCTTGTGCCACAAAGATGTGTCAAGACATGAAGAAAGATTATTGGTGGCCGGGTATGAAACGTGACGTGGCGGAGTATGTGAGTAAGTGCCTTACTTGCTTGCAAGTGAAGGCGGAACATCAGAAGCCGTATGGGAAGATCCAACCTTTGGATATACCGGAATGGAAGTGGGAGCACATCACCACGGATTTCATTACGAAACTGCTCCGTACTCCGAAAGGATACGATGCCGTATGGGTGATTGTTGACCGTCTGACGAAGAGTGCTCACTTCCTACCGATCCGGGAGACATATTCATCCGAGGGGTTGGCTGAACTGTTCATCAAGGAGATTGTAACTCGTCATGGTATGCCGGTGTCTATTGTGTCGGATCGTGACACCCGGTTTACATCTAAATTCTGGAAGAAATTCCACGATGCCATGGGGACGAGGTTACATATTAGCACGGCTTATCATCCCCAAACTGATGGTTAGTCAGAAAGGACCATTCAGTCATTGGAGGACATGCTTCGGGCTTGTGTAATCGATTTTGTGGAAGTTGGGACGACCACTTACCGTTAGCCGAATTCTCATACAACAACAACTATCATGCCAACATTGGTATGCCACCATATGAGATGCTATACTGTGGGAGATGCAGAACACCCGTTTGTTGGGGTGACATTGGTCAGAAAGAGTTGGGAAGCGTCGAGGTAATCGAGGCTACGACTGAGAAGCTTGAAAAGATTAAATCCTTCATGAAGGCAGCCAAAGATAGACAAAAGTCCTATGCTGGTAAATGACGTAGACCAATTGAATTCCAGGTGGGTGACCGGGTTATGTTGAAGGTCTCACCTTTGAAGGGTATTATCACATTCAGGAAGCAGGGCGAGTTGAGCCCAAGATATATAGGCCCTTTCCGAATCATTGCTCGAGTAGGAGAGGTGGCCTATAGATTGCAGTTGCCAGGTGAGTTAGTGGAATTCACCCGACATTCCACGTATCTCATTTGAGGAAGTGCTTAGCGGACGAAGACATGATTGTTCCATTGGAGGACATTGAAGTTGATGAAAGGCTCAATTATGTGGAGCAACCAGTGGCAATCATCGATTGTAAAGAGAAGAGGCTGAGAAATAAAGTAGTTCCTCTTGTGCGTGTACAGTGCAGGCACAGGAAGGGATCCGAATCTACGTGGGAGACTGCGGAGGAGATGAGGCAGCATTATCCCCGTCTGTTTGAGGAATAACAGGTTTCGGGGACAAAACCAATATAAGGGGGTGGACTTGTAACACCCGGCTATTTTTAAAAGTCAAGATATGAAGAATAAAAGCAAGAAAGGCAATAAGGTCCAAGTGGAGGGACTAAAAATGTAAAAAGGACAAAAATCTTTGAAAAGTTGGTGTAAAGGTGGGCATGGCCGCCCACCCTCATTTCACATCATCATCTTTGGTTTTAGAGACAGAGAGAGCAAAGGAACTCTCGGTTTTGTAGAAGAAGAAGAAGAAATCAAATTCAAGGTAAGAATTCGAAGTTTTTATGTTTTTATATCGGGTTTTATCCCGGTTATGTGCTTGTATGCTTATGGGTTGTTTTGTGCTCGGGTGTGTGTGTTTTTGGGTGTTGTTTCTAGGTGTTTTGAACTCTTTTCAAGCGGGTTAAAAGGAAGAACACCCAAGTTGCACGAGGTGAGTTCTAGACCCGAGTTTTTACATGTTTTAAGCTATCTTTGGGGCTGAAAACATATAAAAATGATTTTACAAGTTTATGTTGAATACTCGTATGTATTGTGTATGTTGGATGTTAGTTCTTGATGGTTTATAGGCTACCCATGTTTAGAATAGCCACATTATGCTTAGAACATATGGGTTCGATGACTAGGATTTAATATATCCTAGAAACATGTTTTATAGAATGCTGATGCGCCTAGCTAAGTGTTCATACGTCTGAATTGCTTTAGAAAGAATTAAGTGTAAGTCATGCGCCTAATCAGTAGCTCATGCGCCCAAAAATTTACCTTAGAATGTTTACGTACAGCCCATGCGCCTGAACAGTGGCCCATGCGCCTAGCAATGTTAGTCGGATGACTAAGTGTAGGGCCATATGCCCCAATAGTGCCCATGCGCCCAAGTGGCCCATGCGCCTAAGTGTTCATGCGTCTGAATAGTATCCATGTGCCTAGATTGGGCTGGAATTTACTAAGTGTTCAGATGTCCAGAAGTCCCCGTGCGCCCGAACAATACCCATGCGCCTGAAAGTGGCCCATGCGCCTAAGTGTTCCCCATGCCCCTAAGTGTTCCCCATGCGCCTGAATAGTGTCCATGCGCGTGCATAGTGCCCATGCGCCTAGGACTTAGAATATTTTTCTGATTTTTGGGGGAAATGTGTAAAATAGGCTTTGACTTGGGGAATTCCTGGGGACTATATAAGTTGACTTTTGGGGTCATAGACAGTATGATGGGCATGAGATGATGATGATGATAATGATGTTGCATGACTATGGATGAGGTATGTTATGTATGTATGACGCCCTGTGTGATGATGTATGAATGGTATGTTATGATATTTTCCTTAAGACTATGAATGTGTATCTTTCCATGGCTTTACGTGTTATGTTAATGAATGAACCGAAAGTATTATGTAACGTAAAGTGAAAGATAATGAAAGAGAAACATGATGAATGAATGCATGCATTAACGAATGAATGAAGGTAAAAAGTCTTGCAAGCAAATGTATGGAGGTCCACACCCAATGAACGGTGTTAGCTCAACTGTGTGCGGGTTAGCTACCCCACAAGGATGCACACTGGGGTCCAATCCTTGTGATTGACCATATGTATGGGATCCTTGCCGCTTGCCCCAGGTACTGGAGTCAGCTTCGTGCATAATGTTCGGGGTCTATGAAAGACCTCAGGCCCAGTAACTAGTTTTGTGCACAATGCTCGGGGTATAGCATATGGCATTGATCTGGAATGAAAAGAAAAGATAAATGGTGAATGTACTTTCCCCAGGTACTGGAGTAAGCTTCGTGGACAATGTTCGGGGTCTATGAAAGACCTCAAGCCTAGTAACCAGCTTCGTGCACAATGTTCGGGGTAATATACATGTCACTAGATGTAATGAATGAACGAAGGTTAACGAAGGTAATGGAAGATAATAATGATATTATCTATAAGTACGTATGATGTATGATCAAGAATGAATGAAACGTATAGTATGGCCTCTGAAAAGAAATAAATAACGGTTTTATGTATGTTTTATTATAAAACTAGAACTCGCTCAGCAATGCTGACTTTTATACGTTTTTAGTTGGCAGGTAAACGTTGCTGGGGATGGCATGGGGTGGCTACTCAGCTCTTCTGGACGACATCCATTTCTTTAAATCTTTTGTGATGTAATACAACAATGTAATTTTGTAACCGACAAACGATGCATTATTTTGTGATGTAATCCATTGTTTTATGTAATCCATTGTTTTATGTAATCCAATTTTGGATGTGTTCCATATTAGGAATATTTTGGATAATAACATCTGCACTATGTGCAAGTTTCTTTAGGTCTTTTCTTAGCAAAGATGGAACATGATATGGTGAAAGAGATTCATAAAGTATCATTACCTGGTGTGTTTAGGTTACTACACACACATGCATTCAGATAAACCAATACATACCTATACTTTGTGATGAGTGTTTCACAATTGAGTAAGTCTTTAATTCATCACTGCATGTATCTTTTCTTCCAAGTTGAGCCTACCAACATATCTGGTAAGTCATTTCAGTCTTTCACATTTTGAAATTAAGCACAGTGAATGATATAACGACTGTAATTATATCATTTCCCATAGAATTCTTTTCTTCATCAAATTTGATTTCTCTTTGTGGTTTTCTCATGTTTTTAATTGTTTTTGATGTTTTTCATGGTTTTTACTTAGGGTTAATCATGCCAATTGACTGAACGAGGAATTCAAACGTACTAGGTTCGAATGCCTTAGTAAACAAATCAGCTAATCAATTTGATTAAACCTTTTTGAGCACAGTCTCTCAAAAAGTGATATCTAATCATAATATATTTTGTTTTTGAGTGCTGAACTGGATTATTAGTTATAAATACAGCTGCTGTGTTGTCAATAGAATTTGGCGTGTGCAAGAAGTTAAAACCATAATCAAGCATTTGGTTTTGAATCCAGAGTACTTGAGAGCAACATGCTGATGCAACAATATACTCAGCTTCTACAATGGACACAAATACATTTGTCTGCTTCTTGCATTGCCAAGATACCAGTCTTGGACCAAAAATTAACAACCGCTAGAGGTGGATTTTCTATTGAAGTTGTCTCCTCCATAATCACTGTCTGTGTAGGCATAGAGATTAAATTCTCCTTCCTTTAGATACTATAACCTAAGAGCTGGTTTGCCCTTCACATATCTGAATATCCTCTTCATTGCATTCACAAATGATTCTTTTGGATCAGCTTGATATCTGGCACACACGTAAACACCAAACATAATGTCAGGCCTACCGGCTATTAGATACATAAGTGAACCGATCATTGATCGATAGTGAGTCTGATCCACTGAATGGCCTACAGGATCAGGTCCAATCTTCAATTTAGTACCCACAGGAATTCTGATAGACTGATAGTCAGCAAGTGAAATTTCTTCAACATGCTTTCTACATATTTTGATTGATTGATGAAGATTCCTTCTGCTGTCTGTTGGACTTTGTCACACCCCAACCTTGACGGTGGAAACGTCAAGGAGTGAGAGTTAACATCGTTCACAGCCACATAACGCTATTATAACCCAAATATATATTAATCATAAGTTCCAATTGCACCATTATAATCATATGTCTCAAAGAAATTAAAAAGCATAACAGAAGATGTAACAAGTCATTTTATTTCATTTATTTAACTAGGACCATTCCTAGATGTGTAAGCTTCAAAGAGTAGAAATCAGGTTTGAGTATTTCCTGAAACATGTTAAAAATAAGAATGTCAAGAATAATGTTGGTGAGATTTCCATAGTTTGCAATACATAGATATATATAAAAGATGGCAATTCATGTTGTAAGTTAGAGAACAAAGTAAACTAGGGATGTAAGACGGAATGCACAATCAAACCTTGACAAAGTTTTACAAGTCTCAAACTTTTACAAGTATATAAGATTAGCTAAGTGTACTTGGATTAACCAAGCAGGTTTGTCAAGCACATAAATCTATGACGTCGCCAGGCTAGCAATATTTAATGATCGTACATATATTTGACATTACATGGTAGCTAAAAAGTTCAACTAACCACAACATACATGTGAAATGCCATAAGTTTACAAGAATCAAACGTGTTTACAAGTGCAAAGTTTACAATGTAACATGTTTCACCCCAAAAGTGTGGATATATAAAAAGGGGTATAGAAATACTCAGTTGATCAATAAGTATATAATTATTGAATAATAAGAAAAATAATAGGCAACGTTTCAACGTAGTCCTTCACAATGCACCTAAAATAAATATATTTATTTACAAGGTTAAAGTTTAATTGTAAGATTAACAATATAACACGAACTAGGGTTTCGATGAGAATTTGGGGCTTGTCGAATATTTATGTTTAACAAAATGGAAACAATTATATTTAACAAACTCAAAGAAATTTGCTACATGTTATATATATAAGAATATAACATTTATAACAATTTGAATACATGTATAAAGATTAAATAAAATTTGTAACCATAATTTAGAACAACAATTTGAAGATAACGGATGAAATAATAATATTTAAGCGAACAAAATATTATCCAAAGTCTACCTTTTATAAAATTAAACTATTTACATATCTCTTTTTTAATATGTAATAAAATATAAAAGTGTTTATTTTTAAGTAACAATTTACAGAAAAATTATTCAAATGATTTTTAAAATGACCTTTTATAATTTTTAGAAATTTTTAGTATTAAATCTAAAGGCCAAAAAGGCCTAAAAAAATATGTGAGGCTCCGCCGGTTTGAAGCCGGGACCTCGTGTGTATGGATCTTGCATCTTACAAGTGTACCAATGGCCTCAGCCGCGTTAAGAAACGATTTTAAAAACTTATAAACACAATCCCATGCATTTCCCTCAAATCAAGAACCCTAGATTCGATTTATCTCAAATTAAACCATTAAACGATGTTGTTAATCGAGTTAACCATGGGGCTTTTGTTCCCCATGTTTAAACGAATTGTAGAAGTATAAATTACCTGTTAATTTGTTTGATTGTTGTTACCATGACTCGAAGGTTAGCCATGACCGACGTCGGGTTCAATGGATGATAAAATGAAGACAACAATTAAATTAACTTCGTGGGGAGCTTCTTCAATGGTAAATGATGATTTTCCCTCAATCAATTCGAAGTAAGAGAGCTGAGAAGGTTAGTTTCGATAAGGTTGCAGGTCGCGGGTAAAGGGGTAGTCAAAATCGATGTTAGTGTTTGTTTCAGGTGAAATTAAAACTGGTAATCGTTTACACATAGTTAATCTATTGTTTATGTGTGATTAATTGAAATTAAAGCTCGGCCGGAGTATGGCCGGAGCTCCATCGGAAAATTGGGTGGAGGTAAGGTTTGGGTTGGAATTTTACACTATTAGCCCCTGTGGTTTTCATTATGTTATTTCATGTTAAAAGGTTTCTTTTGAAGTTTCAAAATTAGCATTATAACCCCGTAGACTTTTAAATCAAATGGTTTATACATGTTTAATTTTTAATAATTATTACAAATTATTAATAACAATATTATTATTATTGTTATTATTATTAGTTATCATTATTATTAATGATATTAATATTAATATTATTGTTATTATTATTATTTATTATTATTTTTATTATATAATAATTATCATTATAACCTTACAACTTAAAGGATTAAAAGACCAATTAAAGTAATATGCATAAGCGACCCATAAGTTTAATGATTGACACAATTAGTCCATACAAGAATTTAACAAAGCTATCATTAAATTAACCCAAATTACAAGATGTTACAGTCTCCCCTACTTAAAATAATTTCATCCCGAAATTAAGAAGAACTAGTGAACAAATGCAGGTATCTCTCCTTCATATGATCCTCACGCTCCTAAGTGAACTCAGGTCCACACTTGTTCTCCCAACGAACCTTAATGATTGGAGTAGTTGTTGTTCTCATTTTCTTCATAATGCGATCCGTAATCTCAACAGGTTCCTTAATAAAGTGCAATGACTCGTCGATTTGGATGTCTTCCAATGAAACATGCAGACTCTCGTCGGCTAAACACTTTCTCAAATTTGAGACATGGAATACACAATGAACTCCACTAAGGTCGGAAGGTAGTTCCAGTTTATAAGCCACTTTCCCAACCCTTTTGAGAATTTTGAAAGGTCCTACAAATCTTGGAGCTAGTTAACCCTTCTTTCCAAAGCGAACAACACCTTTCCACGGTGACACGTTAAGAAGAACCATGTCGCCAACTTGGAATTCCAATGGTTTATGACGCTTATCGGCGTAACTCTTTTTTTGACTTGTTGCAACTTGAAGGTTCTTGCGGATTGTGGAGACTTTATCGGTCGTTTCTTGTATAAGTTCAGGACCAGTGATGAAATTTTCACCAACTTCGGTCCAGTAGATCGGTCGTTTCTTGTATAAGTTCAGGACCAGTGCTATCTTGATACTTGAGTGATAACTATTGTTATATGAAAATTTCGCGAGCGCTAAATGCGTATCCCAGTCACCACTAAAGTCAAGGACACAAAGATGCAGCAGACCCTCAAGGGTTTGGATTGTTCATTTGGTTTGACCATCGGTTCGAGGATGGTAAGCCGTACATAAATCCAATTGAGTACCCAAGAGTTCTTGCATTGAAGACCAAAATTGTGAAGTGAAGCGAGCATCTCGATCGGAAATAACGTGTACATGCACGCCATGATGACTCGCAATTTCGTCAATGTAGGTTCGAGCCAGCCTTGAAACCTTGTATGTATCTCGTATGGGTATGAAATGTGTTGTCTTGGTTAAACAGTCAACAATGACCCATATGCTATCATGACCATGAGGTGTACGAGGTAACTTGGTTATGAAATCCATGGAAATATGTTCCTATTTCCACATAGGGATTTCAGGTTGCTCAAGTAAACCACTTGGTTGTTGATGCTCGGCCTTGAGTCTTGCACGTGTAAGAAACTTGGAAACAAAAGACACGATATCCTTCTTCATTCCAGGCCACCAATATTGACCACGCAGGTCCATGTACATCTTATCGGAGCTAGGATGAATGGAATATCAGGTTTGATGAGCTTCATTCATAATGAAGTGTCGAAGGTTATCACGATTCGGGATCCAAAGTCGATTCAAGATGTACGACATGCCAATCAATTTTGTCTCTGGTTTTAACCAAATATTAGGCATCAAATCTTCATTTTTCCCTTCATCGGTTAGTGCCGCTTGTTGAGCCTCGCGAATGCATAACTCGAGGTCACTATCGATCCTTATGTTTTGGAGCGTGATAGTAGCCTCGTTGACATCCACATGAATCTTGGTATCAAATTCTCCTAGCGTATCAAAACATTGCCTTCGATATCGAATTTCTTGGAGCGAGAAAGTCTTGTTGTGGACCTTGCGACTTAGGGCGTCGGCTATAACATTCGCCTTTCTAGGATGATAGCGAATATCGCAGTCGTAGTCGCTAATCAACTCGATCCAACGTCTTTGTCTCATGTTGAGATCCTTTTGGTTGAACACGTGTTGGAGACTCTATGATCGGTGTAGACTATGCATTTTCTCCCATACAGATAGTGTCGCCAAATCATCAATGCAAAAACCATAGCACCAAGTTCAAGATCATCAGTCGTATAGTTCAATTCATGAACCTTCAATTGCCTCGATGTGTATACTATAACTTTCCCTCATTGCATGAGAACACAACCAAGACCTTGATTAGAAGCATCGCAATACACGGTAAAGTCATCATTTCCATCGGGAAGTGTGAGAATAGGAGCATTACACAACTTGTGTTTTAATGCCTCAAAAGCCTCTTCTTGCTCGGGTCCCCATTCAAAGAGTCGATTCTTTTGGGTTAGCGCCGTTAATGGTTCAGTAATCTTTGAAAAATTTGCTATGAAGCAACAGTAATATCCCGCTAAGCCCAGAAAAGAACGATCCTCGGTTGGTGTTTTGGGAACACACCAATTCTTCACGGATTCGATTTTTGCAGGATCAACGTGAATTCCTTGGCTATTCACCACATGCCCTAAGAATTGAATCTCCTCCAACCAAAATTCACATTTGGAAATCTTGGGTATAATTGCTCCTTCAAAAGTCCAAGAACTTGTCACAGGTGCATCTCGGGATTGATTTTCATCTTGGAATAAATAAGAATGTCATCAATGAACACAATCACGAACTTATCCAAATACAGTTACATACTCGATTCATGAGATCCATGAACACAGCAGGTGCATTGGTCAACCAAAAGGCGTAGCAATGAAATTGTAGTGTCCATATCGAGTACGAAAAGCGGTCTTTGTAATGTCATCATCGTGTACACGTAGTTGATGACACCCAGAACGTAGATCGATCTTTGAGAATTGAGTTGCTCCTTGAAACTGATCGAAGAGATCATCGATTCGAGGAAGAGGGTATTGGTTTTTGAAGGTAAGCTTGTTGTGTTCTCGGTAGTCGATGCACATACGAAATGAACCATCCTTCTTCTTCACATACAGTACAGGTGCACCCCACGGTGATGAACTAGGGTGAATGAAACCCTTATGGGTCAACTCTTGCAGTTGACTAGCTAATTATTGCATTTCAGATGGTGCAAGACGATAAGGTGATTTAGCCACAGGGTTTGCACTAGGGATTAAGTCAATCTTGAACTCAACTTCTCGCACGGGAGGTAACCCTTTATGATCCTCGGGAAAAACCTCGGGAAAGTCCCGCACAACAGGAATGTCTTTCAACTCCTTACCCTTGGCTTTCATATTAATTATATATGCCATGAAAGCCATGTAGTTTTTACATAAGCACTTGCGGGCTTGATGCAAGACATGAGTTTGAGTCTTTGGGATGATTCTCCCCAAAGACCTTCAAAGTATCACCAGTCGGTAAAGGAATTCGGATACACTTCTCGAAACATAGAATTTCCGCACCATGCTTGGCTAACCAATCCATACCAATGATAACATCAAAGCTTCCCAATTTCATAGGAATAACGTCAATGAAGAACTCGTGTTCGTTAAGGCTTAAGGTGCAGTCACATATTACGACGTCAACCACGATAGATTTTCCATCGGCGACCTCGACTGTGAAAGATCTTTCCACATTAACACGCGGTTTAGAAAGTATAGGCTCGAATTCTAGGGACACGAAACTCCTATCCGCACCCGAATCAAACAATACAGAAGCATAATGACTATTTAGAAGATACATACCTCTTTGTTAACAACCTATTATTGGTATGTTGAACATAGATAGGAATTTTACAAGACAAGAAAGGACCAAAAGAAGCTCATCGACGTACCATTCACCACGTTGTTGTTGGCTTGTGCTTGTTTGGCGTTGATGTTGAAAGCCCTTCCACGAGCCGGTGGCACAGTTCCCGCATTGCGAGGACATTGCGGACGAATATGACCAGGCTCGCCATAGTTATAGTAGGTTTGGTTGGTAAGCATGACAGTGTTGTTTGGCGCACGAAGACAAGTAGCCACTAAGTGACCATACTTCTCACACAACGAGTAGACTCGGCATGAGATGTTGCTCCCATGGTGGTACTTGCACGTGTTACACATGGGATATGGACCAGCATAAGCTCTAGTCACGAGGGCTTGATTTGCAACCACTATTTGTTTTTTAGGAGCATTGGGTGCAGTCATAGCGTAGTTGCGTGTCGGGGTGAACTTACGCTTCTTGTTTTGAGAAGATGACTCAGCCTTTACCTCCTTTGTTGCCTCAGATGTCACTTTCGCACTAGACTTGGAACCCTTTGTCGACATAGTGCCAGGTCTTATATGATTCTCGCTAAGCTGTGCAGTAATAGTAATGGCCTCCTCCAAAGTTGCGGGCCTACTACCCACCACGGCATCTTGAATTTGAGATGGCACCCATTTGATAAATTTTTCTATGTTACGGGGCATGGTGTCCCCTAATATGCGGTAGGATCATACTCAACTCATGATGCCGGGTGGTATAAGCCAAGTGATCCCACCATCTTGTTTGAGGTTCCAAAACTCCTCCTCCAGCTTTTGCAACTCGCTCCTTGGGTAGAACTTTTGGACCATGATATCCTTAAATTCTTCCCAGGGCATTGCCATTGCAACCTTAGTTCCACGGTTTCTCTTTTTACTATTTCACCATGTTAGTGCTCGTTGTTGAAGAACACTTGTGGCATAGCGAACCTTTAACTCGTCAGTGCACTCACTAACATGAACGTGTTCTCTATACTATCAAACCACTCGAGGAGTCCAGCGACTCCTTTTCCACTAAAACAAGTGGGTTTGCACGAGTTGAAGTGTTTGAAAGTGCAAGTACGATTGTTGCTATTCTCACCATGAGCACCGCTATTGTTCCCATTGGTGTTGTTGTTGCTATTAGCCATTAGGGTGCTATTAAGTTTAGCAACCGTAGTCGGGATGACAGCAGCCATTTTTCGGGCGATCATTGCAGCTAGTTTACGGTCAGAAGTTCCACGTTTTCCATGGTGATGAGACATGCTGGATATACAAAAATGAGTTAGTTACAGGAATGAGGATAACAAAGGATAGTAGTTTAGACAAGGACAAGCTAAAGGTTGTAAGGCACACAGAATGATTCCATTTGGTAACGCATTACCTTTGGAAACGTTGACACGTCTAGGTGACTTGACCCAATTGCCTTAGAAACTTGTGCGTATTGACCATAGTTTATCACTCATCCCAGAAATCCCCAGGTAAGCATGACTAGTCCCGTAAGATTTATGCGAAATGCTTTCATTAGCCCGAAGGCCTTTTGCCTGGAATTAAAGGATACAGGTGTCTAGGTGTCACCCAATATTTCTTAGGTTCATGGAATCAAACCTTGATGAGATTATATAGATTTGACATAACGTCTAAAGATCCAAGTCATAAGCATAGGCATAAGTTTCCACGTGTGTCGAGAATAAGATTAAGAGGTTTCATGTTCGGGGAGAGTCAAAGAGTCAAAGTTATGTTTAGGGAGACAAGTAACAATGTTTAGGCATCCTATGCTAAGGCATAAATTGCACATAAAAAGGCTTAGCATTATGTAGCACACAAACTATATCTTTTACAAGATAGAATCATAATTCTATAAGGTTCATGCATACTATAGTCTAGGTCACCATTTCTAATAACCTAGATCCCTATAGTTATGGGCTCTGATACCAATCTCTCACGCCCCAACCTTGACGGCGGAAACGTCGAGGAGTGAGAGTTAAGATCATTCACAGCCACATAATGCTATTAATAACCCAATTATATATTAATCATAGTTGCAATTGCACCATTACAATCATAAGTCTCAAAGAAATTAAAAATCATAACATAAGATGTAACAAGTCATTTTATTTCATTTACTTAACTAGGTCCATTCCTAGATGTGTAAGCTTCAAAGAGTAGAAATCACCCTTGAGCATTTCCTGAAACATGTTAAAAATAAGAATTTCAACAATAATGTTGGTGAGATTTCCATAGTTTGCAATAAATAGACATATATAAAAGGTGGCAATTCATGTAGTAAGTTAGAGAACAAAGTAAACTAGGGATGTAAGACGGAATGCACAATCAAACCTTGACAAAGTTTTACAAGTCTCAAACGTTTACAAGTATATACGATTAGCTAAGTCTACTTGAATCAACCAAGCAGGCTTGTCAGGCCCATAGATCTATGACGTCGCCAGGCTAGCAATAGTTAATGATTGTACATATATTTGACATTACATGGTAGCTACAAAGTTCAACTAACCACAACATACATGTGAAATGCCATAAGTTTACAAGAATCATATATATTTACAAGTGCAAAGTTTATAATGTAACATGTTTCACCCTAAAAGTGTGGAAACATAAAAAGGGGTATAGACATACACACTTGATCCTTCGAAATGCACCTAAAATAAATATATATTTTTACAAGGTTAAAGTTTAATTGTAAGATTAAAATTATAACGCGAACTAGGGTTTCGATGGGAATTTAGGGCTTGTCGAATAATTATGTATAACAAAATGGAAACAATTATATTTAACAAACTCAAAGAAATTTGCTACATGTTATATATATAAGAATATAACATTTATAACAATTTGAATACATGTATAAAGATTAAATAAAATTTGATAACCATAATTTAGAACAACGATTTGAAGATAACGGATGAAATAATAATATTTAAGTGAACATAATATTATGTAAAGTCTACCTTTTGATAAAATTAAACTATTTACATATCTCTTTTTTAATATTTAATAAAATATAAAAGTGTTTGTTTTTAGGTAACAATTTACAGAAAAATTATTTAAATGATTTTTAAAATGATCATAGTTTATAAAATGACCTTTTATAATTTTTAGAAATTTTTAGTATTTAATCTAAAGGGTAAAAAGGCCTAAAAAAATATGTGAGGCTCCCTGGGTTCAAACCCGGGACCTCGTGTGTATGCGCCTTGCATCTTACCACTGTACCAATGGCCTCAGCCGCGTTAAGAAATGATTTTAAAAACTTATAAACACAATCCCCATGCATTTCCCTCAAATCAAGAACCCTAGATTCGGTTTGTCTCAAATTAAACCATAAAACGATGTTGTTAATCGAGTTAACCATGGGGCATTTGTTCCCCATGTTTAAACAAATGTGTAGATGTATAATTTACATATTAATTTGTTTGATTGTTGATACCAAGACTCAAAAGTTAGCCGCGAACGACGTGGGGTTCAATGGATGATAAAATGAAGACAACAATTTAATTAACTTCGTGGGGAGCTTCTTCTATGGTAAATGATGATTTCCCCTCAATCATATCGAACTAAAAGAGCTTAGAAGCTTAGTTTCGACAAGGTTGCTGTTGGCGGGTAAAGGGGTAGTCGAAATCGATGTTAGTGTTTGTTTCCGGTGAAATTGAAACTCGTAATCATTTACACATAGTTAATCTATTGTTTATGTGTGATTAATTGAATTATTATTGTAGTTTAATGCTCAAATAGCTATGAACTTCAGGGGTTTCGGTTATGTGATTGTTTAAGTGGTAACCGGTGTTTAATCATAATTATTAAGCTCATTCAAGTTCGTTGTAGGTTCATGAGGTGTTAAGGAGCGATTCGGTTTGAAAAAAGAAGGTTTTTAATGCGTTTTGGAGTTGGCCGGAGCTCGGCCGGAGTATGGCCGGAGCTCCGCCGGAAAATCGGGTGGAGGGAAGGTTTGGGTTGGAAATCTTACACTATCAGCCCCTGTGGTTTTCATTTTGTTATTTCATGTTAAAAGGTTTCTTTTGAAGTTTCAAAATTAGCATTATACTACCCAAGACTTTTAAATCAAAGGTTTATACATGTTTAATTTTTAATAATTCTTACAAATTATTAATCACAATATTATTATTATTGTTATTATTATTAGTTATCATTATTATTAATGATATTAATATTATTATTATTATTATTATTATATAATTATCATTATAACCTTACAACTTAAAGGATTAAAAGACCAATTAAACTAAAATGCATAAGCAACCCATAAGTTTCATGAATGACACAATTAGTCCATACAAGAATTTAACAACGCTAACTTTAAATTAACCAAAATTACAAGATATTACAGACTTGCACCCCTACAAAGAAGGTGAGTTCCCCCATGGCACTCATTTGGATCTTTGAGTGCATAAGGTCTTCAAATTCTTTGCATAGTTGCTTGTTTGTTGAGCCAATATAATGTCATCCACATAGATCTGGACTAACAACATATGTTTTCCTCTTTTTCTTCTGAAGAGAGTCTCATCAATCTTTTCCTCTTTCATATCCATGTTCAAGAAAAAACGATGATAGAATCTTCTACCACTTTCCTAGGGTTTGATGAAGAGCATACAGAGCTTTGTCAAGCTTGTAACTCTATGAGGGAAATATGGATCTTCAAAGCCAGGTGGTTGACTCACATAGACCTCCTTAGCAATCTTTCGATACAGGAAGGCACACTTTCCATCCATTTGATAAATAGTAAATATCATTGATGCAGAATATGCAAGAAAGAGTCTCATTGCTTCTAGTCTAGCAAGAGGTGCAAACACTTTGTCATAGTCGATACCTTCTTCCTGAGTACATCCCTGTGCCACTAGTCTTGCTTTAGTAGAAACACTTCGTCATAGTCGATACCTTCTTCTGATTGCTTCTAGTCTAGCAAGATTCTGATTGTTTCTGATGACGATCCCTCTATCATCAGTCTTGTTCCTGTACAACCATCTGTTACCAATAGGGTATTGTCCTTCGAGAAGATCTACCAATTGCCATACTTCTTGCTTCTTGAATTGGAGCAATTCTTCTTGCATTGCTTCACTGCAGCTATTGTCTTGAAGTGCCTCTTTGATGTTCTTGGGTACTGTTTGACACAGAAAGCATGAAAACAAACAAATGTTTGCAATACTGGACTTTCTTCTTGTCACCCTCCGATTAAGATCACCAATAATGGTTTCAACTGGATGATTCTTGTGTATTCTTATGGATGGAGTGGTGTCACCAACAATAGTTACATCAAGATTGGAGACATTCAATTCATTATGGTTAGAGGCGCACTCATCCAATACTATTGTTGAATTATGAAGATTGTCAACTTCTTTTTCAGTTACTGCTACATCTTCAGCAGCACTGAGATTGCTTGCATCATTTGATGTCCATTGTGTTTCAACTGGATGAGAGTCCTCTTTTTTGATTTCTATCTTCGGTTGACACATCATCTAAGTGGGAAGGTACCAGGCTTGGACCTCCTTCAGTAGAAACACTAAGGTTTTGTGACAGTTGTCTGATGGGATCAGCTTGAAAAGGAACATCTTCATTCATGTGTCATCAAATGTAGGAGGAATGAAGGGAGAATCATCTATTCTTTCTACAGATGACGAAGTATCATTTGAATGTAGATTTCCTGCATCAGACAAGTGGAATTGATCATTTGAATGACTTTGACACATCATCCAAGTGACTGAGAATTCTCCATCAACAACAGCTCAAGATCCTCCTAGCACAACCATAGGATCTATTACTGTTGCATTACCTTATGTTTCTCTTAATGAGCCCAAGACAAGTAAGGCTTGGGTTTCCAAATTTAACTAATCATTTCTTTGTGCAGGGACAACTAAAGACAACAAAAATGTTTGGATCATTGATAGCGGTAGTTCCAGGCACATGACCGGCAATAGGTCACTACTCCAGAACTTTGAAAGGATTGATGGAGGGCCTGAACTTTGGTAGAGATGAAGGTGGTAACTTTTCAGTAAGGGGCAAGGTCACAAATGATAAGCCCAGCATTGAAAAGGTAAACTTTGTCAAGGAGCTTGGGTACAATCTTCTGAGTGTATCCCAATTTTGTGATTAGAGTCATAACATGCTCTTTACTTAGAATGAGTGCATTGTTCTCAAGCCCGGGGTGGTCATTCCTTATTACAATATTATGCTTAGAGCCCCCAGGAAAAGGAACATGTACAAGATGAATTTGCAAGAAGCATCCCCGTCTGGAGAAGTTTCATGCTTTCAGTCTAAAGCAAATAGTGATGAGACTTTCCTATGGCATCAAAGAATGTGCCATGTAAACTTTAAAAACATGAATAAACTGATTAAGAATGATTTGGTAACTGGAATTCCAAAGAAATAGTTTACAATTGATGACCACTGTGTTGCATGCCTGAAAGGAAGCAACATAAGGTATCTCACAAGCCTAAGGAATGGAACTCCATCACTACATCCCTACACTTGTTACATATGCATCTCTTTGGCCCAACGAGTGTAATGAGTCTAGGAAGGACCTCTTACAGTTTAGTGATCACAAATGACTTTACAAGATTCACTTGGGTCTTCTTCCTTAGAACTAAGGATGAGACTCCTAAGATTCCGAAAAGTTTCATCTTGAAGATTAAGAATCAATCGGATCGCATGGTCAAAATCATAAGATGTGATCAGGGAACTAAATTCAATAACCAAGTCCTTGATGAATTCTATGATAAAAAGGTATTTCCAGACAATACAATGCTCCAAGGACTCCTTAGCAGAATGTTGTTGCTGAGAGGAGAAACAGGACACTGATTGAAGCTGCAAGAACCATGTTGTTTGACTCTAAGCTGCCCATCACCTTCTGTGCAGAGGCAGTCAACACTGCCTGCTATGTGCAGAACAATGTTTAAGTAGTTAAGGCTCATGGTACGACTCCTTATGAACTTTGGCACAAGAGGAAACCTTTCATTGGTTTTCTCGGGTCATTTGGTTGTCCTTTCACCATCTTGAATACCAAGGATCAAATTGCCAAATTTGTTGAGAAATCAGATCATGGACACTTCATTGGATACTCTTCCCAAGCTAAGGCTTAAAGAGTATACAATCTCAAAACCAGAATTGTTGAGGAGTTAGCCAATATGACTTTCAATGAACACACACGCTATGTGGCTGGTTCTGTTCCTGATTGGCTCTTTGATCTTGATTTAGTTACTGGTTGTTTTAACAAATGTTGTCAGATAGTTTGAGGATGTGCAGAAAATCTAAGCACAAGAGATCCTAAACCAAGATTTGAGCTATGAAGACCTTCAAGTAACACATCTTCAGCTCCAGTTGGAACTACTTTAACAAATGAGGTTCTAGGAGCACTACAATGACAAACTCAGCTGATACGTCTCATATGCCTTCAAATTCCAGCTCAGAGGCTCAGAACCAGATAAAAATGCTTTAATTACAGAAGAAAATCATGGTAGTGGTGACAGTGATTAGGACTTTTTTGATGCTGATAACCACTACATAGATGACAACATCAATGATGTCACACACTCCTTGGATCAAGTCTCTCTTGATAAGTGTGCTGATGTGGTGGGTGAAACTTCTATGCCAGATCTAAATTTTTCAAATTTGGATCTTTCTCAGCAACTTGCTGTGATCCCTCAGCTAAGGATCCACATGTCCCACCCCACCACAAACATCATTGGACATGTTGTCATAGGGGTAAAAACAAGAGGAAAAACGCATGAAGCAAATGTTGGTCTTCACTCTTGTTTCTTATCCCAGATAGAGCCAAATAAAGTTGATGAGGCTCTAAAGGATTTCAATTCAAAAGATAGAAAGTTTGGAACCTTTGTCCTCTATCTTATGGGAAGACTACCATTGGAACCAAATGGGTGTTTAGGAACAAGAAGGATGATACAGGCATTATCATCAAGAACAATGCTAGACAAGTTGTTCAAGGGTACACAGAAGAAGAAGGGATTGACTACACTGATGTCTTTGCTACTATAGCAAGACTGGAAGTTGTTAGGATATTCCTAGCATTTGCTGCATCCAAGAACTTCAAGGTCTTTCAACTTGATGTGAGTGTGCTTTTATTTATGGAGTGAGTGATGAAAAGGTGTGTGTCAAATAGCCACCTAGTTTTGTAGATCCTGATCATCCTGAATATGTGAGCAAGCTTGACAAAGCTCTTTATAGGCTGCATCAGGAAACCAGGAAATGGTATGAGACACTATCTGAGTATATTTGCAAACATCCATATAGGAGAGGTATTATAGATGGAACTCTCTTCATCAAAGGACAAGGAAATAACATATTGCTAGTCCAAGTATATATGGATGACATCATCTTTGGTTCAACTAATTAAAGCTCTTTAAAGACTTTGAGATGTTGATGAAAGACAGATTTAAAATGAGTGCCATGGGGGAACTCAATTTCTTTTTGGGAATTCAAGTGAAGCAAGTTGAAGATGGCATCTTCATTAGCCAGTCAAAGTATGTTCTAGACATACTCAAGAGGTTCAACATGATTGACTGTAAGATTGCTCAGACACCCAAAGCAAGAAACCACTCCCTTGGACCTGATCATGAGGGTGAGTGTTTAGATGAGCACTTATGCAGGACTATGATTGGGTCCCTTATGTGTCTTACTGCTAGCAGGCTTGATATTATGTTTGCTACCTGCATCTGTGCAAGATATCAAGCCAACCCTAAGATGTGTAATCTTCTCATTGTCAAAAGGATTCTAAGATACCTTAAGGTGCTTCAACACTTGGTCTATGGTATCCTAAAAATCCTGACTTCAATATGTATGCTTATACAGGTAATGATTATGGTGGTTGCAACATGACTGCAAAGTCAACATCTGGGGGATGTCCATTTCTTGGTGGAAGGGCTGTCTTATGACAATGCAAGAAACAATCCTGTGTCTCTGCATCAACTGTCGAAGCTGAATACATTGCTGCTGCAAGCTTCTGTGCTCAAGTGCTTTGGATTCAGAATCTGATGTTGGACTATGTATACAACTTTAAGGAGACTCCCATTCACATAGACAAGAATAGTGCTATGTCAATCACAAAAAATCATGTGTAGCACTCAAGTACCAAACACATCAATATCATGTATCATCTGATAAGAGATAATTATGAAAAAGGATTAATTAAACTAGTCAAAGTTCACACAGATGAACAATATGCTGATCTATTCACAAAGGCCTTTGATGAACAGAGATATAAATATCTTGTATCTGCTATTGGGATGATCAACTTTGAGTAGGTTTTCTTAAAACTAATTCTTATTATTTCTTAAAACATGCATGTCATAAATTGTCTAGTTCATCACTTTCATAAGCTCTTGTGTTCTTTGGAAGAAAATCTTTTTGAATACTTTCCTTAGATTTATGAAAATTTTGATCCTTCAGATGTTCTGTTTTTAACTACAGAAGAAAAACATGCCTTCAAAACAAATAACTGTCTAAGAGATTTTACCTTCGGAAGACATTTCTGATTCATCTTCTGAAGCTTAAATGACTGTCTAAGACACTTATATGTTTTCAAGGACCTTCTTCTTCTAAAGCGAAATTAACTCTCGGAAGCTTTGTTCTTTAGTGCATGGAGCATTCAAGGCTTAATTTCTCTTCTGGAGAAAAATTTTCAAAACTCTCAAGAAATTCTTCTGAACTCATTTTACCTTCCGAATATAATTTACCTTCGAAAGCTTTTTGACTTCCAAGAAAACTACTTTTTGATCAAAAGTAAACTACTTTTTTAGAGGTGGGACCAAGATCTGGATTTCAAAGTTATCCTCTTTCATTAAATTTTATTTGAAATCCTTTTTCACATATAAACCCAACGGTTTCCCCTCTTTCTATCATCTGCTTCTTCCTCCAAACCTAAAACCCTAAATTTCTCTCTGAAATTTCTTTCCTCTTTCTTTCTTCATCCTTAAGCTACCTCACAATGGCCAACCCCACTCACAAAAATGACCCAAACTTTACCATGCAGCTCCACAAGCAACACCACCAGGTTGCTCTATTAAGCTAAGAGAAAGATCCTTATTTCTCAGAGGTTTGCCGTTTCTTATCTTGTACAACTACATCACCTCCCTAACCATTGACCATCCACTTTATGTGGATTATCTACTTGAATTTTGGAAGACCTGCCAAGAGGTCGTAATGGACGGGGAGAAGGCAATGTCTGCCACAGTGCAGGTGAGAACAACCTTCATCACTCCGACCATCATCAATATGCATCTTCAGCTGGATGATGAAGAAGGTGAGGTGTTCTTTACCAAAGAAGTTGTCAATCATTCTTTTGAGAAGATAGGGTATGAGGGAGATTTCTCTGTAAAGACCTTTAGGAAAGGGAAGGTCTCATCCTAGTGAAGATTACTGCTCCATGTGGTCATCCACAGCTTATCAAACAAGCATTGTGGATGGGACCAGATTCCTGAGGATCTCTCCTTCATTATCCATGGAATGATTTAGGAGATGAAGTCTAGGTATTCTCAATTTGTTTATACTAACTTACTTGCAAACATAGATTCCTTAGAATATTACATGTTTCCAAGATATGTTCAGTACATTCTTAACTGTGAACTGGGCTCACAGTTAAGGGGAACGGTAACATTCTTAAACTGGGACAGATGAAGCCCGACATCTTTAAAATATTGAGAAAGCCCACTATTGGCTTCTCAGGGGTAGAAACAGTTGTCGTCCTAAAAATGTTAGAGTTCATTGCTCAATGTGACAACCTAGCAGCACCAGCTATTATTGAACCCACACCTGCTACTTCCAAACCATCTACACAACCACAAATCACCATCACCTACCAAGGAAAATCCAAACGAACCCCTGCTCAGACTATTCAGTCTATAGAGGCCCCCATACACTCTCCCATACAGGAGGAAGTGGAAACTAGAGCTCCTACTCTCATGAGGAGCAGACCACTCCCATCTCTTCAAGGATCAGTGTTGAGGTTCCTCATGCACAGCCTGATGAGCTCATTCGCCAAACTGCCTTAAGCCATCACTCTGAGTCTCAACACTCAAGTGATGAACCTTCAGGGGACAGTTACCATCCATAACCTTTAGATCTCAACCAACCATCCCAACCTTGACTTCTACACTGATGAAGATCTAGGTTTAAGTGAGTACCATGATTCTCTCTTATTTTCCTTTACTCAAAGAGAGATAAGTGCTTCTGAGATTCCTACTTCTTGCCCCCACCAGTCACCTATTGCTCAAGTGGACACTTCTGAACCTGTTCAAGATGTCCATATGGAAGAGCTCTCACTTTTGAAAGTGATTAAATCATTAAGACCTCAACCATCACAACTCAGCCCACTTTCATCTCATCTAAGATTGTCAGTGAGCAGAGGAAATCCAGCAGCCAAGAACCTGAAGCTGGTGGTGTGAGAGAGTACTTTGGTCCAATCATCTCATCCACCAACGATTCTTCTCATGAAGATAAGGGAATTTAAGACTAAAGGTGCACAAATTGTCCAAAACATGCACCTATTTAGTGTCCAAGGTTAGTCACCTTCAATTTCAAGTGACTACCTTACACAACAAAGTCAATGATCAGCAACTTCAGATTTCATATCTTACGGAAAAACTAACTGGGAGACCTTTAAGAAGAGCTCACCAGGAATACAAGAACCTGTAGATGTGATTGACCTAACTCCTGGCTCACCTATACAAGTGGGTGATGCTACCAAAAAGGGGGAGAAAGTCATTACAGCTACAGAACCTAGGAGTTCTTTAGAGAGAATGGACACTGAGGACTCACCATCCTCACATGCAATTGTGCATTCTCAGCAACCTCCTCAAGTCCACATTGATGTGGATTACACATACTCCTTCATATAAAGACTGTTTGAGGATGGGAGACCAACGGCTATATCATCTCCACCATCTTCCGATCACATCATTGGGTGGAGGTATGATAGCAACAGGAGAGCCTTAATCATCATAAAAGTTCAGGGACAGCAAGAGATCTTCAATTTTTAGAACCGGAACTATTATGACAGTATGGATTTAGTCAACATCCCACTTGTCAATCCAAGCCATCAAGACAAGCTCACAAGTTGGCAAAAAGAATCCAAGACAGGATCACTACAGAGTTTAGCATAAGAAGAAGACTGTGGGAATCAGGCAATGTCATCGGTCAACTGGATGTTGAGGCAGACACTAAGATTAGCTTCATAGGGGAAACCTTGACTGAAAGCCCAGTGATGGAATCTGAGAGCCCAGTCTTATCACCAACAACTGCTACAGAGGTCAATGCCCTTTTTGAGACACTTGATGGTGAAGGTGCTTCTCAACTTCTCTCTGGCTAGAGCTCAGAAGCTGCATCAAACAATGAAGGCCAAAGATCTCTCCACCCTAAGTCACAAAGGTATTTAAGTGACAAAAGGAAAAGAAAGATGAAATCTAAGGAGATTGAGGAGGAGAAGAGAGAGAGGAAAAGGAAGCTGAGGGGAGAAAGTTCCTCTTCTAAGTCTACAAGACTCATGGAGTCTGCTACCAGGGCTACCCCTAGACCAGATACTTAGAATGATGACTTAAGGGCAGTCAGGATACACTATCTATAGACAAGGAACTATGACATAGACAATATCATCTCTCTCCCCTTAGAATAGTTAAATGAAGTCTTTGACCTAGAAAGGTCAAGGGAGAAGAAGGAGGCTAAAGATGCAGAGCTGTTAGTACAAATCAAAGAAGAGAGAAGAAAGAAAAGATTGTACATGCATGTGCCTATCCTCTCCCCAGTTCAAGAAAGTCCTGCATAAGAGGATGTGGTTCAACAAGAACCTCAGGTAGATAAAGAAGAAGAAAGGATCAAGATGATCAACTACCTGAGTTCCATAGTCCTTTACCAGGCAGAAGCACTTCTTCTCCTATCTTATGACTATGTTGAGTTTGAGTATCTGAAACAACTTGAACTTAAGATAGTCAAAGAAATAAAGACAACCAAAAGAAAGCTGAGGGAAGAAGCTGCTAAGTGAAGAGCCATCATCCACAAAAGCATGAAGAAATTTGCTGACAGGCAGAGGATGATGAGCTTCTTGAAGCTGTATGGATTCTCCAGAAAGTGATTTCGCCCTATGTCTCTATCCACTATCGATGAGCATATCAGGTGACCAAGCAGAAGTTCAAGAGTGGGGAGCTAGTTTACTTACATTCCCCTCCAAGTCAAGCCCCACCAGAAGTGGAGGTTATGGTTGAACAACCAGAGACATCACAACCTAGACCTCCTGCTGAATCTTAACAAGCCTCATCTTCTGATCCACAACAGGTCAGACTCACTCTCAATCTAAACCTATGATATTTGAAGACCCAACTGAGAAAGACAATGAAGATCAATTAGGTATCGTAGGCCAGTCTTCTCAGTTAAAAGTTGAAAAGAGAAAGAAAAGGATGGCTTCTAAACTAAAGCCAAAGAAAAAGAAGATGACTGCATCCTTTTCAAAACTTCAGGATAAGTCAAAACATCCTGAGTATGTGCAGCCAGAGGATGCTCCATCATCTCCCATTCAAATACCTCCTCTTGTCCTAGTCATACACTACAAATCCAGAGAGCTGGCATGTCATTGGAGATCACGGCATTGAGAATATCTACCCTTGGCAAGACATGTTTCAGTTGCCTCTACATGATCTCTTTGAAATGAGAAGACATTTTGATAGTCTGAAGGATCCTGATCCTCTCATGAAGAAAGGGTTGGTTATCATCCTGATGAGGACTGTTGATATCTGAAGTTTTCAAAAGTTCTCGTACCATCAACCTAGGGGGAGTTTGTAGAGAATATGCATAGAGGCTGAAGCAACCAAAGACTTTGTGCATGCATGCTGCACAAGTACTGAAGACGAATGCTTTGGATGTTTCACACATGCAACAAAAATATTCTAAGTGTGAAATCTTACAAAGCCAAGACCAATATCTTCCGAATCCAAAGATGAAGTCTTCCAAAGCTTCAACGACAAAGTCTTCTGAAGCCTCAACTCTTGAAGACAGATTTCCTTCAAAGACTTTTAGTAACATGCTTTATTTGATGTACTATTCCTTAAAGCTGGACACCTTCTGTTGAATCTCTATAAAGTCACCAACTTACATGAGTTGGTGAAAAGGACCATACTTTTGGCAGCTGTATATTAAGGTCTTGAGTTTAAAACTTTCTACTTCATGTAATTTATCCTTTTTGTAACAAATAAGGATGTGAGCTATGGCACGTCATAGTCATAAAGTTAAAAAGGCAATCTGCCTTTTTGACTCTACAATTGATTTTGTTTTGAGTCTTGTCAATTGTATCCTGCTACCTTTCATATTATGGCCGGTTGTGGGATGTAGTATAAGTTTCTCATGTTTTTGTAACTTTATGGATATGCTTTGTAACACTTGTAATAGACCATAGTGAAAGCAATATACTGCATTCTTGAAAACCATATATTTGTGTTTTGTCTCATACACTACTTGTGTTCTTAGTGTGTTATTGTGGTTAATCCAGTTCACCATTTATTGAAGTTTAGTTAATCTCCTCTTTGTGTTGTTGTGTTGTAATTGAATCCCCTTCACTGATCCGGCACATCCTAATGCAATTCTTGTGAAGTCAGCTTGACTGGTAAACATCCGAGCGTGTTCTTGACGGAAGGATAAACAACATCAATAACCAAGAAACAATCAATAACACAAACTATAATAAATGGTTTCATTGATAAAACCTAACGATTAGAAGCTCGTAACAACATAAGAATCAAGAGTCTTGGCAAGGGGAGATCAAGCATGATCTCCCCTATCATCCAACAGCCCTAGACCCCGGGCAGACTCCTCTCAAAACCCTTGTCTCTCTACACATTCAAAATGGTATATATAGGTCTCGGCCCATATTAGATGCGACTGGGCCCATTCGTGCGATTGGACCATGCGTATGGTTCAATCGTACGACTAGACCATGCATATGGTTCAATCGTATGACTGGACCATACTTAAGGTTCAGTCTTACGAATGTCCCAATCGCATCTCTCAATCGCAGGACTGGTCCATGAGCATGGCTCAGTTGTACCACTAAGTCTCATTCGCATATGCTCCTACGAATGACCCAGTTTCATGTGTTTCCAACATATCACATGGATTACATTAAGCCTAGACTATTCGTCAAGCAACAGACACACTATATATGAGTATATATGCTCCAATAAATTCCCCCTTGCACGTTGCTTACGAATAGTAGATAACACCTCTTACAATCTTCAGTCAATCTTTGCTCTGGTTTCCAATAGAATCAAACGAAAAACCATATTAGCCAACGTTGCCAATCCGTCAGGTTGCTACAGTATCCCTGAAAATGAATTTAGGCACAATAGCCTTCGTTTACTTTGCAGAACACCATCATAGCAACAAGAGTCCCCATATGACAGATTTTTCCAAATAATGACATGAACAATTTTCCATTGCTTCAATCTTCACACAGGAGAACTTGATTAACATTAACACCTGCAGAATTTCCCCCTCAAATTTAGCATATCCCAATATATAGACATTGTGCTCTTCTGGCATCTTCATATGGTGTATTGGGCAAAAGGTAGAAGGTTTCAATCCACAGCGACAATCTCAAACAAATTAGCGTGCACTTAGATTCATCATCAAAAACCGGCTTGCATCATCACTTTCTGATTGCGTCTTCAATTACTCTAAACATGGATCCCCCTAAGAATGAGAATCCTCTCTGTGCGAATAGATATAACTTGATTGGACCATAAATAGTCAGATGTTCCTGACTACCCCACAAAATCAGTACTGACTGCTCACATCTTCTCTTCTCTCTTTCGTATTCCAACTACATTCATCTATTCTGGAAGTCCGATGAATAATGGGTATACATCGAACTTATTTGAGAAAAGAACCTGAGGGTGAATATGCTTTGCTCATCCTCAAATCTATGCAAGAAGCAGTTCTAGACTTTTTTTGTCTCGAACAAATGCGGATGAGTCAATGCGGATGGCTCATTCGTGCGATTGAACATACGACTGGTCCAGTCGCATGATTAAACATATGATTGGTCCAGTCCCACGAATGGTCCATTAGCATGGTGCAGTCGTACGAATGGTCCATTAGCATGGTCCAGTCGTACGAATGGTCTACTCGCATGGTCCAGTCGCATGAGCGCATCTACACGCAGATTTTTAGACCTGCAGCGGTCAGGGCTGCCCAAAAACCCTAATCTTATGAATTTTACATGAACCGAACCAACATTGACATCATAAGATTCGCAGGGGTGATTGGAACATGATTTGGAGTTCAATTTTAACATAGAAACAACACACGTAACCACATCTGAGAAAAACACGAAGAACAAGAAGTGGATTTAACGTCATAGAACCTGAAATTGATCGAGAAATCAAGAGCTCGGGTTGCTAGAATGATTCTTAAATCATTCGAGTAGTAACCGGCTTTGATACCAACTATGAAGTCGGCTTGATCGGTAAACATCCGAGTGTGTTCTTGACGGAAGGATAAACAACATCAATAACCAAAAGACAATCAATAACATGAAGTATAATAAATGGTTTCATTGATCAAACCTAAGGATTACAAGCTCGTTACAACATAAGAATCAAGACTCTTGGCAAGGGGAGATCGAGCATGATCTCTGCTCTCATCCAGCAGCCCTAGGCCCCGGGCAGACTCCTCTCAAAACCCTTATCTCTCTACACATTGAAACTGGTATATATAGGCCTCGGCCCATATTAGATGCGACTGGGCCCATTCATGCCATTGGACCATGCGTATCGTTCAATCGTACGACTGGACCATACTTATGGTTCAGTCTTACGAATGTCGCAATCGCATCTCTCAGTCGCACGACTGGTCCATTAGCATGGCTCAGTCGTACAACTAAATCTCATTCGCATATGCTGTTACGAATGACCCAATTTCATGTGTTTACAACATATCAGGTATATTACATTAAGCGTAGACTATTCGTCAAGCGACGGATACACTATATATGACTATATATGCTCCAACAATTCTTAAATACTTAAGAAAAATTTATGTAAGGTTTTCTAAGTGTCAGTTCCAGATACAAGAAGTTCAATTCCAGGCCACGTAATCAATGAACTAGGAGTACAACTTGATCTTGTGAAGGTTGAGGCTGTAAAGAAATAGTTAGTGTCAAAGAATGATTTCTTGGGTTAGTAGGATACAATAGAAGATTTATTCAAGACATCTCCAAGATTGCTATGCCATTACCAACATTAACCAAAAAAGCCTCTAAGTTTAAATGGGGACCTAAACAAGAAGAAGCTTTTATCATGTTGAAACAAAAGTTGTGTAGTGACCCAATACTATCACTACCTAATGGAACCAAAGATTTTGCAGTCTACTATGATGCATCTCATTATGGTATGCAATGTGTACTAATGCAAAGAGGCAAACTAATTGCTTATGCTTCTCGATAGTTGAAGACCCAAAGAAACTACTCCACCAATGATTTAGAACATGGTGTGTAATCTTGCACTAAAAATTTGGAGACATTATCTCTATGGTGCAACGTGTACTATTTACACCGACCCTAAAAGTTTGAAACACATATTCAAGTAGAAAGAGCTTAATATGTGTCAAAGACACTAGATGAAGTTATTAAGTGATCATGATCATGAAATTTACTAGCATCCGAGTAAGGCTAATGTAGTAGTTTAGGTATTAAGTAGAAAGGAGAAGCCCCAGCCTATATGAATTCATGAATCTTGAATAGATGTTATGTTGATACTTATGTCCCTAGTTTATGTGGTTAATGTAAAAGTCTGTCATGTCTAACACATATGTAATGAATGGGTTGAATGAAAGATAATATGTGATTGATGTTTATAATGTTTAATATTTCATAGTATTATTGTGTGTTAAAGTATAATAAACTTATTATATAGGTTGAAGTTGTTATATGACGATTCATGTAAATGGACCATACTTATGGACCATACGCATGAACTCATCATGCTATTGAACCAGTTACACGACTAAACCAGACAACTGGATCAGTCGTACGAGTGAGACATGAGATTGACTCAGTCACACGATTCTACTTCCAGTCGTGCATATGAATCAGTTGCATGGGTTAGTCGTACGACTGAACCATGCTAATGGTTTAGTCGCTCGAATAAAGATGGCCAACCTATAAATACCACCTAATTCATGGAAAAACATAACAATTGAGAGATTTTTGTTAGACCAAAAGAACCAATGAGCCTGATCAGAAAAACCACTAAGTCCCACAGACATTACAACTGCTGAAGAAGATCACAACAGCTGAAGACATCAGCTGATTACAAGGTCTGAAGACAAAGTCTGAAAGTAAAGTACGGAAGAACAAAGACTGAAGACAAAGTTTGAAGCCATCAGATGAAGACAAGTCTGAAAGTAAAGTACTGAAGAACAAAGACTGAAGACAAAGACTGAAGACCAAAGTGATCAATAGTTGTCACAACAGCTGAAGTAATTAACTTCAGTAGTTGTGATGGTTTCCTTTCAGGACTTGTATTTTACTTTTCAGTAGTTATAGTTTCAGTAGTTGTAGTTCAGTAGTTTTAGGTTTTTGTACTTAAGCATTCTCTGAGATGTAATCAGTAGTTGAGAACATTCTTAGTAGTTTGCATAGTTTTAGTAGTTTGAATAATTCTATTAGATGTCACTATAAGTGACATCAGCAGACGTCACATATCCTATATAAGGAATGTTGACCTAGTTGTAAAGTGTGACATTGAGCCACCACGAAAGTATACAAATGAAATATTTCTTTTGTAGAATTCTCTCTTTCTATAACCGTGTACTGTTACATTGAATATCAATTGTGTTCTTGTGAATTGCTTAATTCGTTGTTCGAATTCCACTGCAATATTCTCTAATTAATCAAACTTAGATCATTGATCCTAACAAATGGTATCAGAGCAGGGTTAATCATTGATCGATCTGACAATTGATCATTGAAACTGCTATTTCGATATCTATGTTTGATTGAATTAGCATATTTGCAAGAATTGGTTATAGATCATTGAATTTTTGCTGGTTTCGGTTATTTGCTTTGAGTTTTCTCTTGGTTCATATTGGTTTGTTGTGTTTTATTCTGGCCATGGCTCTGCCTAATGAAATCTATTATGGGCTTATGCATCATGAAACGGCTCATGACCTCTGGAATGCATTGAAAGAACAATTTGGTGGAACAGATGAGGTTTTAGCAAACAACAAAGAAATCCTTGCCCAACAATATCAGACATTCTCTCATAGGAAGGGTGAGACACTGACTCAACAGTTTGAGCATTTTTCCTGTATGATCTCTGAGCTGTAAATGGTCAAACATGAATACACGAATAGCCAGATAAACAACAGATTCCTCAGATCACTGCCTGAGAGATGGGACACATATACCATTGTCCTACGCTCTAGGGCAAATCTGGATAGCCTATCTCTCACCCAACTCCATGGGAAACTGCTTATACTTGAAAGAGAGATAGAGCAGAAAAGGAAACTGGCATTATCGGGAAAGCTCACTGATGACTTTGTACCAGGGAACACTGCCTTGGTTGGTCATCAGTCAGAATAGGCTGCATGAGAAAGCAATTATGATGAGCATATAGATTTCTCTTCAAACAGTTCTGATCATGCATTTGTTAGTGCTGACAGTCAGTCGGGCTGTAATAGTTACAATTTGTGTTTCATTATGGATGATATAAAGGGTATTGCTGATGATGACTTAGAAAAGATGGATATTCTGAGCCAAATGGCCTTGATTAATATCAGATCTCAAAAGTTCTACAAGAGAACTGGTAGGAAATTTCCAGGACTCTCTGGCAAAACCAAAGTTGGTTTTGACAAGAGTAAGTTGAGGTGTCACAAATGCCACAGGCTTGGGCACTTTGCAAGAGAGTGTAGATCAACTGGATCTAACTCCTCTGCACCCTTTGTGACTTTTCCAAGCAATAGTCCACAAAACAGAGGGCAACATCCTGCTAGTTCTGGTCACCATTCACAACCCTTATCTCCTGTATATTTTGTCCCTTCCGGTCCAATGTCATATCCATATCCCTACTATTATATGCATTAGCCAAATCAAGTTCAAGTTCCTATTGCACAACAACCTCAAGCCTTACCTGAGCCTCTACCATCTCAATCATCTAAATCACAACCTCATCACAGCTTCTTCACCCCTGGTGTTGTTGACTGGAGCAGTTTACCAGATGATCTCTCTGGTAATGAGCAATTATTTGCTGGTGATGGTAAACATGTTGGTGAACATCCTTTTGGGAATCTAGCTCTTATGGCCCTGGAGTCTACTGAGAGTTCATGCTCCAATGCATCTTCATCACAGATAACCTAGGGTTCTTCAGCATGCCAAATGAGCATCTGGTATGTAGACAGTGGAGGATCTATGCATATGACTGGGAGCAGTTCTCTTCTTAACGACTACTCTCAAGGAAATAAGGGATTTGTTTCATTTGGAAATGATGCCAAGGTTACATCATCGGGAAAGGATATGTGTCTAATGGAAATATCAGATTTGATGATGTTAACCATGTGGAGAATCTCAAGTATAATCTACTGAGTGTCAGTCAGATGTGTGATAAAGGGCATGTTGCACTTTTCATAAGCCAGAACTACATGATTCTGTCTTCCCATGTTCTGAGGCTAGTTGAGAAGGTACTGGATGATCATACACTCCTAAAGGCCAACAAGATTGGAAGAGTATATGCCTTGGATTTGTCAAAGAAGATTAATTTGAAGGGTCATCCTTGTGTGTTCTCCAAAGCCTCTCCTTAGGAATCTAAACTATGGCATAGAAGGCTGGGTCATGTTAATCTCAAAAATTTGAATCAGCTGATCCACAATAGTTTAGTGAGAGGTCTACCAATAAAGGAGTTCGACTGTGATGAAACCTGCACAGCTTGTTTAAAAGAAAAATAGCACAAAGTCTCATTCCCTCCTATTGAAGAACCTAAGTCCACTGCCTGCTTGCAGTTACTGCACATGGATCTATTTGGTCATGTGAGAGTGATGAGCATGGCAAAGAAGAAATACTGTCTGGTAATTATGGATGATTACTCCAGATTTGTATGGACTTTCTTCTTGCATTCAAAGGTTGAGGTTCCTCAGACGATTATAAACTTTGTGTTGTATGTTGAGAAGCAGTATTCCCTATCAGTCAAGTGTATAAGGAGTGATAATGGAACTAATTTAGAAACCATACACTTGATGATTTTTATCTATCAAAAGGAATCAAGAGGCAGTTTAGCATCCCAAGGACTCGAGAACAAAATGGAATAACGAAGAGAAAGAACAGGACCTTAACTGAAGCTGCAAGGTCTATGTTGGCTGACTCTGGTTTGCCATTGACCTTTTGGGCGGAAGTTGTTAACACAGAGGTTGATGAAGACTCCATATGAAGTTCTACATCATTTGGCTCCTCTAATTTCATTCTTCAAAGCCTTTGGGTGTCCTAGTTTCATTCTCAACACAAAGGATCAACTCCACAAATTTGATCCTAAGGTGGATGCAGGGTATTTTGTAGGTTATTCATCCACATGCAAAACTTACAGAGTCTTCAACTGTAGAACAAAGATAGTTGAAGAAACCATACATGTGAAATTCAATGAATCTCCTAAGGATAAAATTCCACAAAACCCTGTGGAGTTGTTTGATCTGGACATACTACAATATGTTCCTTATCAACCTCCAGCTGTTGCAGATCATGTGGATAAATTATCTTCTGCAGCAAGTCTTCTACCTGGTGGTACTGAAGATGATGATGATATCAGTACTCACCTTTTCAGGTTTAGTTACCAACTGCCTGAGTTTGCTAAACTTGATGTTCCAGTAGCTTCTGCAACTCCATCCACAACAAATGCTGATGAGATTTCTGACTGCTCTACATCATTTGACTTTCCATCTAATACTTGGTTTCAAGAATCTGGATCATCATCTGCTACTGCTGAACCGGCTACAAACACTTGCACTAATCTTATAGTATACCAAGAGCTGAAGAATCACCCCATGTCTCAAATTATTGGTGATATCAATGCTGGTGTCTCAACCACAAGTCAATTATCTAACTTCTGCTTCTATGCTCTCTTCATCAGTCAGCTAGAGCCAAAGAACTATCATGTTGATTTGAGAGACAATGGATGGGTTGAAGCCATGTAGCTTGAGCTACTTCAGTTCAAAAAGCAGCAAGTGTGGGAATTGGTTCCTCTACCCCCAGGTAAGTGTGCAATAGGCACTAAATGGGCGTTTAGGAATAAAACTGATGAAAATGGGCTTATTGTCAAGAACAAGGCTAGACTGGTTGTACAAGGGTTTTCACAAGAAGAAAGTATTGATTATGATTAAACCTTTGCCCCTGTAGCCAGACTAGAGGCAATTCGATTGTTCTTAGCCTATGCCATATTCCACAATCTTAAAGTTTTTCAAATGGATGTCGAAAGTGCATTTTTATATGGAAAAATAAAAGAAGAGGTTTATGTGTGTCAACCACCAGGTTTTGAGGACAATAAACATCCTGATTGGGTGTATCAACTTGATAAGGCTTTTTATGGGTTGAAGCAAGCTCCTAGAGTCTGGTATGAAACACTTTCAAATTTTCTACTTAACAATAATTTCACTAGAGATTCCATAGATAAAACTTTCTTCATTAAGAAGGTGGATCAGCATAAGCTACTTGTTCAAATTTATGTTGATCATATTATTTTTGCATCCTCTGATCCCAGTTGTGTGATGATTTTACCAATTTAATGCAAAAGAATTTAAAATGGGTGCAATGGGAGAATTACAGTTCTTTCTAGGATTGCAAATCAAACAAAAGGCTGATAGGACTTTCATTCATCAGTCTAAATATACAAAAGATCTTTTGAATAAGTTTAATTTACAAAACTGTAAGCCCTGTTCTACTCCCATGTGCCACACCACTCAACTAGATGCAGATCAGAAAGGTAAAGCTGTTGATGAAACACTTTACAGATGTATGATTGGGTCCTTGATGTACTTAACAGCTTCTAGACCAGATATCATGTTTGCAACTTGTGTTTGTGCTAGATTTCAGGCTGCTCCTAAAGAGTCTCATCTGATTGCAGTCAAGAGGATCTTTAGATATCTGCAAGGTACACAATCTGTAGGTTTATGGTATTCCACTGGACACTCTTGCAAATTAGTTGCTTTTTCTGATAGTGATTATGCAGGGTGTAAGTTAACCAGAAAGTCAACTTCTGGTGGATGTCAATTCCTAGGCAACTATTTGATTTCTTGTCATAGTAAGAAACAAACATCTGTTGCTACATCCACTGCTGAAGCAGAGTACATTGCTGCTGCAAGTTGTACATCTCAGGTACTCTGGCTTCAGAACCAACTTTTCGATTATGGTATTACAGAGACTAAGACTCCATTATTAATGGATAGTGCTTCAGCTCTTTGCATTGTCAAGAATCCTGTCCAGCATTCTAGGACCAAACATATAGAGATCAAACACCATTTTATTAGGGACTGTTTTGAAAAAGGTCTGATTAATCCAAAGTTTGTGCCTAGTGCTGATGAGCTTGCAGATGTATTTACTAAGCCTTTGGATAGATCAACTTTCCAAAACCTTGTGTTAAGGCTTGGTATGCTGCAGCTAGAATAAGTGCTAACTACTGATGATCTCAGCAAACAAGTTCTGAAGCTCATTAGTAAACATGTCAAAAATATGTACTGATTCTGTTACCAACTACTGATGTAGTTATAACTACTGATGTCAGTAAAAACAGATAAGTACTGATGTCCTATGAAACCACTGAAAACAACTAAGTTTGCTGCGCAAGTGTTGAGGACAGTATGAAACAGCTGAAAAGCTAAGAATTGACAAAAACTACTGATGAGAATTTTCTCTTCAGATTGTTTACACAAACTGTTGTTTCACTCTAAACAGCTGATGACAAAACCATATCTTCAGTAGTTGTGAAACTACTAATTACTAATACCAAGTCCTCAGTTGTTTACAACAGCTGAAGACAAAACCAAGGTTTTCAGTAGTTTCACAACTAATGATGACTAAAACCAAGTCTTTAGTTGTTTTCAAACGTCTGATAGTTAAAACCAAGTCTGCAGTTGTTTTCATAACAACTGATGCCAACACCAACACTTTCAATCGTTTTCTTTTTAGCCTTTTCTTAACCTATAAATACCTGCACTTATAACCAAACGTTTCATTAGCCGTTTTTCAAACCTTTTCTCTCTCAACAATGGCGACCATGAAACTCAAACCCCGACACAATTGTGTTGCCTACCTTTCGAAATCGGTTTTCTGGAACAAGTTTGACAATGCCATCGATCTTATGGTGGATTCCAATACCGAACAGCCTTTCTTCTGAATCCTACCATATACCCTGATTCCTTAACCCAGTTCTGGACCAACGTCTCTATAATAACCGGTGACAATGATAGCCAACTCACTCTCCAGTCGTTGGTGAACCAGAAACAGGTGTTCATCACCCCCGACATCATTCGCAAAACCCTAAACTTGCATGATGGCACCTATGTTAAAGAATACCAGAAAGGCACCACTGATATGTCTTTCATCAATAACGGGTATGAGGGCGACTTAAGTGCTACAACCATACTTAAAAAGCACTTCCATGATGCTGAACGACTTATCTTTCATATGGTGAATGTCTGCCTTGCATCAAAGACATCTTCTTGGGATCAGATGTCTTCCCATGGCAACAGGTATTGCACTCTATCATTGAACGCCAAAATCTAAATTTTTCTGAGATAGTGTTCATGGAACTAAAGGATCTGGCTCAGAAACCTGTGGCAAACAGATGGCTACTTTATCCCAGGTTTCTGATGGCCATAATTTTGAATCAATTAAAATCTGATGGCCTTGTTGGTCTTGAGTCCCTGCTCCAGCTGTTTTAGCTGAGATATACTCCAGACATAACTCAGACCCTACTCTAAAAGGGGCTGCCCGGATGCTAAAACCCAAGCAGAGGGAACCCACAGCCTCCACGTCCAGATCCAAAGTCCCCACCAAACCCAAATTCAAAAAGCCCAAAAAGGCTACTCAAGGAGATGAGTCCCCTGAGGATTCCCTTGTACCACAAACACAGGAAATACATACTGGTTCTAACCCCCCACTTATGCCCAAGACTCAACCTGCTGAAGCCGCACAGGTATCCTCTCAACAGGATCCTGTTGCAACCACAATTGGGGATCCCACATTTCTAGAACCTATCTCAATTGAGAGGGTTACCATTGAAGAGCACCTCTCACCCCGGGTGCAATCTGCTTCGGACCAATCTCCACATGCAACCGCCCCTCAATGCCCAACACTGATAGTTGCTAAAGTGCTGAATCAGTTGCATTCCTCACCCCCTCCCCAGAAACCACTTACCACTGGGAATACCTCAACCATTGAGGGGGAGGACCAAAATGCTTCTGATAACCCACAGCACAGGGGTTACAATGTTCAATCTCCAAGTGTAGAAACGGAGGTTAGAACATCTAGTAAGGCTGCAACTTCTACTGATTCAGCAAATGTTCAGGATGAAGTTGGTAGCATCCATAAGACCTTACCAGAGGCAACTGCCAATGAAGGACACAGTCCTGAGGCAGGAAGTCCGCAGTACCAAGAACAAGGGGCACATGCTTCTACTGATCTACACTCAGAGCATGTAAATCCTGATTCAATGAGGAGGTCAGGTGATTCAGCACAGACTGATGATGACCTAGGCTTTTTCTATGATGTATTAGCCCATAATACCATCCTAGAGACTGAGATGAGCAGACTCAAGGAGCTGCTAGCCAAAATGTCTCAGGATCAAAGTCCATCTACCTCACAAACCCCACAGATGGCACCTTCCATTGAAGGTTCCCCAAACACTGAGCCTACACACTTAACTGAGCCACGAGCCACTACTTTTGGCACCACCTCTCAGGGACAAAACCCCTCTGAGCAGATAGTTGCTATCTTTCAAAAATCCTTACATCTCATCACTCCCATCATCACTGACATAGTGCATAAAGCCCTTGATGAGAGGATCTCCTCAAATCTACAAACCCTCATTGATGGTGCTGTTCACAAATCTCTTTCTGCCTTTCAAGCCCCTGATCCCAATGCAACCAAAAAGGGGGAGGGGAGACTTCCAAGTCTAAGGCAGTGAAAGAAAAGAAAAGAAAAAGAGTTGATGATAAGAAAGAACCTGCAAAAGAGAAGGACATGGAGAAAGAACTAATCTCAGAATAGCTGATCACAGATAAAGAGAAGGAAGATCAGTTGATCACATATAAAAGAAAGAAAAATGCTGAGTCAAAAGCTGATGAAGATAAATCATTAGAAGATCTTGTCAAAGATGCTGATGAAGCTCACAACAGATCCATAGATAAAATTATAGATCAGCTCTTTCGACAAGGTCATGACACAGCCACACTAGACACTGAGATTAGAAGGCTGGAAATAGGAGAGATTCAAGCTAGATGGGCCGGTTATAGTGTGTTGGAAAGGGAAATATTGGAGATAATGATCAGATTCATTGCCAAATACCTTGGAAGATCATTAATAGAGATAAAGGCCTGGTCCAGAAACAGTATCTTGGAGATAACCAAGAAAAGCTGCTCTGCTGGAGGCTATAATAAAGGGTTGATCATCGAAGCACTGGATGAAACAGGTGTAGGGAAGAGAACAGAAATGGCAAAGCTCTCCAAAGCCAAACTCACCACCAAAATGCTAAGTCAGTCTTCTCACACTCCTACTCAAACACAACCCTTATCTCTAAAATCTCCCAAATCTACCCTAAACCAAAGCCACCCACAACTCAACCCACAAAACCAATTCCTGTACCCCAAAAAACACCTCAAACCTTACCCAGTGATACACCCAGAAGGAGTAGAAGGGTGTTGAGGGTAGTAGAAGATGAAGAAGAGGATGATGACGAAGATTGTCTGCCAATCTCTGTTGTTCTCAACCTTAAAACACATGAGCACAGAAGTCAACAAGTGATTACACCTGACTTGCAAATGCAGATGGTGAAGGTAAAGATTGAAGTAGCAGAACAGCAGAAGCAGCATGATGAGCAGTTTCTCAACATGGTTGACAAGGATTTCCCTCAGTCGTCATCCATTCAAGAAATGAAGAAACAGACTCTGAGGTTGTACACTTTTAGACATACTTTTCAACATCAAAGATAAAGAGTGCGGATCTGGCAAGACCCCAAGGTAAGCTCTAGAATTCATAAGAAGAATATACCAAGTAGATATCATGGCCAAGTGAAGACGACCTTGAATGCTGCAATTACATTGGCCATGGTAATCTAACCCTGGGAAATCATTGAAGAATTCAAGAGAGCTCACAACTCCAAGACAACCCCTCAATCTATTCTTGAGAACAAAATGATCAAGAAGGGGTTGTTATACAAAAGACTTGAAGATCTTCAGAAGAGTGAACTCCCGTTGTTGCTTGAAGGCTCTCACCCTGATGAATTTGCTTACAGAGAGATAACAACTGTGGAGTTGAAAAATGGAAAGACAGTGAGATACCTGTCTGAGTATTATGTCCCAGAGTTCTTCTTCGAGGGAGAAGCAGAAGAACTCACCAAGGAGGAACAATCTGTGTCCAGTTTCCCAAGACAGAGTTCCCTTCCATACTAAGCCAATCAAAAGATTAGAAACCTTTTCCGGGCCTGTGCTTAACTGATTACCTCTAAAGCTGATCAAGAGGGTGTTTCTGCCAAGAATAAGTGGGATCATCAATAAGTTTAGAGGTTTTGGCTGCATTGGTTCAAGGGGAGTTTGTTGGACCAAAAGAACCATTGAGCCTGATGAGAAAAACCTCTAAGTCCCACAACCATTACAACTACTGAAGAAGATCACAACAGCTGAAGACATCAGCTGATTACAAAGTCTGAAGACAAAGTCTGAATGTAAACTACTGAAGAACAAAGACTGAAGACAAAGTCTGAAGCCATCAGATGAAGACAAAGTTTGAAAGTAAATTACTGAAGAACAAAGACTGAAGACTAAAGTGATCAGTAGTTGTCACAACAGTTGAAGTAATTAACTTGAGTAGTTGTGATGGTTTCCTTTCAGTACTTGTAATTTACTTTTCAGTAGTTATAGTTTCAGTAGTTGTAGTTCAGTAGTGTTATGTTTTTGTGAAAGCATTCTCTGAGATGTAATCAGTAGTTCAGAACAGTCTCAGTAGTTTGCATAGTTTTAGTAGTTTGAATAATTCTGTTAGATGTCATTATCAAGTGACATCAGCAGACGTCACATATCCTATATAAGGAATGTTGACCTAGTTGTAAAGTGTGACATTGAGCCACCACGAAAGTATACAAATGAAATATTTCTTTTGTAGAATTCTCTCTTTCTATAACCATGTACTCCTACATTGAATATCAATTGTGTTCTTGTGAATTGTTTAATTCGTTGTTCGAATTCCGCTGCAATATTCTCTAATTAATCAAACTTTGATCACTGATCCTAACAATTTTTGACACCTACTGACAACCAAGCCATCCAGAGCATCCAGAAACCCTATTCCAAGTTCATAGTTCGTATCTGATCATCTTCTACTCGTTCAAAATGTTTCTTTAATTGTTAGATTGATTGGGATTGCGTTCTCAATGATTGGATCGCCAATCAAATAGGATTCCACACTATTTGATCTGGTTTCACGCACTATCAGTTAGTACCCCGTACGTACACGGTCCTAACAAGTGGTATCATAGCCTTGGCTCGTGATTTTGCGTGTGATTCGATTAGTTTCAGTGTCAAAATCACGTTTTTCATTCAAAAGAGTCACATATTTTAGTAAAACAGTTTTTTTGACGTCTCTAGGTGTCAATGTTTACGTGTTTTTGTGTCAAAGTGTCAAAAACCTTCGATTTTGCAAAAACAGTAGCCTTCAGTCGCACGATTGACTCAATCACATGACTGAACTCAATCGCATCCCATCCGCACGATTCAACTCAGTTGCTCACTCATTGATACGACTTAACAACCCTATTCACTTGTCTCCAATCGCACACTCAATACGTACTATTGAATCCAATCATACGATTGAATTCATTCGCACCCCTCATTCGCACGAGTGATCCATACGTATAAGTCTATTCGCACGAGTGAGCTACTATAGTTTTAATGTTCAAAGGTTATAGAGAAGGAAGATCAGTGCTCTGTTTTTTTTGTCGGAAGAGACTCTGGTATACAGAACCTTCTGCTTCTGGAAAATGAAATTGGTAATCACAATAAACCACCTAAACTTATAACAATAGATGAGCACCCATAATGGAAACAAAGGTTCGAGATATATCTAAATGGAGTTGATCCAAATCTTTGGGAATCCATTAAGATAGGTTATAGTATGCCAGTTGGTGCTGATGGTGTTAAGGTAACTTTGGGAGGTATGGCTGACAGCCAGAAAGCTAAGTACAATGTTGAAAATAAGGTGTATGTTGTGTTCACTCAGTCGATACCGAAAGATATCTTTCATCAATTCTTTGAGAACAAACAAGCGAAAAAGTTATAGGAGGCTTTGGAGAAACGATATGGTGGGAATGCATCGTTTAAGACATTAAAGGCAAAGGATCTCAAGAAGGAGTTTGATAACTTCTCCTGAATAGGGAAAAAGAGTTTGGACGATATTATCGACAGATTCCACCATGTGATGAGTGAGCTGCATACTCCTGTGGTAACCACTTCTATGAAAGATAATATGTCAAGCTTTGCTGATGGTTTGCCGGATAAATGGGATTCGTTTGTGTCTAATCTGACACAGAAGAATATTCTTGCAAAATTAGTCATAAATGACTTCATACTGAAATTAAGGGAGGAGGAACTAGGATGATGTACAGGTCACAAAAAGGATCCTACGACCAGAATCCTTCACTTTATAACTCATCTCCCACTCCAACCACTTTAGGAGCACCACTTCAAACTGCCTTTGTGTCTAGTTCAGTAGCTCCTTCCCAAACCACAGCTTGAGGACCAGAAACGTCAAGGTCATCTACTACCCAATATATAGTGCCTCAAGCCAATGCTAATAAGTTGAAGACCGAGAATCTCGGGAATATCACTGTGGAAGTTGCAAAGGAGCACATGGATCTTCTGCCAGCTGTTGTCCATTCCTATGATGGTCTAGTTGCAGGGAAGAGTGGCACTTGTCATCTTGCAGATAAGATTACGAGCAGGTGGACGAAAATGAACTAGAGAGAATGGATATCATGTGGGCATTGGCTAGTGTTGTCAGAAGGGCGGAAAAATTTGTGAAAAAGACAGGACGGAACTTGGTAGCCACAAAAGACACAACCTTTGGTTTCGAAATAACCAAAGTTAGCTGCTTTAACTGTGGTGAAAAGGGGCATTTCAAACGTGAAAGTGTAAAGCCCAAAAAATAGGTAACGGAAATCCGTTTTCAATCTTTCACTGTCAAGACAAACCCACGAGTGGAGATACCTCTTCAAGCAAAGAGACAAAGGGCTTGACTGCTTAAGGTGATGAAGTACATGATTGGACCTGCAGTTTTGTGTCTCCGGGTGAATTAAAGATTGCATGTGTCAAGGGATTGGTTGATGGCTCGAGGAGTGAAGGTGAAATCATAGTTGAACAAGTAACGTCAGATAATGAAGAAGGTGTGAATCTGGTAAATTACTTGATTGAAGAACTCAGAATGACATGTTTAGAATCTCAAGCATTTGAAGAGTCTAACTCTACTTTGATGGCTAATTCAACTGATTCTTCACACGTAAGTACAAAAGACAAACTTTTTGAAAATCATGGTTGTATTGAATGTAACAAATTTAGAGAAAGAATTGATTTGAAATTTGCTAGGTTATTCGACCATAATGATAGCTTAGTAAAGGATTTATAACTGTGCACAGAAGCTAATGGTATATTGAAACAAAATAAGTGCAGCTATAAAGAAAAAATAGAACTTTTAGGTAAACTACTAAGTGAAACCAAGGTTGCTGCGTTTAATCAAGCCAATGATATAAAGTTTTTTTTGAATTATTTGCAAGAAACAAAGAAAGAAAATGCAGTTTTAGAAGTCAAAGTCAATTCTTTTAAATCAAAACTACACAGTTGGACGAGTTCTTCTCACATAGTACAACACTAAGTAAAAGAATGAAATAACGGGGAAGGGTTGGGTTACACAGTAGTTCCTCCACCACATGAGATCATGTTAAATACAAAATGTAGACTTGTAAATAACAACCAAATTAAGGGTCATGTGGTGTCCACTCCTCTGGTTAGTGATCCTGATTACACGGGTAAACCGATGAAATCTGTCACTAAACAGAAGGAGGCTACTTTGAAATCAAAAGGCAAGATGGCCGTTAAGAATTTAAATGATGCATTTAAAAGGGTTAATGTAAGGTCACGCTCACCAAAGTCTATTTCAGAACCCACACTAACTAAACCAGTTAACCACACACGTGTTAGTCATCAAAGCCCAACCATAAGGCATGTCAAAAATGTTCAAAACGTCAAATCAATTAATTTTGTTAATAAAAGTGATACATCTAAATGAGAATCGACTAAATCCAACTAGACAAATGTGACACCTGTATTACACTCAACCCCACATAAACAGTTTCCTCAACATGTAAAAGGGAGATCATGCTATAGTTGCTTAAAGAGAGGACACATCTCTTCTAATTGTCCTTATTATCAGACTCCCAGACAGAAAATTGAATTTTATGATATTAAACAATGTTTTTCGAAAAAGAGTTCTATTACTCAACCAAAGAAAATTAATGAACCTAAAGTTCAAACTGTAAGCCAGTCGTCTGTTGATCACAAACACACCTTACACAAAACTAGCTTATGGAAAGAAAAGTCATGTGCATTGTCTGATAATGAGAACAATAAGTAGAATGATAATGCCCTCACCCTCAATTGACAGTGGGTTGAGTTTATGATGTGTGATTTGTGACATCCGGTAAATTTCCGTTACCAAGCTCCGTTAGTTCCGTTAAGTCTTGTATACACGTGTCGTGAGCACACACTAGTTCTCGTTTAACGTTGGTGACCTAATAATAATGAATAATGTGAATTTGTTGTGAATCTAAGTGATTATGTGAGTATTGGGTTATGTTTATGCGTTTACACATTTATAAACGGTTACTTACAGAATTTATCGCGTAACGCGGAAACGTGCCTATTTATTCGTATGTCTTGTGTTTTTATAAAGATAAGATATATAATGAATTTCATAAGTTTATATCTTTATATTATGAAGTTAAAAACACTTTACAAAGAGTTTAAAGCCTAGTTTTTATAAAATACAAATTACAAGGGTTAAAAGGTTAATTAGGTAAATTAAAATTAAATAAAACAAAAACCCAAACCCTAATCCCACCATATCCCTCTCCATCTTCGATTTTCGACCAAGATCAAGCCTTAAACCTCGATTTTCATTCGATTACAGGTTATACAACACTTAGGAAGCATCGATTTCAAGCAATTACAAGTTTAAAGGTTAGATTTTTCATGTTTTGTGATGTTCTTCATTATGGCCGAACCCAAGATTCGAAATTGGTCCTTGTTGGGTCGAATTGGTTGTTGTTTGATGATGTTACATGTTAGTTAGATTGTATACATGTTAGTTAACGTCGATTATGCAAGAATTCTATGTTTTTAGTGGATTGATCATGAAATTGGTTATGAAGCAAACCCTAATTCGGGATTATTGTGATTATGCATGATGGATGATTGTTTGATGAATGTTTGATGATTATTGGGTTGTATGAATGTTATAATACGTTGATTATGCAAGAAAGTTGGGATTTTGATGCATTGTTCATAGGTTACTAAGAATAGTAACTTTATTTGGCATGTAATAGTGATCCAGTGATGGATTGATGTTATGGATGAGTTCATGATGATAATTAGATGATAGATTGTTGTTATGAATGCTAGAAATCTTTAATTTGATTATGTTGATCATAGCTTGCCAAAAGTAGAAACTTTTGTTTATGAAGGTTGTTAGATTGGATGTTTAAGTGTTGTTGATCACGTCTAGATGTTAGTATGAGCTTGAATTGGTATATTAGTGATGAATTGATGTATGCTTTGGATGTTTGATAGGTTTTGGGATATTCTTTCCCAAAAGAGAACTTTATTTGTGTAAACGTTGAAGTATGATGTTATGATCATGTTTGGGATGATAGGAACTTGCTATTATGTTCAAGGATGGATTCTAGTGTGATAGAACGTGTTAAATTAGTTGTATGGCATGTTTGGATAATCATGGGTGATAATTGGAATTGGTAATCATGTATGGTTTGGATGTTGTGTAGTAGTAGGACATCATGCTTGGGTCTGGTAATTGATTGTTGTGATGTTGTGAATGCAATGTATATGCTTAATGAATTTGGTTATGATCATTATACACGCGTGCGGATCTGAGGCCCCTACTTAGTAGGATTGGCAGGGTTTAGGATGTGAAGCCGTGAGTGGCTTCACATGGCATGTGATGAATGGTTGAACCTTTTATGGCATGTTAGTTGTATTGTAGCTAGTGGTTATGTTAATGTCCTAGATTCGCATGACTTGTATAGTACTTGATTGTATAATGATCTAAGTGATATATTTGGTTGATATAGCATATGTATGATACTATTTAAATGTTAATCATGTATGTTGTATGTGTTCATTGGCTTTATTTCAATTATAACCCATAATGTCACCAACGGGTCAAACGGGTCAACTAGGTCAAACGTGTCTATCTTTCTGGAAGCTTGAGTCTTTGGTTTTGGTATGATTAGGGTTTCACATGTCTTTTATTTACACGTACTTATGTACTCACATGATCTAGGTAACCTGTGAAGGTTGGCTATCCTCTCGTTTCTCAAAATAAACCCTAAGTACCTTTGCATACATCAGGTGAGTTCATGCCCCACTCTTTACTTAATATCTTTTGGGGGAGATAGCATACTGGTATTTATACGAACGCTTTCATTATTTAAGTTGTGTATAATATTAATATAGTGTTGTGTACCATGAGAAAAGTCCTCACACTTTTGAATTGTTAATATTAATAGCGGGGAAACTTGGGTAGTACTGCTGGGTCTGACGAGCCCCACCTGTGTGACTCGAGGTCAACCGGGTGCAATTTGTCCTATTGATCATTGTCACGACATGGTAAGTCGTGACAGGAGGCAACAACTATCACAGTCAGCTTCAATTGCAAAATCACTATGTATTAATATTTACTGATAATAGACTAGCTATCTATTACCATGCACTGCTTATATGTATCACAACTGTTTACATGTTTATTGAACTCAACTCTTGAACTCACCAACCTATGTGTTGACATTTTAGTATGCTTTTCTCAGGTCCTTAACTTGCTTGCCATAGGAGCACTGCACGGTTCACTGCATTTTAAGACACTTTGCTTCAAGACAAGTTGACATTTTAACAATTATGGTTTACTCTTTGGTTTGGCACTTGTTTTGCCATAAGTTATACTTTATTGACTTGGGTTGTTTTCAAAAACGCTTCCGCATTGTTTAAAGTTGCTATTTTGGTTAATTAAGTTTAAATTATGGCATTTAGAGTCGTTTTGAGTAACTATTTACTGTGATCCTGGTTTGTTCACACGCCTCGCGGTAAAACTCCGCAAGTGGATTTTGAGGGTGTGACAGATTGGTATCAGAGCCATTGGTTACAGGGAACTAGGTTGCATACACACTAGACTATAACCGCACACAGTTAATTAGTTACATGTGCCTTACTCTCATCTACTGTATACTCATTGGCATACACGTCACACTCTCTGCAGCATGGCATCGTCTTCAAGAGCTCCGGGTAAACGCCCGAATAACCTACACGATCTGAATCCCCACCTCCCGCACCTGTACCTGATGATGGATTCGATTGGCCCAGACTGGCTTATCCCCGAGAGGAGATTGACTGGGATCAACCATTCGCGTTGATGAAGCGTGACCCTCCGCGTGACTGGCGTTCTTATCCTAGGTTTGTTGACCACATCATGTTTAGGGAACGCGTACCTGTCTTAAAGCCAAGGACTAGGAACAATGCCAATCAACCCATGTTTTCACTCCCACGAACGGCGCAGTCCAACGAGCAATTGATTGCTGCACTAATGGCTGCATTGGATACTGAACAGCATCGTGTGAGACGACTCACGGGTGATGTCTGTACACTACAGCAAGAGGTGTACAACCTGAGACATCAATTGGACGAACTCAAGGAAGAACACGGGAAGACGCTGAACGGTTGTCACCATATGCAAGATGGTGTTATGGCACTCCAAGGACGCGTGACTGCTCGTGAACAGCGGGACGCCATAACCGATAATAGGATTGCCATATTAGAAGCTCAACTGACAGGATCAGTGATCACAAGTTTGATGTATCAGAATATAAAGCAGCGGAATACAAACACGAATTAGACAAATTGTAGCAAGCCAACGATATTTGTGAGCATTAAGATCGCATACAGTTATAGGGAGAGAATATGAATTTCTGATTTCTAGGAATGTTTATAGATGTAGAATATTTCTAATCGAATCAATCAATCATTCCATTCAATTGCTCATTTCGCTCAATGATTACAATAGGTTGTCACTCCTTATATAGAGTGCAACAGTCACTGCTGTTATCACGGAAAGTGACAACTGGCAGATCCAATACAGAAATAACTAAATCTTAACAAACTGCTGAAATGTTCACAACTACTGAGAACATATCAGCAAGTTAAGTACAAAATATAAAACTACTGAAACTACAACGACTGAAGAACAAGCTCTTCAGTCGTTTTACAAAACTACTGAAACAAAGAAAATAAAACTACTGATATCACAACTACTGAAGAAGTACTCTTCAGCAGTTGTGACAAACTACTGAGGCTTCAGTACTTGATCTTCAGACTTTGACCTTCAGGTGTTTCATCAGCTGATGACTTCAGTAGATATCATCAGCTGATGTCTTCAGTCTTTGTCTTCAGACTTTGTACATCAGTTGTTGATCTTCAGCACTTGTGAACTCTTCAGCTGTTGTTCTTCAGTACTTTGGTCTTTCAGCTTCAGCACTTGTGTTCTTCAGCTGTTGTACTTCAGCACTTTGGTTCTTCAGCTGTTAAGGTTCAGCACTTGTCAAACTACTGATGAGGCTTTCAGCAGTTGTTGTGATACCGTGTGGGACTTAGAGATTTTCTGATCTTGGCTCATTGGTTCTTTTGGTCCAACAAACTCCCCTGAACCACTGCAGCCAAAACCTCTAACTTATTTATGCTCCCACTTATTGATGGCAAAAATGTTGGTCTTTTTCCTTCTTGATCAGTAGAGAAGATGACCCATGTAAGCTCCGGCCTGGGAAGAACCTCAAATATTTGTTTGGCAGAGTATGAATGGGAACTCTGTTTTGGGGAGCAGGACACAGAGTTGTTATCCCATTCATGAGATTCACTTCCCCATAATGAGTCTGTACGACTCTCTTGTGTAGGCCTCAAGGAAGGTGATTTGTTCCTCCATGGTTAGCTCTTCAGCACCTCCTTCAAACAATGATTCGGCCCCTAATACTCAGACAGGTATTGGCATGTTTCCCATTCTTTAGCTCCACAGTTGTTATTATTCTGTAGGCAAACTCATCCGGGTGATTACCCTCTAGGAACAACTGGAGCTCATTTTTCCTGACTTCCTCAAGCCTCTTGTAAACTAACCCTTTTTCACTATTTTGTTTTCCAACATCTTCTGAGGGGTTAGATTAGCTTTGTAGGCCTTCTTGAAGTCTTCTAGGATTTCCCAGGGTGAAACTACAAAGACCAGAGAGATCACTTCATCTACGATCTTTTTCACCTGGCCAAGTATCTCCGAGGTATATTGTTTTATGAATTCTTTGAGAGACCCTGGGATCAGGCCAAATCCTCACTCTTTCTTTTTGATATTGAAAGGTATGCCTGAGAGTGTAAAGTCTGAGGGCTTGCTCCTTCATATTGATGATGGAAGATGTGGCTGCATAAGCTTTGTCAACTCTCTTCAGCAATTCCTCATCATGCTGTTTATGAAGCTCTTCTTCTTCTAGCTTCACTTTAACCATTTGTCTCTGGACTTCAGGAGTAATTGCTGAGGAGTGACTTGTGGCCTTAGGTAACTGAATCACAGCTGAGAGCGGCAGCCTGTCTTCTTCATCTTCGTCATCGTCTTCTAGCCTCAATATCCTTCTTTCTTCTTCAAGGGTATATCATCGGCTATGGGTTTTGAGGGTAAGGGAGTTGGTTTGGTGGGTTGGTTTTGGTGGTTTTTGGTGTGGAATGTTGACAGGCTGTTCTAGCATCCTTGAAGTGAGTGTGGCTTTTGATTGCTTGGCTAGCTCAGTCCTGCTCCAGCACCCGCTTCATTCAAAGCTTCAATGACCAGCCCCTTAGTATATACTTCAGATGAACAGATCTTGGTGGTGATTGCCAAGATACTATCCCTGGACCAAGCTTTGATTTCAATCATTGATCTTCCAAGATATTTTGCAATAAATCTTATCATGATTTCAAGCCTTTTCTTTCTAACACTTCAAACTTGCCCATCTGTCTGGATTTCTTCAATCTCTAGTCGTCGAATCTCTGAGTCAAGTATTGGTGTCATGGCCTTGCCTACAGCTGATCAATGATGTGTCCATTGATCTACTGTGTTCGGCATCAGCCTCTTTTATCAGTAGCTCCAAGGCTTTATCTTCAGCAATGTGCTCATCCGCACCTTTCTTTCGCTTGTAGGTGAGCATTGGTTGCTGTTCTTTCTCCTCCTCTTCCTCAGATCTTTTCCTCTTTCTTTCTTTCACTGCAGTACTCTCCCCCTTTTTGGTTGCATTGGAGGAAGGGGTTGGTACCGCAGAAAGAGTCTTGTGGACAGCAGCATCAACCAGGGGCTGTAATATTGAGGAAAGCCTCTCATCAAGGGCTTTGATCACTATATCAGTGATTATGGGGGTGATGAGAGGGAGGGAATTTTGGAGGATAGCACCTATTTGCTCAGGAGGGTTCTGTTCCTGAGAAGTAGGGCCTGAAGCAGAGGCGGGTGGTTGATTTTGGGGTGGCTCTGTGTTTGGGAAACCTTCAAGGGAAGGTGCCATCTGTGGGTGTATGATGGTGGCAGATGGACTTGCATCCTGAGACATCTTGGCCAGCAGCTCTTTGAGTCTGCTAACCTCATCCTCTAGAATGGTGTTTTGAGCAACTACATCATAGAAGAAGCTCAGGTCATCATCAGTTGATACTGAATCACCTGACCTCCTGCTTAGAGCAGGATTTACATGCGCTGGGTGTAGACCAGTAGGTGCATGTGCCCCTTGTGCTTGGTACGGGGGACTTCCAGCCTCAGGACAATGTCCATCATCAGCTGTTGCCTCTAGGGAGGTCTTAGCCATGTTACCAGCCTCACTCTGGTCATGTGCTGAGTCAGAGGAGGTGGCAGCCTCACTAGATATTCTAAGCTCCTTGTCTACACCAGGAGATAGAATTGGGAAACCCCTGTGCTGTGGGTTCTCAGGTGCAATGTCCTCCCCCTCAATTGTAGAGGTATTCCCAGTTGGAAGTGTTTCTGGGGAGGGGGTGAGGAGTGCAATTGAGTCAGCACTTGTGCAACTATTAAAGTTGGGCTGTGAGGGGCGGTTGTTTGGGGTAAGGAGGGTAGAAGCAGTGTGCACCTGGGGTGGATGGTGCTCTTCAATGGCAATCTCCTCAAGTGAGGAAGATCCCAGATAAGTAGGTGCCCCTTGGGTTGCTGCAGGCTCCTGTTGAGAGGAAGCCTGAGCGGCTGTGGCTGGAGGAGTCATTGTATCCACTAGGGGGTTGGACTAGTGGATATATCCTGCGTTTGTTGTGCAGGAGCATCCTCAGGGGACTCAATTCCCTGAGTAGCCATTTTGGGTTTCTTTTTGGTGGGTGGTGGGGACATTGGATTTGGAGGTGGTGGCTGTGGGTTCCAGCTGCGTGGGTTTTCGCAGCTTGGCAGCCAGTTTGAGTGTCCGGTCAGAGTTGTGCCGGGAGTATACTTCCGGCAGAACAGCCGTAGCAGGGACTCCCAAGCCAACAAGTCCCTCAGCATTAAGCTGGTCTATAATAATGGCCATGATGAACCGTGGATAGAGTATCCAACGGTTGGCAGTTAGTTTTTGAGCCATATCTTTGAGCTCTGAAAATATTAAGTCTGAAAAATTCAGTGGTTGTTGCTCAAGGATAGAATACATTACCTGCTGCCATTTGGTGGACATTTGATCCCAAGACGATGTCTTAGGGGCCAAACATACATTGACCATATGAAAGATCAGGCGCTCAGCGTCATTAAAGTGTTTCTTCATGATGGTGGTGGCACTGAGATCACCTTGATATCCATGCCGAGCAAATGATAGATCTATGGTGCCCTTCGGATATCCAGCAGGAGAGGTAGCATCACTCAGTTGAAGAATTTTACGGATTGTTGCAGGAGTAATCACTACTTCTTTGGTGTTGACGACTGACCGGAGGGATTGTGTGTGGCTCTCCTCAGTTGTAACAGTAATGTTCATCCAAAATTGGTTCAAGGATTCGGCATGTAAAACGGGGTTCAGAAGGAATGCCTTGTTGTATGGGGACTGAACCATAAGATCGATAGCAGCATCGAACTTAGTCTAGATCGGCGATTTGTGAGGTAGGCAACACAGTTGTGTCGCGGTTTAATTTGCATAGACGCCATGGAAGTTTTGGAGAGGAACGTTAGGTTGAAGAAGATGAAGCATGGAGAGCTCAGGTTAAGGGTATTTATAGGGTACGGTGTGAGGAACGACTAAGGATGTGGTGTTAGTCATCAGTTGTTTTAAACGACCGTTGACATGGTATTATCCTTTCAGACGTTGAAACAGCTGAAGTCGTGGGTTAGGTATTAGTAGTTTAGAAAACTACTGAAGACCGTGGTTTTGACTTCAGTGATTGAGATAACTGAGGACATGGTGTTTGTCATCAGTAGTTATAAAAACTACTGAAGACAGTGGTTTTGTCATCAGCTGTTGTAAACAGCTGAAGACTTGGTATTAGTCATCAGTAGTTATAAATACTACTGAAGACGTGTTTTGCTTCAGTTGTTTAAAATGAAACAGCAGTTGTACAAACGACTGAAGAGAAAGTTCTCTTCAGCTGTTTTCGTCAATTCTTAGCTTTTCAGCTGTTTCAAACTATCCTCAACACATTCATCAGTCTTTATGGCTGATTTCAGTTGTTTCATAGGACATCAGTACTTATCTTTTTACTGATTGCAGTAGTTATGACTGCATCAGTAGTTGTAACTACGTCAGTAGTCTAAAGCAGATGAGGTACTTCAGTACTTGTGAGACATTTAGCCTTCAGTGGTTATAAAAACTACTGAGGTTAAAAGAGCTCATCAGTACTTATATGGGACATGTACTTATGATCATCAGTAAGAGATCATCAGTAGTTGTCACCTATTCTAGCTGCAGCATACCAAGCCTTAACACCAGGTTTTGGAAAGTTGAACTATCCAAAGGCTTAGTAAAATGTCTGCAAGCTCATCAGCACTAGGCACAAACTTAGGATCAATCAGACCTTTTTCAAAACAATCCCTTATAAAATGATGTCTGATCTCTATATGTTTGGTCCTAGAGTGCTGGACTGGATTTTTGACAATGCAAAGAGCTGAAGCACTATCCATTAACAATGGAGTCTTAGTCTCTGTAATGCCATAATCCAAAAGTTGGTTTTGAAGCCAGAGTACCTGAGATGTACAGCTTGCAGCAGCAATGTACTCTGCTTCCGCAGTGGATGTAGCAACTGAGGTCTGTTTCTTGCTCTGCCAAGAAATCAAGCAGTTGCCTAGGAATTGACATCCACCAGAAGTTGATTTCCTGGTCAACTTACACCCTGCATAGTCACTGTCAGAAAAGCAACTAATTTACCAGAATGTCTGGTAGAATACCATAAACCTAGAGATGGAGTGCCTTGCAGATATCTAAAGATCCTCTTGACTGCAATCAGATGAGACTCTTTAGGTGCAGCCTGAAATCTAGCACAAACACATGTAGCAAACATAATATCTGGTCTAGAAGCTATTAAATACATCAAGGACCCAATCATACATCTGTAAAGTGTTTCATCAACCACTTTACCTTTCTGATCTGAGTCCAGTTGTGTGGTGCTGCTCATGGGAGTAGAACAGGGCTTACAGTTTTGTAAATCAAACTTTTGCAAAAGATCTTTTGTATATTTGGATTGATGAATAAAAATTCCATCAGCCTTTTGTTTGATTTGCAACCCCAGAAAGAACTGTAATTCACCCATGGCACTCATTTCAAACTTCTGTTGCATCAACTTTGTAAAGGCATGACACAACTTTGGATCAGAGGATGCAAAAATGATATCATCTACATAAATTTGAACAAGTAGATTATGCTGCCAGTTTTCTAATAAATAAAGTCTTGTCTATGGAGCCTCTAGTGAAATTGTTTTCCAGAAGAAAGTTTGATAATGTCTCATACCAGGCTCTGGGAGCTTGTTTTAACCCATAAAGAGCTTTATCAAGCTTATACACCCAATTAGGATGTTTATTGTCCTCAAAGCCTGGAGGTTGACATACATAAACCTCTTCTTTAACTTTTCCATACAAAAATGCACTTTTGACATCCATTTGAAAGACTTTAAGTTTTTGATAAGCAGCATAAGCTAAAAACAATCGAATTGCTTCCAGTCTGGCTACAGGGGCAAAGGTTTCATCATAATCAATACCTTCCTCTTGTGCAAACCCCTGAACAACCAGTCTGGCCTCGTTCTTAACAATAAGCCCATTTTCATCAGTTTTGTTCCTAAACACCCATTTAGTGCCTATTGCACACTTACCTGGAGGTAGAGGAACCAGTTCCCACACTTGCTGTTTCTTGAACTGAAGAAGCTCAAGCTGCATGGCATCAACCCATCCATTGTCCTTTAAAGCAATGTGATAATTCTTTGGCTCTTGCTGACTGATGAAGAGAGCATAAGAGCAGAAATTTGACAATTGACTTCTTGTTGATACTCCAGCAGTGATATCACCAATGATTTGAGACATGGGTGATTCTTCAGATCTTGATACACAATGAGATCTGTGCAAGTGTTTGTAGCCAGTTCAGCAGCAACGATGGTGATGGTGAATCATTTCCTTGAAACCATCAGTGGATGGTAATTCAAAGGAAGTTGAATTCGAAGAAATCTCATCAGCATTTGTTGTGGATGGTGCTACTGGCGCTACAGGAACATCAGGTCTAGTAGAGTCAGGCAGCTGATCACTAAACCTGAAGAGGTGAGTACTGCAATCATCATCATCATCAGCAGTACCACCAGGTGGTGAACTGTTGACAGGAGCAACACAGGAGTTTGATAGGAACATATTGCAGTATGTCCAGATCAAATAACTCCACAGGACTTTGTGGAATCTTGTCCTTTGGAGATTCATTAAACTTAACATGTAGAGTTTCTTCAACCATCTTTGTTCTGCAGTTGAAGACTCTGTATGCCTTGCAAGTAGATGAATACCAACAAAGTATCCTGCATCCACCTTAGGATCAAATTTGTGGAGTTGATCCTTTGTGTTGAGAATAAAACAGGGACACCCAAATGCTTTGAAAAATGAAATCAGAGGAGCCAAATGATGGAGAACTTCATATGGAGTCTTCATCAACCTCTGATTTACTAAAACTCTATTTTGCACATAACAAGCTGTGTTGACAGCTTCGGCCCAAAAGGTCAATGGCAAACCTGAGTCAGCCAGCATGGACCTTGCAGCTTCAATGAGAGTCCTGTTCTTTCTCTCCACTACACCATTTTGTTCTGGAGTCCTTGGAATGCTAAACTGCCTTTTGATTTCCTTTGAGAGATAGAAGTCATCAAGTGTATGATTTCTGAACTCAGTTCCATTATCACTCCTAATACACTTGACTGGAAGGGAATACTGCTTCTCAATGTACAGCACAAAGTGGATAATCTTCTGAGCAGCCTCATCCTTTGAATGTAGAAAGAAAGTCCATACAAATCTGGAGTAATCATCCACAATTACCAGACATTATTTCTTCTTTGCCATGCTCATTACTCTCACAGGACCAAATAGATCCATGTGCAGTAATTGTAAGCAGGCAGTGGACTTGGACACTTCAATAGGAGGAAATGAGACCTTGTGCTGTTTTCCTTTTAAACAAGCAGTGCAAGTTTCATCACAGTGGAACTCCTTTATTGGTAAGCCTCTGACTAAACTCTTGTGGCTAAGCTGATTCATGTTTTTAGATTAACATGACCAAGCCTCCTGTGCCACAGTTTAGATTCTTGAGAAGAAGCTTTGGAAAATAGGCAAGGATTGCCTTTGAGATCTATCTTCTTAGAGAGATCTAAGGCATACACTCTTCCTGTCCTGTTGGCTTTCAGGAGAGTGTGATCATCCAACACCTTGTCAATCAAGGGCAAAACTTTGGATGACAGAATCCTACAGTTTTGACTTGTGAAAAGGGCAACATGGCCTTTATCACACTTTGACTGACACTCAAGAGGTTGTACTTGAGATTTTCCACATGATTAACATCATCAAATTTGATTTCTCCATTGGAGACAAAGCCCTTACCGATGATGTAACCCCTAGCATCATTGCCAAAAGAGACAAATCCCTTCTTTCCTTGAGAGTAGTCATGAAAAGAGAGATGTTCCCAGTCATGTGCATAGATCCCCCACTGTCTACATACCAGATGCTACTTTGGCATGTTGAAGAACCCTGCAATAATAACAATCAGTTAGTTTTAGAGACCCAACCTTTTTGGTTTTGGGCCTGGTCTCATCAATAGATGGTAAACTAGCATGTTTATTTGTAACAACAGCCTGAGAAGAAGAAGATGGTGCAGAAGAGGAGTCCTTTGGCTTAGACCTCCTTTTCTGTGGTTTCAACATAGGAGAATCTAGTTGGTTAACTCTACCCAACAGATGTTGTACCATCATCACCAGCTGTGTCTGATTTTGTGATAAAGCTTTCAGCTCATCAGACACATTGCTAGTGGAGTTAGATAAGGTCCTATGTTGCACCTTCTTCTTTTGAGCACCCTCAGCTGTCACCTGTTTAACCCCTTCCTTTTTGAATTGCTTTAAGGACTTAAGGGTTACAGGATTTGATGTTGCTGATACAAATGTGGTCTCAAACTCATTTTTCATTTTTACCATTTTCTTATTAATTTCTTCTTTTTGTTTGAGTTTGGAACCTCTTTTGTACCAACAATCATCTGTAAGATGATTGAACAAACCACATATTTCACATGGTTTCTTCTTCATCTTAGGTTGATCATCAACTAAAGATGGTGAAGCAACAGAAGACTTGTTCTTCAATGCTTTGGAAGCATTGGTTGCTTTCTTGACATCCTCTTTAGTAGCTTCAAACTCCTTCTACTGCTAGTTTTCTTCTCTTCAGTGCTGACAGCAGTTGAAGTTTGAACTTCAGGTGTTAAATCCTGCTCTCCAGTCCTTTCAGGACCTTCAGGATTACTCCTGAGTTGATCAACTTATTGATCATGTGAATGTCAGCATTTTGACCATCAACATCAGCTGATAGGTTCAAGGAGGACTTGATGCTGACTGCTACTTCTGATTGTGCTGTATGAAAGGTAGATCACATGATTTGATGGATTGGTTATCACTCTCACCATCAGATTCTACCTCTGCTCTTGGGGTAAAATCTGTAGGTGGAGCAGTGTGATTGTAACCAATTCCAAACTTCACATTTGAAGCAGATTGCTTACTAAGAAGCATTTCAAAACCTTTGCATGATTGTACCCATCTATCACACTCGACCTGGGTAACTGCAAGGGTTTCTTTGAGATCTTTGTACTTCTCTAGAAGTACATCTTCTCTAGCCTTATCATCAATTATTTTGCAATTCAGTTTATAAACCTCATCATTTTTATCTTTGAGCACAAACTCAAACTCAGCTTTGTTTTGGAAATTATTTGTTCTAGCTCAATGTTCTTATTAATTAAAGCTACATTTGCTTCTCTAATGGAAGCAAATGCTGCTATGCATTGTTCAGAACATAATTTGGCTTTTGCCTCAGAGGATACCTGTGATACCTGAGGTGTAGAGGCATTGGAGGATGAAGTATTAGCAGACTCCAAAGCCATAAGAGCTAGATTCCCAAAGGGACTGTCACCACCATGTTGACCAGCACCTGAGAACAGTTGATCATGACCAGACAAGTCATCTGGTAAACTGCTCCAGTCAACAACTCCTGGGGTGAAGAAGTTGTGTTGTTGAGATGAAGGTTGTTGATGAGATAGGGAAGGCTGAGGTTCTGGTAATGCATGAGGTTGTGGTGTCATAGGAACTTGAACTTGATTTGACTGAGGCATGTAATAACCAGGGTACTGATATGGCATTTGGCCCTGAGGAACAAAATATGCCGGAGATTGTTGTTGAGGATGATGACTAGATGTTACAGGATGTTGCCCTCTGTTTTGTTGACTATTGCCAGGAAAAGTCACAAAGGGTGCAGTAGAGTTTGATCCAGTTGATCTACACTCTCTTGCAAAGTGTCCAAGCCGTTGGCATTTGTGACACCTCAACTTGCTCTTGTCAAAACCAACTTTGGTTTTGCCAGAGAGTCCTGGGAATTTTCTTCCAGTTCTTTTGTAGAACTTCTGAGATCTGATATTTATCAAGGCCATTTGGCTCAAAATATCCATCTCTTCTAAGTCATCATCTGCAATCCCCTTGAGATCATCCATAATGAAACATAAATTGTCATTATTACATCCAGTGAACTGACCATCAACACTTACAAATGCAGAGTTAGAAGTGCTCGAAGAGAAATTAATATGCTCATCATACTGGCATTCAGATGAAGCATATTCTGACTCATGACCCACCAAGGCAGTGTTGCCTTGATAAAGTCTTCAGTGAGCTTTCCAGATGAAGACAGCTTTCTCTTCTGTTCTATCTCTCTCTCAAAAGTGAGCAATTTCCCATGGAGTTGGGTGAGAGATAGTTTGTCCAAACTTGCACTGGAGCGTAGGACAATAGTATATGTGTCCCATCTCTCAGGCAGTGATCTGAGAAATCTGTTATTCATCTGAATATTGGTGTATTCAAGTTTGACCATTTTTAGTTCAGAGATCAAACAAGAAAACCGCTCATATTGTTGAGTCAGTGTCTCACCCTTTCTATGAGAGAATGTCTCATATTGTTGGGCAAGAATTTCTCTATTATTTGCCAAGACCTCATCTGTTCCTCCAAATTGTTCTTTCAAAGCAATCCAGAGGTCATGGGCAGTTTCATGATGCATTAGCCCAGAATAGATTTCATTGGGCAAAGCCATGGCCAGAATTCCATGGGCTTTTGCATCAATCTCAAGCAACTTTTTATCCTCATCTGAATATTGCTCCCTCCTCTTCGGAACCATTTGATTGGTTTCCGGGTTATTCACCATAGGCTTGTGTGGACCATGTACCACTGATGTCCACACCCTGCGCTGTTAACAGACAGGTGATGGAGCATACGTCTTTGCCATATGTTATACTCATTCCTAACCAGCATAGGAGGCTTGGTTGAGGAACCAGTATTGTGAGGATCATTGGAGGGAGTGGTCATTTTCAGTTCAAAAACAGTTTAGTTCAAGTTTTTTTTTTTTTTTTTTTTTAAAAAAATTTTAGATAAACCACAACAAACTCAATGAGAACCAAGAAAAAGATCTCAGGATGAATGAGCAGAGATATAGAAAATTCAATCTCTATAACCGTTTCTTGCAAAAACAAAAGCTAATTCAATCAAACTTGGATCTTGAATAGCAGTTTCAATGATCAATTATTAGATCGATCAATGATTAACCTGCTCTGATACCATTTGACAGGATCAGTGATCACAAGTTTGATGTATCAGAATATAAAGCAGCGGAATACAAACACGAATTAGACAAATTGTAGCAAGCCAACGATATTGTGAGCATTAAGATCGCATACAGTTATAGGGAGAGAATATGATTTCTGATTTCTAGGAATGTTTATAGATGTAGAATATTTCTAATCGAATCAATCAATCATTCCATTCATTGCTCATTTCGCTCAATGATTACAATAGGTTGTCACTCCTTATATAGAGTGCAACAGTCACTGCTGTTATCACGGAAAGTGACAACTGGCACATCCAATACAGAAATAACTAATCTTAACAAACTGCTGAAATGTTCACAACTACTGAGAACATATCAGCAAGTTAAGTACAAAATATAAAACTACTGAAACTACAACGACTGAAGAACAAGCTCTTCAGTCGTTTTACAAAACTACTGAAACAAAGAAAATAAAACTACTGATATCACAACTACTGAAGAAGTACTCTTCAGCAGTTGTGACAAACTACTGAGGCTTCAGTACTTGATCTTCAGACTTTGACCTTCAGGTGTTTCATCAGCTGATGACTTCAGTAGATATCATCAGCTGATGTCTTCAGTCTTTGTCTTCAGACTTTGTACATCAGTTGTTGATCTTCAGCACTTGTGAACTCTTCAGCTGTTGTTCTTCAGTACTTGGTCTTTCAGCTTCAGCACTTGTGTTCTTCAGCTGTTGTACTTCAGCACGTTGGTTCTTCAGCTGTTAAGGTCTTCAGCACTTGTCAAACTACTGATGGGCTTTCAGCAGTTGTTGTGATACCGTGTGGGACTTAGAGATTTTCTGATCTTGGCTCATTGGTTCTTTTGGTCCAACATCACTGCAGCACTCCAGATTGCTATAGCCTGCTCCTGCTCCTTCCGCAAACTCTGAGGATGAGGAGGATCCCGAGGAGGGACCCGAGGAAGAGGAACCGGAGGAGATGAGGATGATAGTGACGGGTCAGACATTGTCGATTGATTTCTTTATAGGACTTAGACTACGTAGTGTTTTCTTTTTGAAACCTATGTGGGAAGGGTGTTTTCCCCACACGAACGACAAAACTTCAATTTTGACATTGCTAAATACATTGTGACTTATGCAATTTATTTACTTTGGTTATTATTTTTGTTATGAATGTTGTGGTTGTGATGATACGTTATTTCTTTCATTACTGTTTACTACGCTTCAATGAGTTAAATGTGTATGATGTTACTCATTATTGTTTGTGGATATAAAGCGAAAAGATGGACGCTCGTGGACGTGGACGTGGACGTGGTCGGTGGACGTGGACGTGGACGTGGCACCGAGAACAGGGTGGTGGTGCTATTAACATGACTCCTGCGGAATTGGCTGCTCTAATTAATGAGCATGTTCAGGCGGCAGTGGCTGCTGCCCACGCGGGTCCCCAGCAGTTAAACAATGACAGAAAAAAAATCTGATATCCTTTATAACTGTAGGGGATGTTTGATTATGTGTGTTGTGTTAAAACAGGACACCATGTGTACGTACAAGTCCTTCATGGACTGTAAACCACACACCTACAGCGGTACAGAGGGTGTTGTAGGGCTAGTACGCTGGTTTGAGAAGACTGAGTCCGTTTCTTCAAATGTAACTGTCCCCACCGGCGGACCAAGTAAGTATGCCACTGGGACTTTGGAGGGTGCTGCTCTGTCTTTGTGAACGCGCAAGTCCAGATGCTTGGACAGCGATGGCAAATGGACTCCCCTGGAATGAGTTCACGGATCTGATGATCGAGGAGTACTGTCCTCGAAACGAGGTTCAAAAGTTGGAGATGGAATTCTGGCAGCTTAAGATGAAGGGTTCAGAAATTGAGGCTTACACGACCCTTACTCATGAGCTGGCTACATTGTGTCCAGGAATGGTTAATGAGACACATAAGAGAATCGAGCACTACATACGAGGATTGGTGCCTGAAATCCAAAGTATGGTAACAGCTTCTAACCCGACTACGATTCAGCAGGCCATCCAAATTGCCCATAGACTTACCGATCAGGCGGTAGAACAAGGGCGGTTACCCAAACGGGGCGCTGTGGTGAGCGTGCCCGACAACAAAGAAGTGGGATGCTCCCAGCAACACAATAACAACAACATCATCATCGTCTGGAGGTCAACAACAATCCCAACAGCAGCAACAACCAGTTCAGCAGCAGAGCAGCGGCGGTTCGATAATAACCGCAATTTCAACCAAACTGCCCCAAATAACCAAGGACCCAGCGTTACGGTGGCAACATCCCCAATGCCCACGGTGTAACTACCACCATGTGGGACGTGTGATGCTTCAAGTGTCACGTTGTGGAAAGATTGGACACGCTGCGAAGGATTGCCGTGGTGAACTAATGAAGAGGCCACAACAATCTCAAGAACCCCCAAGGGTTGTTTTGAGTGTGTGCAAAGAAGGGCATTACAAACGAAACTGCCCACAACTAAGAAGGAACGGAAATGGCAACAACAACAACAACAACACCAACAATCATGGGAACAACAACAACATGGCAATAATAACAACAATGTGGAAATGGCACTGGAAATGGTGGCAAGAGATAGAGCCAAAGGAGAGCCTTCGTCATTGGCTCAGTGAGGCTCTAAATGATCCCACAACTGTTACTGGTAGATTCCCTGTAAATGGTTGTTTTCGCTACGGTACTATTTGATACTGGAGCCGATAGGAGTTTTGTGTCCTTAAATTCTGTAGTCTTTTAAGTGATATACCCTCTGCTTTAGAATCTAAGTAAACTGTGGAATTAGCCGACGGTAAACAAATCCATGTAACGCATATCCTTAAGGACTGTAGAATAGAATTTGCTGGTCATACGTTCGCTATAGATCTCATGCCTGTTACGCTGGGGAGTTTTGATGTTGTGATAGGCATGGATTGGCTCTCTAGCACAAGCGGAAGTCATATGTCACGAGAAGATTATACGGATCCCGGTGGTGATCAAGTTCTTACCGTAAAAGGTGATAGAGTGGTGCTGTGATAGGCATCATCTCGTATATAAAGCTCAAAATTGTTACGGAAGGGCCGCGTGGCTATCCTAGCACTTGTAACCGATAAGCAAAAGGAAGAAAAGAGAATGGAGGATATTCCCATAGTACGCGACTTTCCGGAGGTGTTCCCAGAAGATCTTCCTGGATTACCACCGCACCGTCAGTGGAATTCCAGATTGAGTTGACTCCCGGCGCAGCTCCGATGCTAGAGCACCTTATCGATTAGCACCAAACGAACTACAGGAGATGTCGTCACAACTTCAGGAGCTTTTGGATAAGGGTTTTATTCGACCTAGTACATCACCTTGGGGAGCTCCTGTACTCTTTGTTAAGAAGAAGGATGGCACATTCCGGATGTGCATCGATTATCGAGAGTTAAACAAAGTACAGTTAAGAACCGATACCCTTTACCTCGTATCGACGACTTGTTCGATCAGCGTCAGGATCAAGCTATTACTCGAAGATTGACTTGAGGTCTGGTTATCATCAACTCGGAGTTCGAGAAGAAGACATTCCCAAGACTGCATTTCGTACTCGTTATGGTCATTATGATTCTTGGTCATGCCTTTTGGGTTGACTAATGCACCTGCTGTGTTCATGGACCTCATGAACCGCGTGTGCAAACCTTATCTGGATCGTTTTTCATTGTGTTCATCGATGATATATGATATACTCTAGGACCAAGGAGGAGCATGAAGAACACTTACGAATGATCTTGGAACTGTTGAAAAATGAGCAACTGTATGCTAAATTCTCAAAGTGTGATTTTTGGATAAGAGAGGTACAGCGCCTAGGTCATATTGTTAATGAGAAAGGATACACGTTGATCCTGCCAAAATTGAGGCGATAAAGATTGGACTACACCCAAACACCAAGCGAGATAAGACAATTTCTAGGATTAGCAGGATATTACCGCCGATTCTAGAAGGATTTTCTAAGATCGCACAACCTCTCACAGCCTTGACTCACAAAGGAACGACATACAAATGGGCTGAGAGTCAAGAATCAGCTTTCCAATTATTAAAACAAAAACTCTGTACTGCCCCAATATTAGCATTACCCGAGGGAACAGATGACTTTGTGGTGTATTGCGATGCATCCATTCAAGGATTGGGTTGTGTCTTGATGCAACGAGACAAGGTGATAGCCTACGCTTCGAGACAACTAAAGGTTCACGAGAAGAACTATACTACCCATGACTTAGAATTGGGTGCAGTAGTTTTTGCCTTAAAGATTTGGAGACATTATTTGTACGGTACCAAGTGCACTATCTACACCGATCATAAGAGTCTTCAACATATCTTTGAGCAAAAAGAGTTGAATATGAGGCCGCGTGGCTATCCTAGCACTTGTAACCGATAAGCAAAAGGAAGAAAAGAGAATGGAGGATATTCCCGTAGTACGCGACTTTCCGGAGGTGTTCCCAGAAGATCTTCCTGGATTACCACCGCACCGTCAAGTGGAATTCCAGATTGAGTTGACTCCCGGCGCAGCTCCGATTGCTAGAGCACCTTATCGATAGCACCAAACGAACTACAGAGTTGTCGTCACAACTTCAGGAGCTTTTGGATAAGGGTTTTATTCGACCTAGTACATCACCTTGGGGAGCTCCTGTACTCTTTGTTAGAAGAAGGATGGCACTTCCGGATGTGCATCGATTATCGCAGTTAAAAAGTAACAGTTAAGAACCGATACCCTTTCCCTCGTATCGACGACTTGTTCGATCAGCGCAAGGATCAAGCTATTACTCGAAGATTGACTGAGGTCTGTTTATCATCAACTCGGAGTCGAGAAGACATTCCCAAGACTGCATTTCGTACTCGTTATGGTCATTATGAGTTCTTGGTCATGCCTTTTGGTTGACTAATGCACCTGCTGTGTTCATGGACCTCATGAACCGCGTGTGCAAACCTTATCTGAATCAGTTTGTCATTGTGTTCTCGATGATATACTGATCCTCTAGGACCAAGGAGCATGAAGAACACTTACGAATGATCTTGGACTGTTGAAAAATGAGCAACTGTATGCTAATTCTCAAAGTGTGATTTTTGGATAAGAGAGGTACAGCGCCTAGGTCATATTGTTAATGAGAAAGGAATACACGTTTATCCTGCCAAAATTGAGGCGATAAAGAATTGGACTACACCCAAAACCAAGCGAGATAAGACAATTTCTAGGATTAGCATATTACCGCCGATTCATAGAAGGATTTTCTAAGATCGACAACCTCTCACAGCCTTGACTCACAAAGGAACGACATACAAATGGGCTGAGAGTCAAGAATCAGCTTTCCAATTATTAAACACAAAACTCTGTACTGCCCCATTAGTGCATTACCCGAGGAACGATGACTTTGTGTGTATTGCGATGCATCCATTCAAGGATTGGGTTGTTGTCTTGATGCAACGACATAGTCGAGGTGATAGCCTACGCTTCGGACCACTAAAGTTTCACGAGAGAACTATACTACCCATGACTTAGAATTGGTGCAGTAGTTTTTGGCCTTAAAGATTTGGAGACATTATTTGTACGGTACCAAGTGCACTATCTACCCCGTCATAAGAGTCTTCAACATATCTTTGAGCAAAAAAGTTGAATATGAGGCCACGCGTGCTATCCTAGCACTTGTAACCGATAAGCAAAAGGAAGAAAAGAGAATGGGAATATTCCCGTAGTACGCGCCTTTCCGGAGGTGTTCCCCAGAGATCTTCCTGATTACCACGCGCACCGTCACGTGGAATTCCAGATTGAGTTGACTCCCGGCGCAGCTCCGATTGCTAGAGCACCTTATCGATTAGCAACCAAACGACTCCAAGTTTTGTCGTCACAACTTCAGGAGCTTTTGGATAAGGGTTTTATTCGACCTAGTACATCACCTTGGGGAGCTCCTGTACTCTTTGTTAGAAGAAGGATGCACATTCCGGATGTGCAATCGTTATCGAGAGTTACACAATAACATTAAGAACCGATACCCTTTACCTCGTATCGACGACTTGTTCGTCAGCGCAAGGATCAAGCTATTACTCGAGATTGCTTGAGGTCTGGTTATCATCAACTCGGAGTTCGAGAAGAAAACATTCCCAGACTGCATTTCGTACTCGTTATGGTCATTATGAGTTCTTGTCATGCCTTTTGGGACTAATGCACCTGCTGGTTCATGGACCTCATGAACCGCGTGTGCAAACCTTATCTGGATCAGTTTGTCATTGTGTTCATCGGATGATATACTGATATACTCTAGACCAAGGAGGAGCATGAAGAAAACTTACGAATGATCTTGGAACTGTTGAAAAATGAGCAACTGTATGCTAAATTCTCAAGTGTGATTTTGTGGATAAGAGAGGTACAGCGCCTAGGTCATATTGTTAATGAAAGAATAGGAATCCAATGCGGTCACTTTGAGACTCAACAAATGCAGGCATAAAGACATGTGGAACTACACCATCAAGCACCAGCAATCGAAATAAAGACATTTCTAGGATTAGCAGATATTACCGCCGATTCATAGAAGGATTTTCTAAGATCGCCCAACCTCTCACAGCCTTGACTCACAAAGGAACGACATACAAATGTGCTGAGAGTCAAATCAGCTTTCCATTATTAAAACAAAAACTCTGTACTGCCCCAATATTAGCTTACCCATGGTAACAGATGACTTTGTGGTGTATTGCGATGCATCCATTCAAGGATTGGGTTGTGTCTTGATGCAACGAGACAAGGTGATAGCCTACGCTTCGAGACAACTAAAGGTTCACGAGAAGAACTATACTACCCATGACTTAGAATTGGGTGCAGTAGTTTTTGCCTTAAAGATTTGGAGACATTATTTGTACGGTACCAAGGCACTATCTACACCGATCATAAGAGTCTTCAACATATCTTTGAGCAAAAAGAGTTGAATATGAGGCCGCGTGGCTATCCTAGCACTTGTAACCGATAAGCAAAAGGAAGAAAAGAGAATGAGGATATCCCGTAGTACGCGACTTTCCGGAGGTGTTCCCAAAGATCTTCCTGGATTACCACCGCACCGTCAAGTGGAATTCCAGATTGAGTTGACTCCCGCGCAGCTCCGATGCTAGAGCACCTTATCGATTAGCACCAAACGAACTACAGGAGTTGTCGTCACAACTTCAGGAGCTTTTGGATAAGGGTTTTATTCGACCTAGTACATCACCTTGGGGAGCTCCTGTACTTTTTGTTAAGAAGAAGGATGGCACATTCCGGATGTGCCATCGATTATCGAGAGTTAACAAAGTAACAGTTAAGAACCGATACCCTTTACCTCGTATCGACGACTTGTTCGATCAGCGTCAAGGATCAAGCTATTACTCGAGATTGACTTGAGGTCTGGTTATCATCAACTCGGAGTTCGAGAAGAAGACATTCCCAGACTGCATTTCGTACTCGTTATGGTCTTTGAGTTCTTGGTCATGCCTTTTGGTTGACTAATGCACCTTCTGTGTTCATGGACCTCATGAACCGCGTGTGCAAACCTTATCTGGATCAGTTTGTCATTGTGTTCATCGATGATATACTGATATCTCTAGGACCAAGGAGAGCATGAAGAACACTTACGATGATCTTGGAACTGTTGAAAAATGAGCAACTGTATGCTAATTCTCAAAGTGTGATTTTTGGATAAGAGAGGTACAGTGCCTAGGTCATATTGTTAATGAGAAGGAATACACGTTGATCCTGCCAAAATTGAGGCGATAAAGAATTGGCTACACCCAAAACACCAAGCGAGATAACAATTTCTCAGGATTAGCAGATATTACCGCCGATTCATAGAAGGATTTTCTAAGATCGCACCACCTCTCACAGCCTTGACTCACAAAGGAACGACATACAAATGGGCTGAGAGTCAAGAATCAGCTTTCCAATTATTAAAACAAAAACTGTACTGCCCCAATATTAGCATTACCCGAGGGACACAGATGACTTTGTGGTGTTTGCGATTCATCCATTCAGGATTGGGTTGTGTCTTGATGCAACGAGACAAGGTGATAGCCTACGCTTCGAGACAACTAAAGGTTCACGAGAAGAACTATACTACCCATGACTTAGAATTGGGTGCAGTATTGTTTTGCCTTAAAGATTTGGAGACATTATTTGTACGGTACCAAGTGCACTATCTACACCGATCATAAGAGTCTTCAACATATCTTTGAGCAAAAAGAGTTGAATATGAGGCCGCGTGGCTATCCTAGCACTTGTAACCGATAAGCAAAAGGAAGATAAGAGAATGGAGGATATTCCCGTAGTACGCGACTTTCCGGAGGTGTTCCCAGAAGATCTTCCTGGATTACCACCGCACCGTCAAGTGGAATTCCAGATTGAGTTGACTCCCGGCGCAGCTCCGATTGCTAGAGCACCTTATCGATTAGCACCAAACGAACTACACGAGTTGTCGTCACAACTTCAGGAGCTTTTGGATAAGGGTTTTATTCGACCTAGTACATCACCTTGGGGAGCTCCTGTACTCTTTGTTAAGAAGAAGGATGGCACATTCCGGATGTGCATCAATTATCGAGAGTTAAACAAAGTAACAGTTAAGAACCGATACCCTTTACCTCGTATCGACGACTTGTTCGATCAGCGTCAAGGATCAAGCTATTACTCGAAGATTGACTTGAGGTCTGGTTATCATCAACTCGGAGTTCGAGAAGAAGACATTCCTAAGACTGCATTTCGTACTCGTTATGGTCATTATGAGTTCTTGGTCATGCATTTTGGGTTGACTAATGCACCTGCTGTGTTCATGGACCTCATGAACCGCGTGTGCAAACCTTATCTGGATCAGTTTGTCATTGTGTTCATCGATGATATACTGATATACTCTAGGACCAAGGAGGAGCATGAAGAACACTTACGAATGATCTTGGAACTGTTGAAAAATGAGCAACTGTATGCTAAATTCTCAAAGTGTGATTTTTGGATAAGAGAGGTACAGTGCCTAGGTCATATTGTTAATGAGAAAGGAATACACGTTGATCCTGCCAAAATTGAGGCGATAAAGAATTGGACTACACCCAAAACACCAAGCGAGATAAGACAATTTCTAGGATTAGCAGGATATTACCGCCGATTCATAGAAGGATTTTCTAAGATCGCACAACCTCTCACAGCCTTGACTCACAAAGGAACGACATACAAATGGGCTGAGAGTCAAGAATCAGCTTTCCAATTATTAAAACAAAAACTCTGTACTGCCCCAATATTAGCATTACCCGAGGGAACAGATGACTTTGTGGTGTATTGCGATGCATCCATTCAAGGATTGGGTTGTGTCTTGATGCAACGAGACAAGGTGATAGCCTACGCTTCGAGACAACTAAAGTTTCACGAGAAGAACTATACTACCCATGACTTAGAATTGGGTGCAGTAGTTTTTGCCTTAAAGATTTGGAGACATTATTTGTACGGTACCAAGTGCACTATCTACACCGATCATAAGAGTCTTCAACATATCTTTGAGCAAAAAGAGTTGAATATGAGGCAGCGACGTTGGGTGGAACTACTAAATGATTATGATTGCGCAATTAAGTATCATCCGGGAAAGGCGAACGTAGTTGCCGATGCTTTAAGCAGGAAGGAAACAGCTAAACCCTGACGGGTGCGAGCTTTACAGCTTACTATCAGTACCCAACTGCCCGAACAAGTTAAGGAGGCACAAATGGAAGCTTTAAAGGTGGAAAATATTGGTTCTGAATTGTTAAGGGGAATGGATAAGCAGCTAGTGATGAAAAAGGATGGAATTCGGTATTTCATGGATAGACTTTGGGTGCCTGTTCATGGAAATCTGAGAGATTTGGTTATGAGCGAGGCACACAAATCTAAGTATTCTATACATGCTGGATCCGACAAGATGTACCATGACCTAAAGGCTCACTATTGGTGGCCTAACATGAAAGCGGATGTAGCTACGTACGTGAGCAAGTGTTTGACCTGCTCGAAGGTGAAAGTGGAATATCCAAAACCATCCGGACTATTACAACAACCCGAGATTCCAATGTGGAAATGGGAACAAATCTCCATGGACTTTATTACTAAACTACCCCGGACTAGTACTGGTTGTGACACGATATGGGTTATTGTGGATCGATTGACAAAGTCTGCTCATTTCCTTGCAATAAAGGAAACCGACAAGATGGAGAAGTTAACTCGCCTGTACCTCAAGGAGATCGTCTCGAGACATGGGGTACCGATCTCAATTATCTCCGACCGTGACGCTCGTTTCACGTCACATTTCTGGCAATCATTGCAGAAATCCTTGGGTACACGTTTGGATATGAGTACTGCATATCATCCACAGACGGATGGTCAGAGTGAGCGTACTATACAGACGCTGGAGGATATGCTACGTGCTTGTGTGATTGACTTCGGGAATAACTGGGAAATTCACCTGCCATTGGTGGAATTCTCTTATAACAACAGTTATCACACTAGTATACAAGCAGCACCTTTCGAGGCGTTGTATGGGAGAAAATGTCGATCACCGGTTTGCTGGGCAGAAATTGGTGATAGTCAGATAACAGGTCCCGAGTTAATTCATGAGACGACTGAGAAAATTATACAGATACGGAACCGTATGGCTGCAGCGCGAGACAGGCAAAAGAGTTATGCTGACAAGAGACGGAAACCCTTAGAGTTTCAGGTTGGTGACAAGGTTTTGTTGAAAGTCTCACCATGGAAAGGCGTAGTTCGGTTTGGTAAACGAGGAAAACTAAATCCGAGGTACGTTGGACCATTTTAGATTGTGGAAGAGTAGGTCCAGTAGCCTATCGATTAGCCCTACCTGATTCGCTGAGCGGAATTCATGATGTATTTCACGTGTCAAACTTGAAGAAGTGCATAACTGATGAAACGACGGTCGTACCACTAGAAGAAATTCAGGTGGATGAACAATTGCGTTTTATTGAGGAACCAGTGGAGGTGATGGACCGTGAGGTGAAAACACTTAAGCAAAGCAAGATACCTATTGTTAAAATCCGTTGGAATTCGCGACGTGGACCGGAATTCACATGGGAACGGGAAGATCAAATGAAGCTTAAGTACCCTCAACTATTCGAAGGAACGATGCCAGCAGACGAAGGTATTGATTTAAATTTCGGGACGAAATTTCTTTCAACATGGGGATGATGTGGCAACTCATCCAAAACTCACACGATTTCGATTTCTGTGTGCCAATGCAGTAGACCAGTGATGGAAACCAGGGATAGAACACTCTCACCATGTAACGCAATTTTCGGGACGAAAATTCTTTCAACATGGGGATAATGTGACATCCGGTAAATTCCCGTTACCAAGCTCCGTTAGTTCCGTTAAGTCTTGTATACACGTGTCGTGAGCACACACTAGTTGTCGTTTAACGTTGGTGACCTAATAATAATGAATAATGTGAATTTGTTGTGAATCTAAGTGATTATGTGAGTATTGGGTTATGTTTATGTGTTTACACATTTATAAACGGTTACTTAAAGAATTTATCGCGTAACGCGGAAACGTGCCTATTTATTCGTATGTCTTGTGTTTTTATAAAGATAAGATATATAATGAATTTCATAAGTTTATATCTTTATATTATGAAGTTAAAAACACTTTACAAAGAGTTTAAGGCCTAGTTTTTATAAAATACAAATTACAAGGGTTAAAAGGGTAATTAGGTAAATTAAAATTAAATAAAACAAAAACCCAAACCCTAATCCCACCCATCGGCCGCGACATTCACCATATCCCTCTCCATCTTCGATTTTCGACCAAGATCAAGCCTTAAACCTCGATTTTCATTCGATTACAAGTTATACAACACTTAGGAAGCATCGATTTCAAGCAATTACAAGTTTAAAGGTTAGATTTTTCATGTTTTGTGATGTTCTTCATTATGGCCGAACCCTAGATTCGAAATTGGTCCTTGTTGGGTCGAATTGGTTGTTGTTTGATGATGTTAACATCTTAGTTTGATTGTATACATGTTAGTTAACGTCGATTATGCAAGAATTCTATGTTTTTAGTGGATTGATCATGAAATTGGTTATGAAGCAAACCCTAATTCGGGATTATTGTGATTATGCATGATGGATGATTGTTTGATGAATGTTGATGATTATTGGGTTGTATGAATGTTAGAATACGTTGATTATGCAAGAAAGTTGGGATTTTGATGCATTGTTCATAGGTTACTAAGAATAGTAACTTTATTTGGCATGTAATAGTGATCTAGTGATGGATTGATGTTATGGATGAGTTCATGATGATAATTAGATGCTAGATTGTTGTTATGAATGCTAGAAATCTTTAATTTGATTATGTTGATCATAGCTTGCCAAAAGTAGAAACTTTTGTTTATGAAGGTTGTTAGATTGGGATGTTTAAGTGTTGTTGATCACGTCTAGATGTTAGTATGAGCTTGAATTGGTATATTAGTGATGAATTCATGTATGCTTTGGATGTTTGATAGGTTTTGGGATATTCTTTCCCAAAAGGGAAACTTTATTTGTGTAAACGTTGAAGTATGATGTTATGATCATGTTTGGGATGATAGGAACTTGCTATTATGTTCAAGGATGGATTCTAGTGTGATAGAACGTGTTAAATTAGTTGTATGGCATGTTTGGATAATCATGGGTGATAATTGGAATTGGTAATCATGTATGGTTTGGATGTTGTGTAGTAGTAGGACATCATGCTTGGGTCTGGTAATTGATTGTTGTCATGTTGTGTATGATCATTATACACGCGTGCGGATCTGAGGCCCCTACTTAGTAGGATTGGCAGGGTTTAGGATGTGAAGTCGTGAGTGGCTTCACATGGCATGTGATGAATGGTTGAACCTTGTATGGCATGTTAGTTGTATTGTAGCTAGTGGTTATGTTAATGTCCTAGATTCGCATGACTTGTATAGTACTTGATTGTATAATGATCTAAGTGATATATTTGGTTGATATAGCATATGTATGCTACTATTAAATGTTAATCATGTATGTTGTATGTGTTCATTGGCTTTATTTCAATTATAACCCATAATGTCACCAACGGGTCAAACGGGTCAACTAGGTCAAACGTGTCTATCTTTCTGGAAGCTTGAGTCTTTGGTTTTGGTACGATTAGGGTTTCACATGTCTTTTATTTACACGTACTTATGTACTCACATGATCTAGGTAACCTGTGAAGGTTGGCTATCCTCTCGTTTCTCAAAATAAACCCTAAGTACCTTTGCATACATCAGGTGAGTTCATGCCCCACTCTTTACTTAATATCTTTTGGGGGAGATAGCATACTAGTATTTATACGAACGCTTTCATTATTTAAGTTGTGTATAATATTAATATAGTGCTGTGTACTATGAGAAAAGTCCTCACACTTTTGAATTGTTAATATTTAATAGCGGGGAAACTTGGGTAGTACTACTGGGTCTGACGAGCCCCACCTGTGTGACTCGAGGTCAACCGGGTGCAATTTGTCCTATTGATCATTGTCACGACATGGTAAGTCGTGACAGGAGGCAACAACTATCACAGTCAGCTTCAATTGCAAAATCACTATGTATTAATATTTACTGATAATAGACTAGCTATCTATTACCATGCACTGCTTATATGTATCACAACTGTTTACATGTTTATTGAACTCAACTCTTGAACTCACCAACCTATGTGTTGACATTTTAGTATGCTTTTCTCAGGTCCTTAACTTGCTTGCCATAGGAGCACTGCACGGTTCACTGCATTTTAAGACACTTTGCTTCAAGACAAGTTGACATTTTAACAATTATGGTTTACTCTTTGGTTTGGCACTTGTTTTGCCATAAGTTATACTTTATTGACTTGGGTTGTTTTCAAAAACGCTTCCGCATTGTTTAAAGTTGCTATTTTGGTTAATTAAGTTTAAATTATGGCATTTAGAGTCGTTCTGAGTAACTATTGACTGTGATCCTGGTTTGTTCACACGCCTCGCGGTAAAACTCCGCAAGTGGATTTTGAGGGTGTGACATGATTCCTCTAGGTCACCCAAGCCAGTTAAGGCTTGGGTCCCAAACCTAAACTCATCATTTCCTTTGAATTTGCAGGGTGTCCGTTACAGTGCTATCACAAATACCTAGATTGTTGATAGTGGGGTATTTAGGCACAGGACCGGGAACTTGTCTCTCCTATTCAATGTCAAACAAATTAAAGGGGGACATGTATCATTTGCTGGAAATAAAGGAGGCTACATCACCGCTCAAGGCGAAATGGGAAACAAGAAAGTCAAGTTTGATAAGGTCAACAAAGTTTTACAACTAGAGAATAACTTGCTTTTGTTATCCTAGATATGTGACAAAGGATTCAAAGTTGTTTTTGACAACAAGAAGTGCTACGTATTAAAGAAGGATTACATTATCTTGGAGGACAAACTCTTAATGTCAGCTTCAAGATATAATGACTTATATGTCTTGGATCTATCAAAAGCTTCCACAACCGACCCTAAAGTTCAATGCTTCTTGTTAACGGCAACAGATAGGGACTCAATCTCCTGGCATAGGAGAATGGGACACATCAACCCACGGAAGATGAATCATCTAATCCAGAATGATTTAGTGAATGGAGTAAATGTCAAGAATTTTTAACTTCTGGATTTTTGTGTAGCGTGTAAGAAAGGTAAACAGACCAAGAAGTCTCCCAACGCAAAAAAGTAAATACCATTGACCTACCTTTCAAACTTCTACACATGGATCTGGTTGGTCCTGTCAGCACCAAGAGCATCGCTCGTGATTTCTACTATTATGTAGTCACTGATGATTACTCAAGATTCTCTTGGGTAATGTTTGTGAAATCTAACTAAGAGACATTTGAATCTTTCAAACAGCTGGTAACTACATTTGAATCACTCTACAAGCTGAAAGTGAGATAGATTCGATTACACAATGGCACGGGGTTCAAGAACTAGTGGATGGAGGCGTTCTACAAAGAGAAAGGAATTGTACACCAGTTCACATCTGCCTACACTCCAAAAATGTACGGAGTTGGTGAACGAAAGAACATGAGCTTGATAGAGACAGCAAGAACGATGATAGCCGACTTGAATCTCCCTATCCAATTTTGGAAAGAGGCAGTTGCCAATGCATGTTGCACCCTCAATCGTGTCTTGGTGGTCAAAAATCATGGTAAAATGTGTTATGAGTTGCTCCAGCAATGTAAACCTAATCTGGTGTATCTCAAACCATTTGCCGCACCACATACGCTGCTGAAGAAAACTCTGTGAGGGAAGTTCAGTGAGAGGGCTGATGAAGGCATTTTTCTAGGATACACTATACCAATCCAGAGAGTTTATAACAACTTAACGGGTCAAGTAGAATTGTGGTGCAACATTGATGTTCAGAGATACACCACCCCCCTACTGGAAAGGGACCATCGTTCTTCTTCGACTATGATGGATTCTTCAAGTCCTTCAACATCCCTCTCTCCCTTCCTAATGATGAGTTTTTGACCAAAATCATGGACCATGTCTTAAACACACCATCACTAGACTCGAAAAAAATAGTTTCATAAGGTGAATCTTCTAGTCCTTTTGGGGGAACACTTGAGGTAAGTGACTCCTCCTCTAATGATGAAGAAGTTGAGACTGATCAGGCGGATGTAAGGCCTCATTCCAGAGAAGCTCACAGTTGGTAAATCATCTCACATAAAACATATACTTTACATTTAATCATCCATAAAGCGTTGCAGTGGAAACATAAAACAAATGGCATTTCATTTGATCCTAAAAATTTTTGCAAAATAAAGGATCGTTTGTCGGTTACAAAATTACATTGTCGTATTTCATCACAAAAGCTTTAAATAAATGGATGCCATCCAAAAGAGCTGAGTAGCTGTTGGACCAAAAGAACCAATGAGCCAGATCAGAAAAACCTTTAAGTCCCACAAGACATCACAACAACTGCTGAAGACTTGATCAGCTGTTCGACAAAGTCTGAAGATCAACAGCTGAAGACTAAAGTACTGAAGACTTCAACGGCCGAAGACCAAAGTCTGAAGATCAACAGCTGAAGACTAAAGTACTGAAGACTTCAACAACTGAAGACCAAAGTCTGAAGATCAACAGCTGAAGACTAAAGTACTGAAGATCAAAAGCTGAAGTACAAAGACTGAAGACAACATCTGAAGACATCAGCTAATGACAACAACTGAAGTTCAAGAAGTCCAAGTACTGAAGCCTTAAGAGTTTGTCACAACAGCTGAAGAAGCATTATTCAGTTGTTGTGATGGTTTCCTTTCTGTAGTTTTCTTTTCTATTTCAGTACTTGTATAACGACTAAAGAGCATGTTCTATAGTCATTGTTGTTTCAGTAGTTTCTTTTCAGTAGTTGTAGTGATAGTTAACACTTGGTATTTTTGTAAGAAGATGTCAGCTATTTGACATCTTCAGTAGTTGTGATAACTTTTAGTAGTCAAATAACTGTTAGATGTCACTGTCAAGTGACATGAGTTGACGTCAGCTTCCCTTCTAAAAAGAAAGATGACCTAATTGTAACGGTGAGCGAAAATCCAGCCGAAGCGCATATTGAATGAATATATTCCTTTTGGCAGAAATTCTCTCTCTATAACGAACACTGTTTCATTCATAAATTTCGTGTGTTCATGTTTAAATTTGTTAATTCGTGGGCTCATTCAGCTGAAAATCCAATCTAATTGATCAAACTAGATGCCGAGATCCTAACAAATGGTATCAGAGCTAGTTAATCATTGATCGATTAAACAATTGATCATTGAAACTGTTCTTTTGCTATCTACGTTTGATCGAATTAGCAAATTTGCAAGAATCGGTTATAGAGATTGAGCTTCTATTGCTTCTAGCAATTTTGTTTGAGGTTCTATGTGGTTCTAAGCTAGATTTACTTTGTTTACCTTGAATTTGCCTGAATTCTGAATATGACTATTCCTTCTAATGACCTTCACAATACTGGTTCCTCAACCAAGCCTCCGATGCTGGTTAGGACTGAGTATAACATATGGCAACGAAGAATGCTCCATCACCTGTCTGCTAACAGTTCAGGTTGTTGGATATCTGTGGTACATGGTCCACATAAGCTTATGGTGAACAATCCGGAAACCAACCAAATGGTTCCGAAGAAGAAGGAACAATACTCTGATGAGGATCAAAAACTGTTTGAGATTGATGCTAAAGCTCATGGAATTCTGGCCATGGCACTGCCTAATGAAATCTATTCTGGGCTTATGCATCATGAAACTGCTCATGACCTCTGGAAGGCACTGAAAGAACAATTTGGGGGTACTGATGAGGTCTTAGCAAACAATAGGGAAATACTTGCCCAACAATATGAGACATTTGTTCATAGGAAGGGTGAGACTCTGACTCAACAGTTTGTGCATTTTTCATGTTTGATCTCTGAGCTGAAAATGGTCAAACATGAATACACTAATAGCCAGATGAACCACAGATTCCTCAGATCACTGCCTGAGAGATGGGACACATATACAATTTTCCTACGCTCTAATGCAAATCTAGATAGCCTATCTCTCACCCAACATCATGAGAAACTGCTTACATTTGAAAGAGAGATAGAGCAGAAAAGGAAACTGGCATCATCAGGAAGATTACTGAAGACTTTGTACCAGGGAACACTGCCTTGGTCGGTCATGAGTCAGAATATGCTGCATCAAAAAGTACTTATGATGTGCATATAGATTTCACTTCAAACAGTTTCGATCACGCATTTGTGAGTGTTGATAGTCAGTCAGGCTGTAATAGTGAGAATTTGTGCTTCATTATGGATGATTTGAAAGGTATAGCTGATGATGACTTAGAAGAGATGGATATTCTGAGCCAAATGGCCTTGATTAATATCAGATCTCAGAAGTTCTACAAGAGAACTCGTAGGAAATTCCCTGGACTCTGCGGCAAAACCAAAGTTGGTTTTGACAAGAGTAAGTTGAGGTGTCACAAATGCCACAGGCTTGGGCACTTTGCAAGAGAGTGTAGATCATCTGGATCTAACTCCTCTGCACCCTTTGTGACTTTTCCAAGTAATATTCAACAAAACAGAGGGCAACATCCTGCTAGTTTTGGTCATCAATCACAACCTCTATCTCCTGCATATTTTGTCCCTCGAGGTGCAATGCCATATCCATATCCCTGCTATTACATGCCACAAACCAGTCAAGTTCAAGTACCCATTGCTCAACAACCACCTGCTCTTCTTGAGCCTCAACCTTCCCAATCTCATCAACAATCTCAACCTCAACAACATAGCTTTTTCACCCCAGGAGTTGTTTACTGGAGCAGTTTACCAGATGATATGTCTGGTCATGAACAATTGTTTCCTGGTGTTGGTCGACATGGTGGTGACAATCCTTTTGGAAACCTTGCTCTTATGGGCCTCGAGTCTGCTGATACCTCATCCTCTAATGCCTCCACACCACAGGTATCACAGGTATCCTCTAAGGCCAAAGCCAAGCTATGTTCTGAAACATGCATAGCCGCATTTGCATCTATTAGAGAAGCAAATGTGGCTTTAATTAACAAGAACATTGAGCTAGAACAAATAATATCCAAAAGAAAAGCGGAGTTTGAGTCTATGCTTAATGATAAGAATGATGAGATTTACAAACTTAAATGCCAAATCACTGATGATAAGGCTAGGGAAGAGGTACTTCTAGAGAAGTATAGATACCTCAAAGAAACACTTGCAGCTACCCAGGTAGAGTGTGATCGATGGGTATATTCCTGCAAGGGTTTTGAAATGCTTCTTAGTAAGCAGTCTGCTTCCAATGTGAAAGTTTGGCATTGGTTATAATCACACTGCTCCTCCTACAGATTTTACTCCCAAAGCAGAGGTAGAATCTCATGGAGAAAGCAATAACCAATCTTTTCATCATGTGATCTACTATCTGATACAGCACCATCAGAGGTTGGAGTCTGCATTAATTCCTCCCAAAACCTATCAGCTGATGTTGATGGTTCAAATGCTGACACTCACATGATCAAAAGGTTGATCGCTCCAGGTGGTATTTCACAAAGTACTGAAAGTACTAAAGAGCAAGTAATAACACCTGGAGAACAAACCCAAACTACTGCATGTACTAAAGGAAAGAAAACTGCCAGTAGAAAGGGTGGGAAAACTACTGAAGAAGATTTCAAGAAAGCATGTACTGCAAGGAAGAAAACTGCTAGTACTGGTCGCAAACTGCTGAAGAATAAGTCTTCAGTAGTTTCATCTTCTTTAGCAGATGATCAACTTAAGATGAAGAAAAGCCATGTAAAATATGTGGCTTATTCAATCATCTTACTGATGATTGCTCGTATAAAAAGGGCTCCAAACTCAAACACAATGAGAACATAAAAAAGATAATGGATAAAATGAAAACTGAGTTTGAAACAAAGTTTGTACTAGCAACATCAAAACCTGTAACCCCAAAATCCAAAAAGAAATCCTAAAAGGAAGGGGTTAATCAGGCAACAGCTAAGGTTGCTCAAAGGGAGATGGTACAACACAGGATTCCATCAATCTCAAGCACTAATGTGTCTCATGAGCTAAAGGCTTTATCACAGAATCAGACACAACTTGTTATGATGGTTCAAAATCTATTGGGGAGAGTCAACCAATTAGATGCTCCTGTGCTGAAACCACAGAGAAGAAAATTCATGCCAAAGGATTCTTCTTCTTCACCATCTCCATCCCCTCAGGCTGTTCTTCATAGTAAATCTCTTAGGTTACCATGTCTTGATGTGAACAGACCTAAAACCAAAAAAGTTTGGGTCTCAAAAACTAACTAATATATTATGATTGCAGGGTTCTTCAGCATGCAACAGTAGCATCTGGTATGTTGACAGTGGAGGATCTATGCATATGACAGGAAACAACTCTCTTCTTCGTGATTATTCTCAAGGAAAGAAGGGGTTTGATTCTTTTGGCAATGATGCTAAGGGTTACATCATTGGCAAAGGCTTTGTCTCCAATGAGAAAATAAGCTTTGATGGTGTTAACCATGTGGAGAATCTCAAGTACAATGTCTTGAGTGTAAGTCAAATGTGTGATAAAGGCCATGTTGCTCTTTTAACCAGTCAGAACTGCCGGATTCTGTCATCCAAAGGTCTGAGTTTGATTGATAAGGTGTTGGATGATCACACTCTCCTGAGGGCCAACAGGACAGGAAGAGTGTATGCCTTAGATCTTTCCAAGAAAATAGATCTCAAAGGCCATCCTTGCCTATTTTCCAAGGCTTCTCCTTAAGAATCTATTCTATGGCATACAAGGCTGGGTCATGTGAATCTTAAAAACATGAACCAGCTGATATATCATGGTATAGTAAGGGGATTTCCTATGAAGGAGTTCAGATGTGAAGATAACTGCACTGCTTGTTTGAAAGGAAAATAACACAAAGTCTCATTCCTTCCTATTGAAGAACCTAATTCCGTTGCGTGCTTGTAATTACTACACATGGATATCTTTGGTCCTGTGAGAGTAATGAGTATGGCAAAGAAAAAATACTGTCTGGTAATTGTGGATGATTACTCCAGATTTGTATGGACTTTCTTCTTGCATTCAAAGGATGAGGCTGCTCCGACGATTATAACTTTGTGTTGTATGTTGAAAAGCAGTATTCCCTATATGTCAAGTGTATTAGAAGTGATAATGGAACAGAATTCAGAAACCATACACTTGATGATTTTTATCTCTCAAAGGGAATCAAGAGGCAGTTTAGCATCCCAAGGACTCCAGAACAAAATGGAGTAGTAGAGAGAAAGAACAGGACCCTAATTGAAGTTGCAAGGTCCATGTTGGCTGACTCTGGTTTGCCACTGACCATTTGGGCTGAAGCTGTTAACACAGCTTGCTATGTGCAGAATAGAGCCTTAGTAAATCAGAGGTTGATGAAGACTGCATATGAAGTTCAACATCATTTGGCTCCTCTAATTTCATTTTTCAGAGCCTTTAGGTGTCCTTGTTTCATTCTCAACACAAAGGATCAACTTCACAAATTTGATCCTAAGGTGGATGCACGGTATTTTGTTGGTTATTCATCTACTTGCAAGGCATACAGAGTCCTCAACTGCAGAACAAAGATGGTTGAAGAAACTCTACATGTTAACTTCAATGAATCTCCAAAGGACAAGATTCCACAAAGCCTTGTGGAGTTATTTGATTTGGACATACTGCAATATGTTCCTCATCAAACTCCTGCTGTTGCTCCTGTCAAAATTTCACCACCCGGTGATGATGCTGATGATGATGATGATTGCAGTACTCACCTCTTCAGGTTTAGTGATCAGCTGCCTGATTCAGCTAGACCTGATGTTCCTGTAGCTCCAGTACCACCATCCACAACAAATGCTGATGAGATCTCTTCGAATTCAACTTCTTTTGAATTACCATCCACTGATTGGTTTCAAGGAAATGATTCACCATCACCATCTGTTACTGCTGAGCCTGCTACAAACACTTGCACAGATCTCATTGTGTATCAAGATCTGAAGAATCACCCTATGTCTCAAATCATTGGTGATATCACTGCTGGTGTATCAACAAGAAGTCAATTGTCAAATTTCTGCTTCTATGCTCTCTTCATCAGTCAGCAAGAGCCAAAGAATTATCACATTGCTTTAAAGGACAATGGATGGGTTGATGCCATGCAACTTGAGCTTCTTCAGTTCAAGAAACAGCAAGCGTGGGAACTGGTTCCTCTACCTCCAGGTAAGTGTGCAATATGCACTAAATGGGTGTTTAGGAACAAAACTGATGAAAATGGGCTTATTGTTAAGAACAAGGCCAGACTGGTTGTTCAGGGGTTTGCACAAGAAGAAGGTATTGATTATGATGAAACCTTTGCCCCTGTAGCCAGACTGGAAGCAATTCGATTGTTTTTAGCCTATGCTGCTTATCAAAACCTTAAAGTTTTTCAAATGGATGTCAAAAGTGCATTTTTGTATCAAAAAATTAAAGAAGAGGTTTATGTATGTCAACCTCCAGGCTTTGAGGACAATAAACATCCTAATTGGGTGTATAAGCTTGATAAGGCTCTTTATGGGTTAAAACAAGCTCCTAGAGCCTGGTATGAGACATTATCAAACTTTCTTCTGGAAAACAATTTCACTAGAGGCTCCATAGACAATACTTTATTCATTAAGAAAGCTAGACAGCATAATCTACTTGTTAAAATTTATGTAGATGATATCATTTTTGCATCCTCTGATCCAAAGTTGTGTGATGCCTTTACAAAGTTGATGCAACAGAAGTTTGAAATGAGTGCCATAGGAGAATTACAGTTCTTTCTGGGGTTGCAAATCAAACAAAAGGCTGATGGAATTTTCATTCATCAGTCCAAATACACAAAAGATCTTTTGCAAAAGTTTGATTTACAAAACTGTAAGCCCTGTTCTACCCCCATGTGCAGCACCACACAACTGGATACAGATTCGAAAGGTAAAGTGGTTGATGAAACACTTTACAGATGTATGATTGGGTCCTTGATGTATTTAACAGCTTCTAGACCAGATATTATGTTTGCTACATGTGTTTGTGCTAGATTTCAGGCTGCACCTAAAGAGTCTCATCTGATTGCAGTCAAGAGGATCTTTAGATATCTGCAAGGCACTCCATCTCTAGGTTTATGGTATTCTACTGGACATTCTGGTAAATTAGTTGCTTTTTCTGATAGTGACTATGCAGGGTGTAAGTTGACCAGGAAATCAACTTCTGGTGGATGTCAATTCCTAGGCAACTGCTTGATTTCTTGGCAGAGCAAGAAACAGACCTCAGTTGCTACATCTACTGCTGAAGCAGAGTACATTGCTGCTGCAAGTTGTACATCTCAGGTACTCTGGCTTCAAAACCAACTTTTGGACTATGGCATTACAGAGACTAAGACTCCATTGTTAATGGATAGTGCTTCAGCTCTTTGCATTGTCAAAAATCCAGTCCAGCACTCTAGGACCAAACATATAGAGATCAGACATCATTTTATAAGGGATTGTTTTGAAAAAGGTCTGATTGATCCTAAGTTTGTGACTATCGCTAATGAGCTCGCAGACATTTTTACTAAGCCTTTGGATAGTTCAACTTTCCAAAACCTGGTGTTAAGGCTTGGTATGCTGCATCTAGAATAAGTGACAACTACTGATGATCTTAGTAATAAGTACTGATGATCATTAGTAACTATGTCACATATAAGTACTGATGAGCTCTTTTACCCTCAGCAGTTTCTATAACTACTGAAGGCTAAATGTCTCACAAGTACTGTAGTACTTCATCTGCTCTAAACTACTGACGTAGTTACAACTACTGATGCAGTTACAACTACTGCAATCAGTAAAAACAGATAAGTACTGATGTCCTATGAAACAACTGAACTCAGCCAAATAGGCTGATGAATGTGTTGAGGACAGTATGAAACAGCTGAAAAGCTAAGAATTGACGAAAACAACTGAAGAGAACTTTATTTTCAGTCGTTTGTACGACTGCTGTTTCATTCTAAACAACTGAAGCAAAACCACTGTCTTCAGTAGTTTTATAACTACTGATGACTAATACCAAGTCTTCAGTTGTTTACAACAGCTGATGACAAAACCACTGTCCTCAGTAGTTTCATAACTACTGATGACAAACACCAAGTCCTCAGTTGTTTCAATCATCTTAAGTCAAAACCACGGTCTTCAGTAGTTTTCTAACTTCTGATGCCTAACACCACGACTTCAGCTGTTTCAACGTCTGAAAGGATAATACCATGTCAATGGTCGTTTAAAACTACTGATGACTAATACCACATCCTTCAGTCGTTTTCTTACCCGTACCCTATAAATATCCCTGACCTAAGCTCTCAATGCTTCATCTTCTTCAAACCTAACGTTCCTCTCCAAAACCTTCCCTTTTCTCAATGGCGTCCATGCAAATTAAACCGCGACACAACTGTGTTGCCTAACTCACTAAATCGCCCATCTGGACTAAGTTCGATACTGCTATCGATCTTATGGTTCAGTCCCAATACAATACGGCATTTCTTCTGAATCCCATACTACATGCCGAATCCCTTCAACAATTTTGGATGAAAGTTACTATTACCACTGGGGAGAACAAGACACCATCTCTCCAGTCGGTCGTCAACAGCAAAGAAGTAGTCATCACTCCTGCAGTAATCCACCAAATTCTTCATCTGAATGATGCGAGTTCTCCTGCTGGATATCCGAAGGGCACCACAGATCTATCCTTTGCCCAACATGGATATCAAGGCGATCTCAGTGCCTCCACTATCATGAAGAAACACTTTAATGACACTGAGCGCCTAATTTTTCACATGGTGAATGTATGTTTGGCCCCTAAGACGTCGTCTTGGGATCAAATGTCGACAAAATGGCAGCAGGTAATGTACTCTATTCTTGAGCAACAACCACTAAACTTCTCAGAAATAATATTTTCGGAGCTCAAGGACATGGCTCAAAAACTCACTTCCAACCGTTGGATACTATATCCACGGTTCATAATGGCCATCATTTCAAACCAGCTTGGGTTAGGTTACCATGTGTTGATGTGAACAGACCTAAAACCAAAAAAGTTTGGGTCTCAAAAACTAACTAATATATTATGATTGCAGGGTTCTTCAGCATGCAACAGTAGCATCTGGTATGTTGACAGTGGAGGATCTATGCATATGACAGGAAACAACTCTCTTCTTCGTGATTATTCTCAAGGAAAGAAGGGGTTTGATTCTTTTGGCAATGATGCTAAGGGTTACATCATTGGCAAAGGCTTTGTATCCAATGGGGAAATAAGCTTTGATGATGTTAACCATGTGGAGAATCTCAAGTACAATGTCTTGAGTGTAAGTCAAATGTGTGATAAAGGCCATGTTGCTCTTTTAACCAGTCAGAACTGCCGGATTCTGTCATCCAAAGTTCTGAGTTTGATTGATAAGGTGTTGGATGATCACACTCTCCTGAGGGCCAACAGGACAGGAAGAGTGTATGCCTTAGATCTTTCCAAGAAAATAGATCTCAAAGGCCATCCTTGCCTATTTTCCAAGGCTTCTCCTTAAGAATCTATTCTATGGCATACAAGGCTGGGTCATGTGAATCTTAATAACTTGAACCACCTGATATATCATGGTATAGTAAGGGGATTTCCTATGAAGGAGTTCAGATGTGAAGATAACTGCACTGCTTGTTTGAAAGGAAAATAACACAAAGTCTCATTCCTTCCTATTGAAGAACCTAATTCCATTGCGTGCTTGCAATTACTACACATGGATATCTTTGGTCCTGTGAGAGTAATGAGTATGGCAAAGAAAAAATACTGTCTGGTAATTGTGGATGATTACTCCAGATTTGTATGGACTTTCTTCTTGCATTCAAAGGATGAGGCTGCTCCGACGATTATAACTTTGTGTTGTATGTTGAAAAGCAGTATTCCCTATATGTCAAGTGTATTAGAAGTGATAATGGAACAGAATTCAGAAACCATACACTTGATGATTTTTATCTCTCAAAGGGAATCAAGAGGCAGTTTAGCATCCCAAGGACTCCAGAACAAAATGGAGTAGTAGAGAGAAAGAACAGGACCCTAATTGAAGTTGCAAGGTCCATGTTGGCTGACTCTGGTTTGCCACTGACCATTTGGGCTGAAGCTGTTAACACAGCTTGCTATGTGCAGAATAGAGCCTTAGTAAATCAGAGGTTGATGAAGACTCCATATGAAGTTCAACATCATTTGGCTCCTCTAATTTCATTTTTCAGAGCCTTTAGGTGTCCTTGTTTCATTCTCAACACAAAGGATCAACTTCACAAATTTGATCCTAAGGTGGATGCACGGTATTTTGTTGGTTATTCATCTACTTGCAAGGCATACAGAGTCCTCAACTGCAGAACAAAGATAATTGAAGAGACTCTGCATGTGAAGTTTAATGAATCTCCAAAGGACAAGATTCCACAAAACCCTGTGGAGTTATTTGATTTGGACATACTGCAATATGTTCGTTATCAGGCTTCAGCTGTTGCTTTTGTCAACAGTTCTCCACCTGGTGGTATTGATGATGATGATAATATCAATACTCACCAATTCAAGTTTAGTGATCAACTGCCTGAGTCCACTAAACTTGATGTTCTTGTAGCTTCAGTAGTTCCATCCACAACAAATGCTGATGAGATCTCTGATTCCTCTACAACTTTTGATTTGCCATCTCATTCTTGGTTTCAAGAGTCTGGATCACCATCTGCTGCTGCTGAAGGTCCTACAAACACTTGCACTGATCTCATTGTTTATCAAGAGCTGAAGAATCACCCAATGTCTCAAATCATTGGTGATATCAATGCCGGAGTTTCAACAAGAAGTCAATTGTTCAATTTCTGCTTCTATGCTCTCTTAATTAGTCGCAAGAGCCAAAGAACTATCACATTGCTTTAAGGGACAATGGATGGGTTGAAGCCATGCAGCTTGAGCTACTTCGGTTCAACAAGCAACAAGTATGGGAGCTGGTTCCTCTACCCCCAGGTAAGTGTGCAATAGGCACTAAATGGGTATTTAGGAATAAAACAGATGAAAATGGGCTTATTGTTAAGAACAAGGCCAGACTGGTTGTTCAGGGGTTTGCACAGGAAGAAGGTATTGATTCTGATGAAACCTTTGCTCCTGTAGCCAGATTTGAGGCAATTAGATTGTTCTTAGCCTATGCTGTATTCCACAATGTTAAAGTTTTTCAAATGGATGTTAAAAGTTCATTTTTATATTGTAAAATAAAAGAAGAGGTTTATGTGTGTCAACCACCAGGTTTTGAGGATAATAAACATCTAGATTGGGTATACAAGCTTGATAAGGCTCTTTATGGGTTGAAACAAGCTCCTAGAGCCTGGTAGGAGACATTATCAATTTTTCTTCTTCAAAATAATTTCACTAGACGCTCCATAGATAAAACTTTGTTCATTAAGAAGGTGGATCAGCATAAGCTACTTGTTCAAATTTATGTTGATGATATTATTTTTGCATCATCTAATCCCCATTTTTGTGATGATTTTACCAATTTAATGCAAAAGAAGTTTGAAATGAGTGCAATGGGAGAATTACAGTTCTTTCTAGGCTTGCAAATCAAACAAAAGGTTGATGGAATCTTTATTCATCAGTCAAAATATACAAAAGATCTTTTGAATAAGTTTGACTTACAAAATTGTAAGCCCTGTTCTACTCCTATGTGCAACACCACACAATTGGATGCAGATGTTGGACCAAAAGAACCAATGAGCCAAGATCAGAAAACCTCTAAGTCCCACATGGTATCACAACAACTGCTGAAAGCCTCATCAGCAGTTTGACAAGTGCTGAAGACTTCAATAGTTGAAGATCACGTGCTGAAGATTTCAACAGCTGAAGACTAAAGTGCTGAAGTACAACAGCTGAAGAACACAAGTGCTGAAGCTGAAAGACCAAAGTACTGAAGTACAACAGCTGAAGAGTTTACAAGTGCTGAAGATCAACAACTGATGTACAAAGTCTGAAGACAAAGACTGAAGACATCAGCTAATATATCTACTGAAGTCATCAGCTGATGAAACATCTGAAGGTCAAAGTCTGAAGATCAAGTACTGAAGCGTCAGTAGTTTGTCACAACTGCTTAAGAGTACTTCTTCAGTAGTTGTGATATCAGTAGTTTTATATTTCTAGTTTCAGTAGTTTTGTAAAACGTCTGAAGAGCTTGTTCTTCAGTCGTTGTAGTTTCAGTAGTTTCAATCAGTAGTTTTATATTTTGTACTTAACACCCTGATATGTTCTCAGTAGTTGTGAACATTTCAGTAGTTTGTTAAGAGTTAGTTAATTTGTATTAGATCTGCCAGTTGTCACTTTCCGTGATAACAGCAGTGTTTGTTGCACTCTATATAAGGAGTGACAACCTATTGTAATAGAATGAATGACGTGAATGAATGAATGATTTGATTAGAAACATTCCATATCTATAAACATTCCTTGAATCAGAAATATATTCTCTCGCTATAACCGTATGTGCTCTTAATGCATACAAGCATCGACTTCTTGCTACATTTTGTCTAATTCCTATTCTTATTCCGCTGCCTTGAACTCTAATACATCAGACTTGTGATCGCTGATCCTGTCAAATGGTATCAGAGCGGGTTAATCATTGATCGATCTAATAATTGATCATTGAAACTGCTATTCCAGATCTAAGTTTGATTGAATTAGCTTTTGTTTTTGCAAGAAACGGTTATAGAGATTGAATTTTCTGTATTTCTGGTCATTCATCCTGAGATCTTCTCTTGTTTTTATTGAGTTTGTTGTGGTCTGTTTAAAACTTTTAAAAGCTTGAATTAAATTGTTTTTGAACTGAAAATGACCACTCCCTCCAATGATCCTCATAATACTGGTTCCTCAACCAAGCCACCATGCTGGTTAGGAATGAGTATAACATGGCAAAGACGTATGCTCCATCACCTGTCTGTTAACAGCGCAGGTTGTTGGACATCAGTGGTACATGGTCCACACAAGCCTATGGTGAATAACCCGGAAACCAATCAAATGGTTCCGAATAGGAGGGAGCAATACTCAGATGAGGATAAAGTTGCTTGAAATTGATGCTAAAGCCCATGGAATTCTGGCCATGGCACTGCCAAATGAAATCTATTCTGGGCTAATGCATCATGAAACTGCCCATGACCTCTGGAATGCCTTGAAAGAACAATTTGGAGGAACAGATGAGGTCTTGGCAAATAATAGAGAAATTCTTGCCCAACAATATGAGACATTCTCTCATAGAAAGGGGAGACACTGACTCAACAATATGAGCGGTTCTCTTGTTTGATCTCTGAACTAAAAATGGTCAAACTTGAGTACACAAATATTCAGATGAATAACAGTTTTCTCAGATCACTGCCTGAGAGATGGGACACATATACTATTGTCCTACGCTCCAGTGCAAGTTTGGACAAACTATCTCTCACCCAACTCCATGGGAAACTGCTCACGTTTGAGAGAGAGATAGAACAGAAAGAAAGCTGTCTTCATCTGGAAAGCTCACTAAAGACTTTGTACCAGGCAACACTGCCTTGGTGGGTCATGAGTCAGAGTATGCTTCATTTGAATGCCAGTATGATGAGCATATTAATTTCTCTTCAAGCACTTTGATTCTGCATTTGTGAGTGTTGATGGTCAGTATACTGGGTGTAATAATGACAATCTATGCTTCATTATGGATGATCTCAAGGGGATTGCTGATGATGACTTAGAGGAGATGAATATTTTGAGCCAAATGGCCCTGATAAATATCATATCTCAGAAGTTCTATAAAAGAACTGGAAGATAATTCCCAGGACTCTCTGGCAAAACCAAAGTTGGTTTTGACAAGAGCAAGTTGAGGTGTCACAAATGCCAAAGGCTTGACACTTTGCAAGAGAGTGTAGATCAACTAGATCTAACTCCACTGCACCCTTTGTGACTTTTCTGGCAATAGTCAACAACACAGAGGGCAACATCCTGTCACTTCTAGTCATCATCCTCAACAACAATCTCCGGCATATTTTGTTCCTCAGGGTCAAATGCCATATCCGTACCCTTGTTATTACATGCCACAGTCAAATCAAGTTCAAGTTCCAATGGCACCACAACCTCATGCACTACCAGAACCTCAGCCATCCTATCTCATCAAACAACAAACTCAACTTCAACAACACAGCTTTTTCACCCCAAGAGTGTTGACTGGAGCAGTTTACCAGATGACATGTCTGGTCATGACCAACTGTTCTCAGGTGCCGGTCAACATGGTGGTGACAGTCCGTTTGGGAATCTAGCTCTATGGCTTTGGAGTCTGCTGATACTTCATTTTCCAATGCCTCTACACCTTAGGTATCACAGGTATCCTCTGAGGCAAAAGCCAAATTATGTTCTGAACCATGCATAGCAGCATTTGCTTCCATTAGAGAAGCAAATGTAGCTCTAATTAATAAGAACATTGAGCTAGAACAAATAATTTCCAAAAACAAAGCTGAGTTTGAGTCTGTGCTTAAAGATAAAAATGATGAGATTTATTAACTGAATTGCCAAATAATTGATGATAAGGCTAGAGAAGAGGTACTTCTAGAGAAGTACAAAGATCTCAAAGAAACCCTTGCAGTTACCCAGGTAGAGTGTGATAGATGGGTACAATCATGCAAAGGTTTTGAAATGCTTCTTAGTAAGCCATCTGCTTCCAATGTGAGGTTTGGAATTGGTTACAATCATACTGCTCCACCTACAGATTTTACCCCAAGAGCAGAGGTAGAATCTGATGGTGAGAGTGATAACCAATCCATCACATCATGTGATCTACCTTCTGATACAGCACAATCAGAAGTAGCAGTCAGCATCAAGCCCTCTTTGAACTTATCAGCTGATGTTGATGGTTCAAATGCTGACACTCACATGATCAATGAGTTGATCAACTCAGGAGTTAATTCTGAAGGTCCTGAAAGGACTAGAGAGCAGGATTTAACACCTGAAGTTCAAACTTCACACTGCTGTCAGTACTGAAGAGAAGAAAACTGCCAGTAGAAAGAGTTTGAAGTCTACTAAAGAGGCAGTCAAGAGAGCAAACAATGCTTTCAAAGCATTGAAGAACAAGTCTTCAGTTGCTTCACCGTCTTTAGTTGATGATCAACCTAAGATGTAGAAGAAACCATGTGAAGTATGTGGTTTGTTCAATCATCTTACAGATGATTGTTGGTACAAAAGAGGTTCCAAGCTCAAACAAAAGGAAGAAATCAATGAGAAAATGGTAAAAATGAAAACTGAGTTTGAGACCACATTTGTATCAGCACATCAAATCCTAAGCCTTAAGTCCTTAAAGAAATCCAAAAAGGAAGGGGTTAAACAGGTGACAGCTGAGAATGCTCAGAAGAAGAAGGGGCTACATAGGAACTTATCAAACTCCACTGGCAATGTGTCTGATGAGCTGAAAGCTTTGTCACAAAATCAGACACAGCTGTTTATGATGGTTCAACATCTGTTGGGTAGAATTAACCAACTAGATGCTCCTATGTTGAAACCACAGAAAAGGAGGTCCAAGCCAAAGGACTCCTCTTCTACACCATCTTCTTCCTCTCAGGCTGTTGTTCAGATAAACCTGTTAGTTTAACATCTATTGATGAGACAGGCCCAAAACCAAAAAGGTTTGGGTCTCTAAAACTAACTGATTGTTTATTATTGCAGGGTTCTTCAACATGCCAAAGTAGCATCTGGTATGTAGACAGTGGGGGATCTATGCACATGACTGGGAATAGCTCTCATCTTCATGACTACTCTCAAGGAAGAAGGATTTGTTTCTTTTGGCAATGATGCTAGGGGTTACATCATAGGTAAGGGCTTTATCTCCAATGGAGAAATCAAATTTGATGATGTTAATCATGTGGAAAATCTCAAGTACAATCTCTTAGTGTCAGTCAAATGTGTGATAAAGGCCATGTTGCTCTTTTCACCAGTTAAAACTGTAGGATTCTGTCATCCAAAGTTTTGCACTTGATTGACAAGGTGTTGGATGATCACACTCTCCTGAGAGCCAACAGGACAGGAAGAGTATATGCCTTAGATCTTTCCAAGAAAATAGATCTCAAAGGCAATCCTTGCCTATTTTCCAATGCCTCTTCTAAAGAATCTAAACTGTGGCCAGAAGGCTTGGTCATGTTAATCTCAAAAACATGAATCAGCTTACCCACAATAGTTTAGTCAGAGGCTTACCAATAAAGGAGTTCCCTGTGATTAAACCTGCACTGCTTGTTTAAAAGGAAAACAACA